>SKCR01023809.1:0-459055 GCA_019454045.1 Zanthoxylum bungeanum
TTAGATACACATTATTAACCTATTGAATTTTGACATTTGTTTTATTGTTATTATTAATTAATTAATTATTAATGAATTATTATTATTATTATTAATAGATGGCAGGAAGCCTTGAATTCCAAAATAGACTCTATGCATCAGAATCAAGTATGGGACTTGGTATTGCTTCCTCAGGGAATTGTCCCCGTAGGTTGTAAATGGGTTTCTAAAAGGAAGCGTGGGCCTGACGGGAAGGTTGAGACCTTCAAAGCCCGACTGGTTGCTAAAGGTTATACTCAAAGGCCAAGTGTGGACTATGATGAAACCCTTTCACCAGTAGCGATGCTAAAGTCTATTGGGATTTTTTTTGCCATCGCTGCTTACCATGATTATGATATTTAGCAAATGGATGTCAAAACGGCTTTTCTTAATGGATTTATTGATGAAGAAATCTACATGGAAATGCCGAAGGTTTTTATCTCTAGCCAAAATTATGGCATGGTATGTAAGCTTAAGAAGTCCATTTATGGACTGAAACAATCTTCACGGAGTTGGAATCTTCGTTTTCATGAGGTAATCAGATTTTCTGGTTTTCTTAAAAACGAAGAAGAACTTTTTGTTTATAAGATGATTAGTGGGAGTATGATAATGTTCTTAGTGCTTTATGTTAACGACATCCTGATCATTGGAAATAATCTTGGAATGATGCAGGGTATTAAATCATATCTCTGTAAAAACTTCTCCATGAATGAATTGGGTGAAGGTTCCTACATACTTGGTATAAAACTCTATAGAGATAGAGAATGGAAGCTGAATGGGTTATCTCAATCTTCGTACATAGATAAGATCCTAGAAAGGTACAACTTTAGCAATTGTAAAATTGCTAATATACCTTTTCGACATGGCATTCATCTTTTGAAGAAGATGTGTCCTCAGACAGAAGATTAAAATGATAGAATGTCTAGTCAACCTTATGCATCATGCTTAGGAAGCATCATGTATGACATGTTATGTACGAGACCTGATATCAATCATGCAGTAAGTGTTACTAGCAGATATCATTCAAATCCAGGTAACGACCATTGGATGGTCGTTAAATATATCCTAAAGTATCTAAAAGGTACTAAGAATGAGTTTCTTAATTATGGAGAATGTGATTTACAGATAAGATGATATACAAATTTTGACTTTCAGTCAGATCCTGATGATAGAAAGTCTACCTCAGGTTTTGTATTTACTCTTAATAATGATGCAGTTAGTTGGAAGTGTTCCAAACAAGGATCAACAGCCGATTCCACTACTGAGGCGGAATATATTGCAGCATCAGATGCAGCAAAGGAAACTGTATGAATTAGAAAATTTATCACTGAATTGGGAGTTGTCCCAAGCATTGAGGACTCGATCTCGTTGTTCTGTGATAATAGTGGTGCAGTTGCACAAGCCAAAGAACCGAGAGCGCATCAGAAATCTAAACATGTGGAGTGAAAGTACCACATTATTCGTGAGATCATCGCTCGATGAGATGTTTCCATATGCAAGATATCTGGAGAGGACAACATGGCAGACCCGCTTACGAAGGCATTGCCTCCAAGACTATATGATAGACATGTAGAGGCGATAGATATTAGAAACCATCAAATTTAGCACTAGAGCAAGTATGAGAAAATATTGGAGTTGGTGCTCGGTGCGCCAAATTTTGTTGTATTTATTGTAAATACGATGTACATTTTTTTTATTATGAATAAAATTAAGTAATTTTCATCAATACAATTTTATATATGGTAAAGGCGTAAAAGACCTTAGAATGAATAGTTGTGACATAATTGTAAAAGCGCCGCAATTGTTACTGAGAAATGTCACAATACAATTCATTCTAAAATTGTTCCTAGTCAAGGTTTACGTACTTGGTCAGTTAGTAAACCGGTGAGACCGGTACGTGTCGTATATTAGAATTGTTCTAATGGTTTATCTCATATAGACATGTAGGTATTTATTTGATAAATACTGAACGACTCATTCGAAGATTCCTGATAAATGGTACACCAACATCAATAGGAATCTATATGAGTCGAATAGCATATTAGCTCCTTTGACTTGTGATACCACTGTGGATATGTGAGATATCCTCTGTATTTTAATGATAGTCACGTCAACGATCTTTTAATATCAGACCTTCGCATGTTTATTGAGTATAGACTGATGCTCACGATATCTTGTGATGTATCCAGAGAGAATCTGTCAGTCCCGTGTACGGGATTTAGGTGTCCAATTTGTGATTCTTTGAAATCTTTATCCGAGGTATGATTCGGAAACAAGTTCCGAATATTTATTTAAGAATCATAATTATATCGCGACACATGAATTGTTCATAGCGGAGATTTGACGTTTTATTTATATCTCCGGAATAATTCAAATAACCTATGACAGATGGATTATATATATGCAATGACTTCGACTTGGATGGTTCAACTCGATTATCTCTGGTCGTTGTAATTTGTGAGTGGACAAATTACGGACATGGAAATGGTTTCCGTGATAGATAAACTTGAACCTAGAGAGTCCCACAGTTTAAAGTGTACTCGTTGAGCACTTAGGTAATTAATTATGGATAATTCAGATTATTCATAATTTACACATGCGTATTAAATAATGTGTATTTGTATATGACACATAATTTAGATTCAATACACATTATTAACCTATTGAATTTTGACACTTCTTTTATTGTTATTATTAATTAATTAATTAATTATTAATAATAGAATGGAAGAATATTCTATGAATATTTTTCCATGTTATTATTTAAATGGCAAATTGTGATTTGCTAATCCATAAGTTTTGAACACATGGATTTCTTTGACAAAAATAAAAATAATTACTTTTTGATAAGATCAAATTTGTGACAAAATAATTGGGTCAATTGTTATAGCAATTTTGACCAAAAATTGCTAGAAAATTTGGCCATATAGGGTTTTAGTATAAAAATGAAATTGTTTCATTTTGTTCAAGCTCTAATCACTTCTCATATGTTGAGAACCAAATGAAAAAAAAATAGATTAGGGTTGAAACAAAGCAACTAACACCAAAGAGAAGAAAAATTGTAGAAATTGGACTTGATATTAGGTAATACTAAGTTCCTAATTTCTATTTTTCTTAAGTTTTGTTTAAACATGTATAACATGTATGAGATATGTATATTGCATGTTTTAATTAAATATGTATCTTGGATATGTATTTAAAACACAAAACTTGATATTGGATGTTTTTAACCTTAATAAGTTTCTTTGTTAAGCATGTGTAAATAGATTAATTAGTGAATTAATCTCAAAAATTAAAATTGTCATTCTAGAGTGATGTTACCACTCTAATATTGCCTAGAATTTTTCTTGAGACTTTATACTGTGGTGATTAAATTTGGTGAGAAATTAATTGGATTAATTTGTGAATAAATTGAATTTAGGAATGAAAATTGGACAAAAATAAAAATGAGATCAGATCAGATCTGATCTGATTTGGTCCCTTAAAATAGATATTTTTCATGGAAAAGTATGTTATTTGGATGATTTTGGATGTGTATTGGGTGGTAGATTAATTCTGGAAACTGTTCCGAGGCGAAAACACGAGAAAACAGTGAAATTCGAGTAGAAATGAGCTCGCCGCATCGCGGCTGTAAACCCAGCGAACTGGGCATTGTTAAGGCAGCCCAAGGGCTGACCGAACACTGCCCGAGTGACCGGGTTGCCCCGGCTCAGCTGTTGGTCAACTGGTTTGCCCGTTTGCCCGTTACACGTAGTATTTGTTGAAAAATATTTTCGTAAAATAATTCATCATGTAACGAAATATATTACGTTATTAAATGTTAATAAATAATATATATTTAAACTTATTTAAGTGAATTAAAAATATTTGATATTAATTAATTCGCTAAGAGCATTTTAAAATGTTTAAAAATCATTTTTGCCTTCCGCTGCTCCCTTCCGCTGCGCTTACCCCAACATATGTATTGTGATTCTCATTTAATATGAGTAAGACTCATTTGATGAAAATGGTTTGACTTGATATGACATGTAAGGGTGGCAACGGGCCGGCCCGAGCCCGGCCAACAAAAAAAAGTCCGGGCTCGAGCCCGGGCTTTTTTGAGGCCCGAATTTAAAAAAAAATTAAAAAAAATAAAAATATACAAATATAAAATACATTCACACTATATGTAAAAATAATTTACAAATAAATCACAAGTTTCATTGATAAATTAACAATTAAAATGCTAAAAACAAATAAAAATACTAAAAACATATTAAAATATATATTTATATTTATGTTTTTTTTTTATTCGGGCCAAAATTGGAAAGCCCAGCTCGGGCCCGAGCCGGGTTTTCCTTATAAGGCCCGGCCTGGGCTTTTTTTGCCCTGGGCGGGCTGGTCCGTGCAGGGCCGGGCCGGACCGGGCCCGGGATTTTCTGCCACCCTTAATGACATGATTTGGATTTGCTATTTACGGAATAAATCTCACGTGATTTGATCTGATATGATTTGAAGAGATATAAAGGAACTTCATTTAAATGGAATGAATTTATGTGATTAGAAGTGGATTTGAACTGATAAGTTTGATTCGATTCTGATGCGAATTGTTTGATTTGATTGGTGATGCTTTGAAGCGCTATGGTCTGCATTGATGTATGGGTTTTGATATGGTTTTGAAGTTGTATTGACTTGACGTGAAATGATTAATTGGGTCTGTTATGTTTTGACTTTAATTCTATATAACGTAAAATGGGCTATCCAACATGGAATACATGAATTTGATAATTGATAGTGTAAGATAACTTTTAGACACGGATAAGATAGTTTCGGTATGTGCATTTAGCTCTGATTAAGCGACTATAAAGGTAGGGAAATTTCAAGGATGAAATTTTATAAGGGGGAAAGAATGTAATACCCCAGGTATTTGACCTATTCATTATGGTCATCATGGTCATATAGGTCATGTAAGTGAAGCGTATTGCTCACTTTAAATGTATTCATGTTGGTTGAGACTCCATATAGAGTCCGAGAGCATTTGGGATCATTTTGCATTAAATTTTCCTTAAATTTTCCATTCTAGTATGTTTGTATTTGTGTTATGTTCGTGTGGGCATTTGTACGTAAACCGACATTTGTGTTTACGACACATTTTTCTATCCGTTCGAAAGAAGTTTTCCAGAGAGCCTTCGTTCGAGTCACGTTCGACTGGTCATTCAAAAGCAAGATTTTTATAATGCTCATATTTGAATTGTGTTCTACAAGCGTTCGAACGCGATATCGATTTATAGACAAATTTTTTTGGATTTCATCCCAATATATAAAGGCCTATATATACTTTTTCTTCAATTTTCCTCTCCTCACTCCCTCACAACATTTGCTTTATCAAGAACACTTCCTATCTTTCCTAAATCATGTATTGATCTTGAAAATTCTATGAAATTCCAAGCTCTATGAAGCTCAGGTAAGCTTTTAAGCCCATCTTTAGCTCTTATTTTGGGTTTGGATGAATCCCATTATTAAGATTTTATTCGTAAGACATCCATTATATACCTATTTTAAAAAGGTAATGGATCATCTACAAGCTTGTATGTATAAGCCAGTACACGTGTCAACCTATGTGTGATCTCTCGTGTGATGCTCTAGTTTACGTTTTTAGTTTTTAATTGAAATGAATGATTTCACATTGTGAATTCTTGCCAATGGATAATGAGTCTGATATTTATATAGATGTTCTTGATATTTTTTTCTTTTTAATAAGTGACTTGTATGTCGTTTTCGAAGAGTTTTGAATTGAGTGAGGGTACTCCTGTTTATTTATTTTCGGAAAGAAGTGTTTTGGGAAAGGATTTGCCTTGTCTGACTTATGATTTGGTATCTCAATATTTGATATAAAAGTGTTTTTGGTAAAACAATGAAATTTTTAATAACTTAATTTTAACTGAAAATAAAAATGATATGTTTTTCGTCCTAGCGCTTGTATATGATTTAATGTTTTATGAACTATCATTATGTTTCCACCGAGACGCTTGTTAATGAAATATTTCCACCCCGACGCTTGATTTATGTTTTCATGATTTGTGATTTATCAATATATTTTCATCGATGAGCTTGATGATATGTTTACGTCTCGATGCTTTATTTATTTTTACATATTTTTTGACTTAACGATATATTTCCATTGGGGCGCTTGTTTAGGGGTTCGACCATCAGAAAATAAATCGATCAGTTACTCTGTCAATATGGTCATGTTAGTACACTGTCTGATCAGAGTACGCAACTCGGACCGTGGAAGCTTGATAAGTGTTTTGAAAAGTTTATTTTCAAGAGAACTTTTTTGAAAGATATGTATTTGAATTCCATTTACGTTTTCAAAAGAATTATCTTTGACTAAACAGATTTAGTGTTTTAAAAAGATTATTTTCAAAGAAATTATATTTTGAATGAGATATGATTGATTTTGTTATGCTATGATATAATATGTTTCTGTCACGGTTCTTGTACTATATTTTTATGGCTTTATGGTTATTGAACCTGTCGTGGTGCTTGTATAGGATTTTGTCCAACTACAATGGACCGACATGTTATCCTCTGTCGATATTAGCTTGTTTCATTCATTGTCTGATCTCTGCGTGCGATTCGGACATTGAACGCTTGTTATATTTCGTCTAATTGAGTTGGTCCTGGATGCTTGCTACGGATTACGATGATAATGGATTTTGAATTTGATTTTATTCAAAGGTTATATGATATGTTTTCGAAAAGATTTTAAAGTGATTGCTTCATGTTCTTCATTTGGATGATGTAGGTTATTGTTTATGTGGAGCCTACATTTTCAAAGTGTAATGGATGTGATTGTCTGTAATGAATTTACAATATGTACCATGTTTCTGTTAATGTGTACGTTTATTTGTATGGAATTCGTATTCTGAGTTATGCTTTTGATTGTGGATAAGTTGTTTGAATAGAGATCGTGTTATGCTTTTTATTTTTATTGTATGGATGAGATTGACTTCGCGATATTCGTGATGATGGTTATATGTGTATGACTAGTTTGTTTATGATGATTGCGGTATGATTGTTATGAAGATTTAAAAACTTGTAAGGTTATGATTTTGAACTTGTATAAGCGTATATGTAACTCGGCGATTGAACGTTCGACAAAGTTGGAATATAAGGTTATGATTCGTATCAGGTTCGTTTATGGGTCTGTGTACGTGTAACTTGGATGTCAATCGTTCGAAAGGTTAACCGTATAAGGTTTAGTACTTGACTCGTTTTTAAAAGAAAATTTTAAAACTTTCTGATTTGATGATATTTCAAATATTTTGAGTAGAATATATTTTTGTCTTTAGTTATGGTTTTGAATCAAATAAGCTTTATGAACTTGATTTTTGGATCGGAATACGTATGGATTTTTGAAGGATAGTGTGTTTAAAGAGGGTAAAAAAATAGTACAAGGTTTAAAAAATTTTATGACAAATAATTATATATATACTCACGCGCGCTCACACATATGAATGTGGTTATTTTAACTAAAGTTGAAAGTGATTCTTGTTTCTCATAATGTGTGTGGCTACTTATTGAGTTTTAAATACTCACGCCATATCAATTTGCCAGTTTTTTAGGATGGGCATCCAGATTGGTCGGCCACCAAGCTTTGGTTGATGAAGCTCGAGATGAGAGATCACTCTAATTGCAGTCACCTTCATTAGTGTCCTGGGAAATGTAATTTTGTATGGATGTCTGTACCTTTTGTTTATGTTATGGACCGTGCAATGCACTTGTTATATATATGCAAATAAAAGATTTGAGTCGTACATTTAATTGTGGGTGCGAGGCCCTTAGGTATTGAGATTTGTCATGTTTTGGGTCGGACTGGAGGTCCTTTTTTTATAAAGAGGTTTAATGTAGGCCCTATTGATGTTGGACTGTGTTCCGAGTTGTCAAATTTTAGGGCCTATCATGTTCGATTTCTATTGGGTTTGAGGTTCAGGGAGGTGGGTCACCCCTATCTTATATCGGTAGCACCCTACATCTGACGGGGTGTTACAAGTAGATTATATCTATATAAAACGTCATGAGCCACATACCAAATCATATCCCCAAAGTACGTAGCTATTAATCGATGTTTCTTCACCAACCTAACATTTGTAAATCAATGAACATAGGCTGTCATGCAAAGTTCGTAGTACAGTCAAGATTCAGATCAACTCATATATGATCATCTATTAAACTGATATGAATTTCTTTTTTTAACGGATATTAAAAAAATTATTTTTGTCCTGGTCCAGTTCTATATGATCACATCATATAAGATGTCTTCATTCTCATGTCACCACATGAACGAACACGGATCAAAGGTTTTATATAATATTGAATGGACCGCATCTGTAGATATACTACAAACAAAGTGTTCGTCTTCCTTGGCTCTATATGGACTATTTAGGATTACAATTTAAGATTTAAATATATGATAATTTATATTATGTGTGTTTAAAATCAACACTCAATAGATGAATAACTCTATCGTTTATTAAAATAAAATTTCATTTACATATTAGATGATGCTGTAGGGCATGCATCCTAATACGAAAACCACGGTGATTGTGGCAGTGGAGGACGGCGCAGTAACAGAGTTCGCCGAGTCAGATGTGTCAGCAAGAGGTGGAGCGACGAGGCAGTAGTAGGAGTTTCCCCTATTCGCCTTGTGATCATAGGCAAAGGGACATGAATCCAAGGTCTGGAGGCTCAATAGATGCGCACAGAGCCACCCCCAAAGCCACCGCGGTCGAAGGTGTGAATTCTCCTTCTGCCGCGCACGACGTAGTGTTGTCTTCTTTTGGAGCGGCACACGAGGCGTCTTCAGATCCTATAGTTCATCGCATAGCGTCGCCTGAAGAAGCTGTCTTGTTTGCTGCATTTTAAGGAGAGGTCATTGGCGAGTCTTGGTTGCTTGGATTTGTTTGATGAGAATGGATTTGGCTTGGTGAAAAAAAAATGGAAATTCGGGATTTTATGAGTTTAGGGATTTGGCTTTTTAGGTTGTATTGGAGTATAATAAATGTGGTGGAATTTGAGAATTCGGGGGTAATGAAGATTGGGTATTTGAATTTAGTTTTTCTTGGGTGTATGGATATTTTGAATTAGGAAAAAAAAAACTAATTGCCCTGAATTTGGCTGATTGCTGCTAAGACAACTCTCTGTCAAACTATGTAAAAGCAACATCTGGTTTGATTTTCCTAGCATTTTCCATATACTTCAGAGAAAATTCAGAGAAAATAAAGTGAAGAGACATGGAAGATTTGGGTTTTATATACATATTAATTGGTCTATGGGCCAGAAAGTATGAGGGGCCATTATTTGTACCTAGACCCGGCCACGGTTCCAGTTCGGAACCGGAACCGAACCGGTCCGGTTCCAACCGGTTCGGTTGGGGTTCGACCCCAATCCGAACCGGTCCGATTACGGTTCCGGTTGGAACCGTAGGGTTCCAACAGGAACCCTAAACCCCAACGGCTAGTAGCCGTTGGGGGAGGGCAGGGAGCCGTTGGCTCCCTGCCCTCAATATTAAAAAAAAATTATTATAAAAAAAATTATAAATTACTAATATATCTCTAATAATGGTAATAAAACGGTTATATTTATGGGCATTTTTTGTATCAAAAAAATTCTAAAATTCTATAAATATGATTCATTTTTCATTATTTCAACACACCAAATTTTCAACTCTATCATTTCCTACAATTCTCTTATTCTCAATCTCAATTCATACAATTCTCTTATTCTCAATCTCAATTCAATTAGTTATTATCATTCGCAATTAGTCAATTTTCTTATTTTTCTTCCTGATTTCTCAAACGAAAAATGGCAAGCTCATCTGAGAACATAATGTCAAATATGCCAACCAAGAGAGCGGCCCTAGTGTCGGTGCACAATCACAGAGAAGAGAACTTAAAGCTCGTTCCTCGGATGTTTTCAAAATTCATTTTCATTTAGAACGCCTAAAAGATAATACACAACGAGCAATTTGCAACTATTGTGGGGTTACCTACAAATTTTCTGGTGGATACGGCAATATGATCAAGCACCTGGAAAGACATCATCCGGTTGAACTTGGAATTGATACGACGCAAACTCAAATGGCCAGGTACGCATCATCTAGTAGAGGTACGAGTGCTGTAGATTTATTTAAATATTCTGATGCAAAAAATAGAGAAGAATTTGCGAAATTAACTTGTATGACACATCTTTCTTTAAGCTTTGGTGAAAAACTTCATTTTACTAATTACGTGCATAATGCTTTAAATCCTTCTGCATGTAGAATGACTCGAAACACAACAAAACGTCATATTTTTAAATTATATAAAGATGGTAAAATTATTTTAAATGACATATTTAAAGAGATAAAAGGTCGTATTTCTATATGTTCTGATATTTGGAGTGACCATTGGCAAACACACTCATACATGGGTGTGACTTGTCATTGGATTGATGCATCATTTACCATGTAAAAATGACTTATTGCATTTAGAGTTTTTGATGACCAACATACTGCACAAAATATTTATAGAATGATGAAGGTAATTTTTGATGAATATGGTTTAGTAGATAAAATTTTAACAATTGGATTTGATAATGCATATGCAAATACTGCATCCATCAAAAATTTAAAATCCTTATGTGAACCAAATTTAGGGGGTCAATTTTTTCATATTCGTTGTACATGTCATGTCCTTAACTTATGTGTTCAAGAAGGTTTAAAATTATTATCACATTTCCTTGATCCTATTAAAATGACACTAAATTGTATTTAGTCATATTCTCAAGTTATGAGAGAATTGACGAAGTTTTGTAAAATAAATGGTATTAAACCGATTAAATTTTCAAGAGATGTTCCAACACGTTGAAATTCAACTTATTTTTTTTTCTGTCAAACATTTCAATACAAAGATGCATTATGTAGTTTTTTTTCTCAACATGTTCAAAATGTCACACTTTATCCTAGTCAATGAGATATTTGTGAAATTTTTTTAGATATTTTAAAAAGTTTTTAATGAAGCTACTTTAACTTTTAGCGGTGTTTATTATCCAACAGCACATTTATTTCTTCTTGAAAGTTTGAATATTGTTGGTGCTCTCGATGAACATGCTGAAAGTAGCGATCCTAATGATATTGTTTTGTTAGAAGCCATTACTGTTATGAAGGTAAAATGGTTGAATTATTTTAGAGACATTCCTTTACTTTATCTTATTGCTGCTGTTTTTGATCATAGATTTAAATTATAAGGTTTGAATGGTGCTTTACAAGCTTACTACGGTTATTTAGGAATATTAGAAGAAATTGATATTACAAGAATAATGACGAAATTAAGAAATGATTTAATTGAGTTATTTAATGATTATATTGTAATATATAACTTATGAACATTAGGTGAATCTAGTAGTAGCGACCCGGTAATTCAAACAAGACTTAGCGCAGTGGATCGTTGGTTATTTCAACGAAATAAAAAAGCTAGGGATACGACAACTAATAACCCCGAATTAGATAATTATTTATCTACAAATTTCGAGTTTCCTACTGAAAGTTTAGTTAGTAAAAATTTTAAAATCCTTGACTGGTGGAACCGACATCAAAATATATATCATGTTTTATCAATTATTGCTAAAGAGATATTGACAGCATATATTTCCACCGTTGCGGTTGAGCAAGCCTTCAGCTTGAGAGGTAATATATTGGAAGCTAGACGATCTTCATTACATCCAAGCACTCTAGAAGCAACAGCTTGTGTGGATGATTGGACTCGAGCTGATCTGAGACAACAAGAAGATGCCCCCGATGATTTTGAAGATTTGTTCGATAATGCATCTGCAACAACAAGTGCAAGCGGAACCGGAGCTGAAGGATCAACTGATAATGATGATTGATAATTGTAAAATTGTAAATTTACAAAGGGGAAATGTCTTAAAATTATAATGGAACTACGTGAGCTTTGATTCCTCTCACCTCTGGAGGATACGTAGGCAACTTAAATTTTTAAAAATTTAAGCTCAAGCTCCTCAATGTAATAATTTTATTTATTTATAAAATTAATCTCATTTATTTTAATTTATTTTCGAATTTTTTTTAAAAAAAAGGTTCGAAACCGAACCGGAACCAGAACCGAACCGGTCGGTTCCGGTTCGGTTCAAGGTTCCGGTTCCACACTTGTGGAAACGGAAACTGGCCGGTTCGGTTCGGTTTCGAACCGGAACCGAACCGCCGGCCGGGTCTATTTGTACCTAAAATCTTCCAATGAAGTCTATTGCAAAGTTCAACCAAATTAATGATAAATTTGGCTTAAGCCCACAGAAGTTAAGGATTAGCATTAGGGGTGTTCGCGGTGCGGTTCGAGGCAGTTTTTTCGTTTTTTTTACTTCAAACCGCGCGGGTTGGCGGTTTGGGAAATTAGAAAACGAAACCGCAAATTTGATAAGGAAAATCGCGGCGGTTTGGGTCGGCGGTTTGGATTATAATTTTTTAAGAAAATTTTGTGTGTTTTCACATTATAATTGAAGGAAAAATTACATAATTTTCATTTATTCATTACATATTGTTATATAATCATTAAATATCTTAATTTTCATAGTTAAAGAAGAAGAAAAATATAAAATAATATTTAATTTGAACGCGGGTCGGCGGTTTAGGCGGTTCGGGTCGCGGTTCGAGTGAATTTGCGGTTTGGGCGGTTTGCTGTTTGACATGGGTCAAAACCGCACACCGACTCGAAATTTACGGTTTGATTCGGTGCGGTTCAAAATTATTTTTAATATTTTTTTAAACCGTGCAGGTCGATTCGGTTCGGTGCAGTTCGCGGTTTGACCCGAAATTATGTTTACCCCTAATTAACATTATCTATAAGTCGATGTCTTTAAAAAACCAATGTATACTGATTTTCCTCCATTATGTACCATTTTCCTCTAATTTTACAAGTGGAAAAACGTGACAGTTAAAATGAGCGAATAGTTGCTTGCAGGAGAGATAAAAAGAGAGATCGGTAATTGGAGGGGACAACGAACTCAATCCGGAAAAAACAATAACAGCTCAATAAAAATGAGAGATAAAAACAAATAATATAGGAGTATTGTTTGTCAAGCGTATTACAAAGCCCAACCCAAGTAAAAATAAATTCAGCCCATGCCCAGGGAAGAAATGGATCAACATTATCTACAAGTCGGTGCCTTTAAAAATCAAACATGTGCTGATTTTCCTCCATGCGCCATTTTCCTCTAATTGAATATGGAAGAACGTGACAGTAAAAAAGAGGGAACAATTGCACAAGAGATAAAAAAAGAGACCGATAATTGGAGGAAACAACAACAACAATAACAACAACCAAAAAAAAAAAAAAAAGAGGAATGGAAACAAACCCAACAAAACTAAAAATTTAAATTTTTTCTTTTTTTGTTTTCAAAATTTAAAAAATACACAATATATAAATTGATAATTAACAAAATTATAAATTTATAATTTATAAAATTTATAAATTAGAAAATGGTGAGTACAAGCGACTTATAAAAATTCATAAGCTAAAAATCAATTTGTCCACTAGATTATCTCCCTTGCTCATCAAGAATAGGTTTTTTTTCCCACCAATAACCAGGGTTTCATTCTTAATCCAGTTCGTGTTTTTTTTCTTGCTCTTTTGTATCAGTTCTATTTTCAATCGTATGTTTAATTTGTGATTTGGATGTGGTTGTGGTGTAATGAAATAAATATATATATATATTAAAAAATTATGGGTTGAGATTGTTATTTTTTTAAACAATATAATGATAACAATAACAAAATAATAAATAATAAAATAATAAAAAAATATTGAGGGCTTTAAAATTGTAACAAGAATTAGGGCCCCTGTACAGTGACCTATATTGCCTGGTGTTCAGAGTTGGCTTTGATTAAATAGTCCGCTTTTAGAAGTTGGCGACTTACACCGTCATTAACCCAGGAGTGTAGGGCACACCAGAAGCTTTAATAAAGCCATCTTGATAAAACTTTCCAATGGTGAAACCAGCAGCTTGTTGAGCATCAATTTTCTTGATACCTCTCCAAGTTACTCTCTTTGATTGATCAGAACCAGGACCCCTGTTTCCATACTCAGCATAAAAACATGTGTTGATACCAAAATCTCCGTTCCAAGGCATCCATCCTTCAGGATGAATAAAATCTCCTAAATAAGATTGCATTATAATTGTTCTTGAAAATTCTCTCCATGGCCTTCCGAGAAACACATTGTGTCCATCTCTCACTGGGAAAAAATCTTTTTCGACGGCGAATGTACAGTTCTGAATAACGATTCCGGACATTTCATTGCCTTTGCTTCTTCCCTGAGCTGTGACAATGCAGTGCTGGCCTTCCATTGGCTTTCTCACTATGAATATGCAGTTTTGGAAAATTGCAGCTGCGTCACCAAAGATGAAATCTATGGTTCCGGTGACGGTGCAGTCACGGTAGAATTGCCGGTGAGCGTGGACGTAGAGAGTGTCTTGGTAACCATCCATTTGACAGTTGTAAAATATTGCATCATCGGCCTGTACACGCAGTGCCACTGCTTGGTGCTTTATAGCTCCTGCTGAGTTCTCAAACCCCATGTCCTTCGCCATGAAATTAGGTCCTGTAATGGCTGCAATAATAATAAACCAAAAGAAAATATTACAACATATTAAATCATTAATAACAATAAAAATGATACACTCACACACACTTTTCCCTAAACTTTTACAAACTCTCTCACTGTAGCTACAGTGATTTATTGTAGTTCATTGTAGCTACAGTGAGAGAGTTTGTAAAAATTTCGGTAGAAGTATGTGTGAGTGTATCATTGCTCTAATAACAATATTCAGATGGGAGAATGCCCTCTAAGTACCTTATTTTTTTAACAATTACTTATTAGTACGTTAATTTTTCTATAATACTCATTAGGTCTTGTTGTTTCGGATTGACAGAAAATCTAGAAACTCGGTTGGGAATCGGGATCATGTACTACACGGTATGGGTTTTGGTATGAAAACTCTACCTGAATAAAAATTTCAATTGAGATTTTGGGATGATTTTTTGTTCTAATTCAAAAAAAACTCAATTGGGATTCAGGATAATTTTTTTATCTCGAATCATAATCGAGACAAAATCATGATCGGATGAGACAATCCAATTGCCATTCATACTACTGTTCTAATAGTAACAATACAGAATACAACAATTCTTTATTCCGAGAATAGTTGGACCTGAAAAAAAATAATTATGATAAAATTAAGGATTAATAGGTAAGGTTATGAAAATTAAAAATTTAATGAGTAATTATGAAAAATTTAGAATCCTGACCACATTTGCCCTATTTAGATTATGATCCAATTCAGGAGCGGAGACACAAATGAAAATCTAATAGTAAATCAAAACTAGACTTATTATGTCATTGTTCAATAGAATGCAGAATGTAAAGGTTAGCTTAGTGGTAAAGGTTGCTATTGACTAGAATGACGTAGCGTATATTTGCCATTTGCAGACCCCCCAAGAGCCTTCATGCACTGGGTAATCCTTTTTTTTTCATGCATTATGTTATGATCACTTACCAACTGTAGCGGTATTCATTGTGTTGGTTCCATCTATAAAGTTCTTGTTGCCGGTGATCTTGGTCTTGGTAGCTCCGTCGCCGATGAACATAACATTGGCCATATTCTTAGGGACAGTCACATACTCTTTGTAAATCCCTTCTTTGATGTGAATCACAAAGGTCTTATTCGGAGGGATTGTAGCAGGATAATCTTTTAGAGCTTCATTAATAGTCTTGTACTTGCCACTTCCATCTTGTGCCACAGTCACATCGGCCTGAATCGTTGCTGCATCTGCTGCAAGTATCCTTCGCCTTCCGTTGCTGACCCATGAAGGAATTTGATCAAATTCTGTCGAAAGGAGACTTCTCTTTGTGCTATCAAGGTCCAAAGATGACATAACTGAAGAGAAATGATTGACCATATCAAGTCCGTTGGCAGTAAGTTGCCTTGACGTGTTCAAAAACTTTTTAATTTTTTCACCATGTTCAGTATCAGATGCATTTTCAAACTCATGTATACAATTTTCTTGAAATGTAACTGCCCCAGTTAGCCAAACCTTGAGATCTTCAACATAGTCATCCAATTTTGTAATTTCTAAATTATCCATTTGATTAACAGATTTGTTAAGATCATCAATGGCGGAGTCCATTAGATTCTGGCAATTTTCAAGAGCTTGGCGGGTTCTTGGATCATTAGATGCTTTATTCAATGTGCTAGAGTTCTTCATGGCTTGTTTGAGCTCATCAATTGCGGAGCTAAACCCTACCTTGATCAACACTTTAGGGTCAGTTTCATTTGCTGGAGCATTGTTTGAGAGACTTGTTTCACAAGTTTCTTTGTACTCGGTGGGTTCACAAATGGTCTTCACTGCCTTTGTTGATGTTGAAGTTTTAGAAACATCGCTGCTGCTTCCGGAGGCGCCTGTGTTGCGGTTAACGCCAACGGCAACACCAACCACCATAGCCACCAAGATTAAGGAACAAATGCTAACAATGGTAATCTTTTTCTTCTTATTATCATCGGAACCCATCTTTTTACATACAAAAAAAAAAAAAAAATTATTAATTAGTAACAATTAGAAACAAGAAGGCTAATAGAGCTGCTGGGGCTCAATCTATTGCTTTGATGAAAAAAATAAAATTAAAATGCACCTTGGCCTAGGGCTTGAAGATTTGTGTCAATGGGATGCTTTATTGCTTTATATAGGAGAGAAAATGGTAGGACAGTTTGATAAGTCGTTAATTCTGTTAAGAAATCTGCGGCAAGGAAAGTGCATGTTGGATAAAATTAAAGAAAGGGTTGCTATTGATTTTCTAAATTTCGAGGGCCTAGCACTTTTTTGTAAAGATTTTTCATGTTTAATCCGTTAAAGGCGGTGATGATTGGCTATTGAGTTTTTACCCTTTAATTAGTCATGGTCTTTTGTGTAACTTGTATATTACAGGTTGGAAATCTGAAAATTAACATGGCCAATATCCCGTAAATGAGGCTCATTCCCCAGCTCTTAAATTTAGGACGTTAGGAGAACTAACGATATCGATTGGATTTAACTAATCAAAAGACTAGTCTAATAGATAGGATAACAACCTCACTTATAAGTATTTCTCACAATTATAGAAACCATATGGGATATGAGATGACCGTAATCATATGCATCAACTAACCAAGACGAAAAGAATCTGCACCATGAATCCATGCTCCACTAGTCCACCACTTGGTCCCATTGATAATATACGAATCTCATTGCCTGTAAAAGTATTTGGGGAGAAATCGGGCGCATGATACATGGCCAAACACACTCCAAAGGGGATTCAGAGTTTTCGTTAGGGTCTGACCTCAGTATCTCCTCAGAGTCTGATTACAGGATCCCCTGCCAGAGTCTAGTTTTGAAGTCCCGTCTCCAGAGTCTGATCCAGAAGCTTATTTCAAGGTCTGAAGGCAAGACCTCTATTCAGAACCTGGATTCAGGACTCTTTGGCAGGGTCTCTGCCTCAAACCCACCTTCGGAAAGGCAAGCAAAGATCATGTGAGGATTATGCCCGATATATTAGCTCATTGATGACACAAATCTTCTAAACAAGGAATCAGATGGCCAATTAATTGCTTTTCGTTTCTTTAAGCTAAACAATCATCTAGAATAAGGAAAGTCCGAGTATGTATGGAGTGGGTCAGTTAGTGGAAAATGTGAATGGAATGTAACCGCTGTCAGTTTATTTTCCTTGTAATGAGATATTATAAATAATGCAAGAAACACTGGAACAATGGATCAATCTTTGGATATTTGAGCAATAACAGAGCATTCTTTACCAACTTCTATATTATACTTTTAATCATATTGCTTGTAGAGTTCTACTGCACAAACAATTGGCGCTGTCTGTGGTCATACAACAAGTAAAGACAAAGAGAAGAGGAATGAATGAGCCACACTTCGAAGACCTCCACGAGGAGGGGCGGCCGGAGGAGCGCCATGACGAAAGGCCAGAGGAAAGAGCCCCATCAGGATTGATGACGTGGATTCCGATGTAGAGGGTTCCGAGAATCAATGTCGAACGTAGATAGAGGTGAAGCATATGGAGAGAGGCAAGGACCTGGATGTGAGTCGTCACAAAAAAGACATCGCTGGAAGAAGGAGTTTGTCGATGAGAAACTAGTAGTGGCCATAGCGAAAAAGATTAGGGGCATTCATCTGCAAACCCTAATGGATCTGGCTGACTTGGCGATCAGGGAAATGTCCACCTCCCTCTTGGGAGATATGCCATATAGATTCATGTAACGTGTTAACGGAACTATTCATTTGAAATCAAATATGCATTATTTGTTTATCAATTGTTTTAATTTAAATCGTGTATTATAATTATCTTGTTTAACCTTGATTACTTATGTGTCTTCAGGCTTAGTGTATAAGTGTCATACACAAAGGGATTTAAGTCTGAAGTTAGTAATCTAAAATAGTCCATAGAGAGCGACCAAAGTAGGTATTTTATTTATGGTTTATCTATAGCTGCGGTCTATTCTATAAATGTATGGCGACCTTGATCAGAGATCGTCCATGTAGTGACATGAGAATATAGGCACCTTATATGATGTGATCATATATGACTGGACCTAATGAATTTCTTATATCATCTATTAAATAAAGAAATTCATTTCAATCTACTATATGGTCATATATAGATTGATCTGAATCTTTATTATATTACGAACTCCTGCATGATAGGCTATATCCTTTGATTTACAAAGGTGAGGTTAGTGTAGTAATCTCGACCAATAGCTACTTACTTTGGGGACATGGTTTGGTGTGTAACTGGAGATATTTTACATAGATTTAGAGTTCACTTATTCTTGCGAGAAGTAGAGGAGTATCTTCCTTATGGGTTGATTCAGTACTTGAACAATTAGAGCGCTCAAGTCTTTCTATTACAGATATAAATATAAATATTCATAATAGTTATAAATAAATCGTTCATTAGAGAATTAATGGTACTTAAGGTAAAAATGATTAGTAATTACAGTATTACCAAATCGTATAAGGCTTCTACCAAATCGTTCATCAGAGAGATAGATATAGATTGTTAGGGTTCGTGCTCGGAGTGCCAATCCGGATCGTATTTATGTCTGATTCATGAATACGAACAATTTCTTTTTACATAATATTACTTATTTATGGTAGTACTTCTTTCTTTTATATACATATTCGATCTAATTATGATTAGATTGAAACTAAATATGATTTAGTGATATGTATATATTAGACAAAGACCCGATAATATATTTTATAGCACGCAGTTACAAAATAGTTTGTAATTGACAATGGGAAGTGTCACCACTAGAAGTATATTATCAAATAAAGTTCATGGTCAAGATTTGATGGCAGTCACGTCACCGATCTATTTAGATCAGACCTCTGCCTATTCGTTGGGTGTGGACTGATGTTCATGATATCCTATGAGTATCAGATAGAATTCGTTAGTCATGTGTACAGGGCATAAGTATCATGTATGTATTTGTGATCTAGTAAATCCATGGCCGTGGTATACTTCAGAAGCGAGTTTCAAGTATTATTTAGAGATCGTAAATTTGAAAGTCGACTATATTATACCTTAGGGATTTGACGTTCTTATCTATATCCCCGGTATAATATTTATAGCCTGTGACTGAGGGATTATACATATGCAATGACCTCGACTTGCATAGTTTAGTGAGATTATCTGTGGTCGTCATAATTTATGAGTGGGTGGATTATGGACACGAAATTGGATTCTGTGACAGATAAACCTAAACTTAGAGACTCCCACAATATGAAGTGTACTCGTTGAGCATTTGGGCAACACGTTATGAATAATATAGATTATTCATAATACTTCACCGGATTAAATGAGTTAATTCGAATCGTTTAAACGGTTGAACGAAAATACATACATTAGGGGCATTTCGATCAATTAATAATTAATGTGTATTTATATTTGATACAAAAATTGATGAGATACACATTAATTAATTGTCAAATGAGATTTTGACACATGTCATTAATATATGTATTTTGTTGTTTAGTGTTAATAAATATATATATATATATATATATAATAATTGTATTAATTAATGATTTAGATATTTAAATATTAAATATTTAAATAATTAAATAATATCAATGTTGCATAATTATTATGTAATATGGCTAATTATTATTGATTACATGTGGCAAAGCTTTTAAAGTTGAAGTGTACAAATTGATTTTTTCAACTTAAAAGTTTTAATAATTTAATTTGATTAAATTAATTAAATTGACCAAATTTCCCCCCAAATTTTGGCCCTAACCAAGTATTTAAAGTGAAAATTTTTGTTTTCTCTTTCAAAAAACCCCTTGGCCGAAACCCATCTCCATGAAAGCACCCAAAAATTTGTTTGAAGAAACAAGGAAGAAAGTGAAGAAATCAAGAAAAAGTTTAAGGAAATTATGAGATTTAGAAGTAATCTTCATAACTCTTAAAACTTAGATAGTTTGTTTCTTGTTCTTGAGCATCTAGACAAGTTCTAGGATTTCTCTCTTTCTTATATTTTAGGGCTTTTTTATTTGGAGGATGGATTTGGAGGCTAGATGCATGTGTGAAGTTAGATTGGATAATATTATTGTAATATTAGCTCAATTTTGTCATTTGATGACTTGTTACCATTCTAGAGTGTTTTGACCACTCTTGTAACTCCTATAATTGTTCTTGAGTTCTTTATTTGTGGTGACTTTGGTTGGTGTAAGTTTAATATGATTAATGAAGAAAATTGGATTTAAAGCATGAAAAATGACATTTTTAGTTACCAAATCAGATCTAGAATTTCTGTAATTTTGGTGATGCAAATTATGTTGTATAAATATATTGGATGTGTTTTGGGCATTGGAACCATTTCCAAAATTATTTCGGAGTTGAAATATGTAAAAACGACGAAAATCGGTATTACCGGGTGAGTTTCGAGCTTACCGGGTGTCCGTTGTCCAAACAATGAATTGGCCACTGTTTCGGCAGCCCATGAACTGCCCAAGTACTATTGGAGCTGTCTTGGGCAACCCTCATGTGTATTGGTTGGTCGGTTTGGATAAAAATGAGTTTTATGCCATTTTACGGAAAAATATTTTCATAAAGTTTCCGATGTTTCTAACTTATTTATGTCGTTATTTGATATCGAATACATATGTTTAGGTGAAATATGAATGAATTATTCATATTGGATATTGAATAATTTATTTGGTAATTTTAAAAGTTTTTAATATTATGATTTCGCCCGAACCGCGCGCTTCCGCTGCGTCCTCGCTAACACCCCAACACAGAGGTCTAGCGAGACCAGAAAGTCAGCAGAGGCTGGAAAATAGTAATTACAGTATTACCTACCTGCCTATCTGAAACACCTGGAGGACATGCCTGATAGGCAAGAAAATACCATTGAGAATCTAGAATAGATTGTTTAGATAAAATAGAACCAAATAAGAAGGTGTTGGTAGAAGCCTTGTTGTAAGCCGAGATGAAAATGAGAAGATAGTGGAGATGCTCATGAGAAACAAAGATGTGTTCACATGGACGCATAGAGACATGACAGGGGGAGACCCCGCCGAGGCAACTCATTGCTTCAATATTGACCCAACGTTTTCACCAATCAGACAGAAGTAGAGGTGATTCGCTCCTAAAATGATTAAGATCATCAGTGAAGAAGTATATAAGCTCTTTGAGGTAGGGGCTATAAAAAAATGCCAATACCCTGAATGGATATCAAATATGGTTTTGGTAGCCAAGAAGAACGGTAAATGGAGAGTCTCTATCGACTTTACCAAACTTAACAAGGTCTGCCCTAAAGATAGCTACCCACTGCCAAAGATAGACCAACTAGTAGACGCCAAGAATGAGCTTTTTAGATGCGTACTCAGGCTACAAATAGATCTGGATGAATGAAAAAGCCAGGATACACACTGCATTCGTCATCGAAAAATGGTTGTTCTACTACAATGTATACCTTTCGGATTAAAAAAATATATGAGCTAATTATAAGAGGCTGATCAACAAGATGTTCGAAGGCCTGATCGTACGAACAGTTGAAGGTTACATAGATGATATGGTGATAAAGAGTAAGGTAGCCTCTGACCATATTCGAGAGGCATATGAATGTTTCGTTGTATTCAGAAGATACCAAATGAACCTTAACCCCATGAAATATGCATTCGGGGTATCAACGGGGCAGTTCCTAAGCCACATTGTGAACAAGAGGGGAATCAAGGCCAACCCAACTCAGCTCCAGACCATATCAACGATTGAGGAGCTAACCAGTGTTGTCACACGCGTATAACGCAAGAGCATGTATCGTTCAAGTAGTATACAAAGTAACGATCCCACGAGAATTTAATACCTAAACTATTAATTTATGAAGCCAAATGTTTACAAGTATCTAATGGATTGATTGTTTGATTGAGTGGTGACTTTAAACTTAAAACAGAAAATAAAATTATGCAAAAGGAAATTGAGGAAAATTCAATATTATTAAACTATCCAGGGTTGTGAATTCTTCCAATACCTTTTTAAAGATGAAATGGTTATTTCATGTTTGTGTAATACATTAGTTTACTAACCTGGAACACGAAATTCTGCAAAAGCCTCTGTCGATGGTCAGATGCAAATACCCAGTGTAACCCAATTAAACCATATATATGTCTATGTTAACCAAGTTACCTGAATTCATTATGATTAAGTTCCAATTGTGGCTACCCCCGCCCGACAGGTATATGTCTATCCTGTAAGGAAATCTATTAAAGGGTTATCTATCCTCAAGGAAGATCGTGGGCTATTAAGTCTAAGGCTGAAACCTAAAATTCCTTCGTCAAGTTTATTTTAAGTTTACCCGATCAATCTTATTAGTGGCCAGTTAACAAGAAGCATTAAACTTAAGACTTAATAAGTAAACCTTTATATTACCCAAACCGTAATTTAACCCCTTATAAATCAGTGATATTGGACTTCATCACAACCCTAGATAACTGACTTAGTTACGACACATATTTAGGATTGGTAAAAGCTTAAATAAAATAAAAGACATAAAGTAAATTGCTGGAAATTAAATACTTAAAAGTAAATGACGGAAAGTAAATGCTGAAAAGTAAATACGGAAAATTAAATGCTGAAAAGTAAAAGATGGAAAGTAAATACTGAAAAAGTAAATAAAGTAAAAGTACAATAAAAGAAAATGTTGAGGTAAAAGGATCAACTTTTATTACTTCTATTTTAGATATCTCCCTTAATATAATATATTAACTTTGCATGATAATTACCAACCGACCAATCAGGCGGTATCCAGTTTAGTCAGGTTAAAACCAATTTCAATAATTACCAACCGACCATAAGGCGGTATCCTCATTAAGTCAGGTTTTAACAAGTTTATATATTATATTTAAGGGAGATTAATCTAAATATTAGTAATAAAAGTTTTACCTTTTACCCCAGCAAAGGGGAGTTACCTCATCATTACTGAAAAGTAAATTGCTGAAAAATAAAGAAAGAATTGTGCGTAAAAGTAAATTGCACAAAGCTAAGACTGAAAAGTAAAGAAAAGAAAGTACGTTTGCGTAAAAGTAAAATAAATTAATTACAACACTGAAAATAAACAAACAAGATACAAACTTCTTAAAATCCTTAAGAAAGAATTCAGAAGAGAGTATGATTTGAATCATAAAATTCAGCTCAATTTATAGACATCACTAATGGGGCGCGTCGCGACGCGCCACGTGGCATGCGCTGATTGGTTGCTTCGATTCTCTTATCTGCTGATGTGGCATTTTGGATGATTAACTCAATAATTGTGCTGACGTGGTGATGATGTGGCGATGTGGATTGTCGGCAACATGTGATGGTGACATGTGTCCGGTGCACGTTAGCAAGATCGGCGCACGTTAGCAAGATCAAACTTCTCATATTGTGACACGTGTCCCAGCGCACGTTAGCAGGTTCTGGCGCACGTTAGTAGTCGCGACGCCAAAATTATAGTTTTGCCCTTTTTATATGTTTTCACTATTTTGGCCCCAAATCACCTCTAGAGAGTCCTGAAAATTTATTTATCTACAAAATAACACAAAACGCATCAAAACATTCACAAAACTCAAGAATCTATATAAATTATTAGGTCAAATGAGTGGGAAATAGTGATACATTTACCACTCATCAGGAGCCCCATACGGTACGTGAGGTTCAGAGTTCGGCAAGAAAGATAGCAACCATGAGCCGGTTTGTGTCCAAAATGTCAGACAAATGCAAGCATTTCTTCAACAACATCAAGCAATCAAAGAAACTTGCATAGAGAGAATAATAGGATCAGACCTTGAAAGATATCAAGGCAAATATGAGCAGGGCCCCACAACTTGCAGCGCCAGTCGATGAAGAAGATCTGTACTTATATATGTCGTGCCAGAAATAGCCATGAGCGCAAAGTTGGTCAAATAAGAAAATAAGAAGCAATATCCCCGTGTACAACACAAGAATGAGACTATCGGACATAAGAACTCGGTACAACATGATTGAGAAGATGGCACTGGCCCTAATAATGATAAAGAAGAAGTCATGACACTAATTCGAGTCCTATACCATAATTATGGTGACTAACTGTCCGATCAGACAGATACTGTCGAAACCAGATCTGTCAGGGAGACTCACCAAGTAGGCAATTGAGCTGAGGATATATGACATCCGCTATGCGCCAGAGACATTAAGGGAATGACAGACAGTGATACACTCACAAAGTGGCTTAAGAGTTATGCTCGAGTCAGACTTGGGAATACTCATATAAGAAGCTCTGAAACGCTTCCACTAACAATGAAGTGGAGTACGAGGCTTTGATGTATGGGCTGAAGTTAGCTGCCATGATAGGAATAAAGATATTAAAGGTGAGCCTTGACTCTGAATTGGTGTCAGGACATCTGGATGAGAGGTTCAAGGCCAATGACCCCAAAATGCGTGAATATGTAAGGAGAGACATGAAAAAATTGGAGAAGTTAACAAAAGTTGAGGTATAAGCCATCAAGAAAAAACTGAACACCAGAACCGATGATCTAGCGAAGAAGGCAGCAGTAGGGGACCATCGAAAGGAAAGTCGAGTATCAATCCCTAAGATTGAAAGACTAAGAATATCAAACCCGGATACAGCGGAACCTCCAGTATTAGAGCAAAAGCCACAAAGCCTTATTCTAGTAGGATCTGACAGACTAAAGCCCAGAGGATCGAAACAAGAGAATGTGCTGATGATCGAGGGAAACCATAGTAGCTAGGTGGACCCAATCATACACTATTAAGAAAATGAAACACAAACACATGGCAAAGGCGAAGCCCAGAAGTTCACACTGAAGGCTATCAGGACGCATTGAAAGAAGGGTAATTGTTTAGAAGATCATTCAATGGGCCAATCCTCTGATATGTCAGGGAGCAAGATCAGAAGTATGTGCTACAACAAGTGCATGCGGGGTGATAAGTGCATGAAAATGTACTTTGAACATCACTAATTGAACTTTATTATCGAGTATTTAATATTATTTCTATTTGTTTTTATGTTTTATTATTATGAAGTAACGTAACATGAATCTTGGAGCAATTGTATGCGTTTTGGAACCTTACGGACGCATCAGAAGCACACGGGAAGAGTAGAAACATAAAAAACATGAGTCCATAATTTTCAACTAGGGTCGCGACGCCCATCTTCTGACGTCTCGATGCCGCCTCATATTGCATACATAGAGAATGGTCGAGAGTTTGGCGTCACAACGCCATTTTTCGGCACCGTGGCGCCTTGGAAAATTTCCATAAAACTTAATTCGGTCGTGTTTTACATGCATAAGGACTCCGAGACTTCCATATAAATGCCCAAGCTCGTCCAAAACCCTAAAAGGGAGAAAAGATACACAATAAAGAGTTCAAATCACATATTTGAGAAAGAAGAACGAAGAAGCTTCAGGCTAGACAAGATGTCTCTCTGATCCCTTCAGGCTATGCCTTTATTTTCTTTGGAGAACTAATCTCATAGGCAAAGGTATGGATGAACTCTTGTACTTAACTTCTTATATTCAAGTTTTTGATTCATAAATGATCTTCGACGTTTAATACAATTGATGTTTCATTATTCTCTATTATCTTTTGATTTATAATCCAGAGATTGTGTTTTACTAATTTTCATATAGGAATAGTCATGTTTTTTCTATGTGTGATTGGGGAACCCAGTTGTAACTGATATTGTTGTTTTATGAGTTAATCTTCTACTACAGTATTGCATGTGGGTATATTGTCGACGTTAGATAGGTCATAATGATAACATAGTGAGCTGTTAACATTGTTAGGGTTGATGCTCAGAGCGCCAATTCCCTGTTGTATTTCCTTGTAAATACTTTTATAAACGTTTTATTATGAATAAAATAAACAGTTTCTATAATATAATATAATTCTTGATATGATAAAGACGTAATTAACCTTAGAATGATTAGTCATGATGTAGTTGTAAAAACGTCGCAACTGACATTGGGTCGTATCAATGAACCATGAGTCTTGGAGACTCGTATATACGTGTAGATTTTTATAGCGGATAAACACTGAACGACTCACCGAAGATTCTTAATGGATGGTACACCAACGTCAATAAGAATCTTCTCGGGTTGAGTAGCATAAATGATTCTTCGACTTGAGATACCACTGTGGGCACATGAGACATCTTCCACACTTAGATAGTAGTCATGTCACTGATCTATTTAGATCAGACCTCCGCCTGTTTGTTAGGTGTGGACATATCCTTAGGTTGTCCTATGTATATCAAGATAAGATCCGTCAGTTCTGTGTAGAGAGCATAGGTAGTCCATTTATGATTAGCAATCAGATAAAACCATGGGCCCGTGTTACACTTTAGAAGTGAGTTTTATGTGTTATTTTAGAGATTGCTAATAGAGACGTCGACATGATTGTCCCTATAGAGATTTGATGTTTACATATATATCTTTGGGATATATCTGGATACTTGTGACGGAGGAATTAAACATATGCCATGACCTCGACCTGTATGATTCAGCGAGTTTATCAGTGGTCATCATAATTTACGAGTGGGTAAATTATGGACACGAAATTAGATTTCGTGACAGATATGCCTGAATCTAGAGTGTCTCACTAGTGAAATATTGATTATTTATAAGTTGTTTAAGAGTTAAACGAAAAATACATGCAAATGAACCTAATAATCATTTTCTAATTAATCTCTATTTGTATTTAATGAATGATTTTATAAAATACACATTAATTAAATATCAAATTGTGATATTTGACATATATCATAAATATATATGTATTTGAATATTTAAAGTAAATATAATACATATATTTAAAATATTTGTATTTAAATAATAATTTAATAATTTAATTGTTAAATAATTAAAGTAATTAAAATATAAATATCTTAAGTTATGATTACTTTAGGAAATGACTTTAGTTGTTTTATTTGACTTGTTGTAAATCATTAAATGTTGTAATGATTAAATACACAAGTTGATTAATTAATTAATGAAAAAAAATTATCTAGATATTTATTTTGCTCACAAAATTTGGCCAAGGGCAATTTTGGAGAGTATGAATTGTTTTCTTTCATTTTTCATTCATTAGGTTAAACAAGTAACCAAAAACATAACAAAAAGGTTGAGAGCAAAGTTGAAGAACCAAAGAGAAAAAGCTTGGAAATATTTGGATTTTGTAAGTTTTTTTTTAAACCCTTTCAACTAAGAAATTGTTTCTATCATACTTAGCTTCAACATGTGTTACTAGGATGTTGTCTTTATACTTTTAGTTTGTGTTTAAATGGTTGTTGATAAGCGGAAAATATATCAATATTTACCGCCCCTTTATTTAATATTTTGTATGATTACTTGAGTTTTGTGAATATTTTGATGTGTTATGTGTACTTTGTAGATAAATAAGATTTCAGAATTCAATGGAAGCAAATCAGGGCTAAAACGGACAAAAAAAGCAAAATCATCACTTAAGCGTCACGACGCGTAACCCTTCTGCGTCGTGACCGCTAATATGCGCTGACCACGTGTCAAAATCAGAGAAAGCTTACTATCATACGCACTTGCTAACATGCGATGGCCACATGTCAACCTCATAGCAAACCTGCTATCATGAGCCAGACACGTGTCATCATCCCAACGGGCCGCGTAAATCATCATTGCCACGTCAGCGCCACGTCAGCACTTGCAATATCATGACGTCATCAAGATGTTAGTACAATAATTCACTCTGCTGACATGCGTCATTACTTATGTCAGCATGATGTCAGCATCGCGACGCGCTCAACTTTACGATTCGCGATGCCGAGCCAATAATTATTGCCGACAGCCACATGTCTTCCTCTCATCAAATCGCTTACACATGTCAAGCATCAATGGCGCTTCGCGACGCGCATGACCAAATTTTGCCTATAAATTGATGCCAAAATCAGAAGGAAAATTCATACATTCTTCTGGGGATTTCCTTAAGAATACTAAGTAGATTGTATCTTGTTTGTTTATTTACAACTTTCTTGTATTAAATTTTTATTTTAAGCAATGAATCTTTCTTTATTTTACTTTTTAGTATGATGAGGTAACTCCCCTCTGCTGGGGTGAACGGAAAAGCTTTTATTACTAATATTTAGATTAATCTCCCTTAATTATAATATATAAACTATTTTAAAACCTGAATTAATGGGATACCGCCTTTATGGTCGGTTGGACTTAAATAAATTTATTTTAACCTGACTTAATGGGATACCGCCTTTGTGATCGGTTGGAATTAATCATAAATTTGTCTTAATCACGATACCGCTGTAGACACTGCATTTTTGCATAAAGCCCAATGATGAGCCTCGTATGGAGGCACTACCCGATAAGTCGCGGAAGTCACGGGGAACGCATGCCGGAAGGGAAAATTCTAAAATTAATAGCTCGTCAAATTTAAACTCGCAAGTTAGCCGCAGGTTCGCTTAGTCGATCTATGTTATTAAAACATTAATCTTGGCCCAAAACCCCCGCACCCATCCAAGCCACACGCCCACATCAAGACCCACAAGCCCAAGCCCAATCCAAAATAAATAAAACACATACATAACACATGCCAAATGCAATTAAATCACCTTCCAACTTAAAAATATTTAGAATCCAATCCCCACCAAAATTACACAAATTTATTTCCCTAAATAAATTAATAAATACACCCCTTAATTACATGATTTATTTCCTTATTTTGAAAACCCATGCACAATCCTAACCCTAGCACACCATTATATAAAGAACACAAAACCAAAACCCTAAGTTTCCGAATCCTCTCACCTCTCTCGTCCACACAGACAAACCCTAAGGATTCAAGGCTTCTTCCCTCCTTCACACACTCTATCTTTCACGCTCATCTCTCCTCACGGCAATAACCAGAACCCTCTCTCTCACCACTCTCGCTCTTCTCTCTCCTCTCTCTAAAGAACACCCACACACGAAAAACAACAAAAAACCAAAGTCAGTCTCTAGGCTTACACACGACAATTCACCCAACCAACACACTGACATTCAGCTATAACTAAAAAAAATAATAAAACCCTAAAAGAGACTCACAATCCCTCTCACTCTCTCACCTCTCTCCCAAGTCTTCTCCTTTCTCTCTTCGGCCACTCTCTCGTCTCTCTCCCCGCCACTCATACACACATCACAAACAAAATAGCTCTCACGTCCTCTCTCTTCCCCCATCTCCACAAACAACTCACGGCCAAAGCAGAAATAAACCATAATAGCAGACCTCTCTCTTCTCTTACCTTCTCTCCACTCACGACCACAAAAATAACCTCACACGTCTCTCTCTCTGACCCTAGACACACGTCTCTCTCTCTCAACTCACACACACAGACCTTGCACACCGACACACCTTCAACACACACAGCCCACTCACACAAAACACACACCACTCACACAACATTCAAACACAATGACAAGTCCCTTGCCCAATTCAACACAAATGGCATTCAAACACTAAATACACACAAAGACACACACGACAGTCAAACACTAAGACACACTCACACACCGAAAAACACACACAGACCACTCACTCAACACATACTCTTATTGACCGACATATATAATAAATCAAAAACACACACACAACCTACACACGCACAAGCCATACACTAAGCCACTGACCGACACAAAAACATCAACAAACTGCCCACAAACCACCAACAAAAAGCAGCCGTAAATCCCGATAAAACCATAACAAAACCGAGATAAAAAATATTGGCCAAATAACCCAAAAATAGCCCCCCATGCCAGTAAAATAGTCCTGAAAATAACCCAAAAATAGTCTCTGAACACCCCTGAAAATAGTCCAAAATAGTATATAAAATAGTCCAGAATAGCGGCTAGAACAATGAATTAAAACAAAGAAAACAGCGAGTGGAAACAGCGAACTAGCGAACCAAAAAAAAAGCAGAAATGTTAACCCTTCCGGCGACGTCCCAACGCACTCCCGAGAAGCGACTTAAAAGGTGAGACCTGAGGGCACCATTTGTTATATTTTATTTTGTCGTCCTGGAAACAACATGCTTGGTTGGACGTGGAATATGTCCAACCGGGCATGGGAAGTCCTATACTGAAAACGACCAAATTATTTGGTCATATATTTATTATTCTGTATTTATTTTGTGTTGTTTATCTTCCTTGTTATTTCACATATTTGTCTCTTCGGTTAATTATTGTTATATGCATTATCATATTTCATGTATGTCAACAATGGGTTAATGATTGCGTTTTGTTAATGCTTGAGTGTTACCTCTCGTGGTATATCGGATGGAAACCTAGACATAAATTCCGTAGCCGAATATGAATGGACGGTAGTGCAGTCTGTACTTGGGATACAACTCCACGTACCGCTTGAGAAACATTCCTACATGTGTTTAGGTCATTGTAGATGTCATTTATATAATCCCGTTCGAACGTGTTTCAGAACGCTACTCGAACGCATGCATTCTGCCTCACACCATTCGAACGCGTTCTCGAATGCTACACGAACGCGCACACACTGGACAGACTCTTTCATTATATTTCATGCATGTTTTCCTCCTTGGTTATTTCTTTTTGCGTCACGTGTTTAAATATTTCTCTTTAATATTGACGTTTTTATTGTTATTATTGATTTACATTATCGTGCTTCTTTGTTTAATATACTTGTGGAATTATGCATTTGCTTTCATTTTTATTTACGTTTATGGGTGTGCAAACTTGTATGTCATTTGAATATTCTTGCATGTGTTGCATAAGACTTGGTTATATCATTGTATAAACCCGTTCATTACAATTGGCATAAGTAAGGGACCATTCCGAACCCAACGGTTTGAGGTCTTCCCTTGCGAGGGGTGAGTGCAGCCTTAAATCATTTCCCAATTCACACTGGGTGGCGACTCCTTTTATTCTCCAGTTTTGTCCCCCGCGGGCTACTCCATACTCCTGACGAGCCGCGAGCCCGGATAGCATCGCCGTACCTCTGTGCCGTGTCTACAGTCTGGCGACTCCACTGGGGATAGAGAATTAGCCCCGAAATAATGCCTTGTAATGTCTTTGGTTTTTACTTTGGTTTTCCAAGTCTCATATATTTTACATACCCCTTTTATCCCGATATGAACCATAGTTGTATGGCATCATCACTCGTGTGCACGTACCTTAGGGTATAAAAAAGGTGCACTCACTTGGTCGCTCGAGCCCTTGAGTGGGGAGACCTAGTTGTCGGCAACCCTTCACCGACGAGAGCCTTTATCCATACCCTTATAAGCCCACATATGAACCATAGTTGTATGTCCTATAGAAGCTACCCCACTTTGGTACATAAAATAAGTCATACCTAGTACAGAAATGGACTTACCACGAGTGTAGGAGGAATAAAGTCAGAAGGATATATGTTGTTCTGATAACCACTTGCATCTCATGCATCTCATGCATACACGCATCATGTTAACCCCGTGTCTTAAAAGCCATCATAGATATCTGTTGGGTTAGATAAGAAAGAAGATTTGTCAAGAAGAGTTTAGCAAACATGGATGTCGGGGAAGAGGAAGCCGAGAAACAAAAAAAAATTACGGCAAGGATAAAAAGACCATTACGGGGCCTTCAACACAAAAAAAAAAGAAAAAAAAAGAGAAAAAAATAATATTGTTTATTTTTAGTCCTTAATAGTTAGGCATAAATCCAATGATGAAATTGATTGCTTTAGGGTGAAACCTTAGAAACGATAAGTTCTTGATGTACTTTTATCCGATACTTTGAGTAGTTGATCTATGTTAGACTCGTAAGCACTTGATTATGGTTCTTAGCAGTGAAAACCTGAGTAGTTAGCAAAGTGACTAGTTGAAGAAATTGCAGGTCGGTAAATGACCGTTTGCTTAGATGTTTATCTTGATTTGCTTGTGTTATGATGTGTGGTATGGTTGAAAATAAAAGAGAAATCTCTTAAGAAAAAAAAATATAAACCACATATAACCAATAAGTGTGAAGCTACCCATGGGCGAGTATTAAGACCACCATGAGAAGAAATGCTATCTTAAAGGGTAGGTGTGTTGAAAAAAAAAAGAAAAAAAAAAGAAAAAAAACAAAAGAAAAAGAAAAAGAAAACCATACCATATTGAGCACTGAAAAACAATTGTAGAGCATAATTGAGACATCTAGGTTGGTTTGACCCATCGATCCCAATTTTCAAAACAAAATCATTGAGTTGGCTTACCTAGGAATCAAGCTGTAAAAGAACCTTTGCACACACACACTTTGAGTCTGGCTTAGATCATTTATTCAAAAACTCAGATTTAAGTTGCATTGAGTGCTTTGAAGGTTCTCTGGTCTCATTACTGAGCATTCTTTGAGGACAATAATATGTATAACTATTGGGACTATTTCATAGCCAGTAATATAGTATGTTGATACGGAGTGACACATCACGTAGTCCAACTTCACCTAGTGCAAGCAGCAAAGAACAGAAACCTAAAGCAGGTTTGGGGTGACCAGTCTAGCGCCTCGCGAATAAGAGACATAACGGGATCTTGAGCCATGGGACCAAAGAAAATTGAGCAATCACCAGAGGAGAACTAGTAGAAGGAAATTATAAGCAGACCCAGGGGGTGACCGAAGACATTTGTAGGCAAAAGGCACCAAAGAACACAAGGAAGGCCTAACCCATCGGAATAGGAAATACATCCATGCATACACGTCACATGCACGCAATTTTTGTTCGCAGGTTTTGAAGAAAAGGAAAATGCGGCAAAGACAAGCTGTTCGGGAATAAAGCCCACTCTCAACACAGTTCGGGAACAAAGTCCAGGGAATAAAGCCCATAATCAACACAGTTCGGGAATAAAGCCCACTCTCAACACAAGTTCGGGAACAAAGCCCAGGGAATAAAGCCCATAATCAATAGTTCGGGAACAAAGCCCACAATCAATTCAGTTCAGGAATAAAGCCCATAATCAACACAATTCAGGAATAAAGCCCAGAGAATAAAGCCCACAATCAACACAGTTCGGGAACAAAGCCCACAATCAACGCAAGTTCGGGAATAAAGCCCAGGGAACAGAGCCCACAATCAGCACAGTTCTGAACCAAAGGCCACTCTCTACACAGCTCGGGAATAAAGCCCAGGGTATAAAGCCCACATTCAGCACATTTAAGGAACAAAGCCCACTCTCTACACAGTTCGGGAATAAAGCCCAGGGAACAGAGCCCACAATCAGCACAGTTCGGGAATAAAGCCCAGGGAACAAAGCCTACATTCAGTATAGCTCAGGAACAAAGCCCACACTCTACACCATTCGGGAACAAAGCCCATGGAACAAAGCCCACATTCAGTACAGCTCGGGAACAAAGCCCACATTCAACACAGTTCAGGAATAAAGCCCACATTCAGCACAGCTCGGGAACAAGACCCTCAACTCGGTGGTTCAGGAACAAAGCCCAGAGGTCGTAGCACCTCGCCATCAACTCATCTCAACTTAGTAACGGTTCGGAAATGAACCACCCACATCAGTAATGGTTCGGAAATGAACCACCATCTCACATCAGTAACGGTTCAGAAATGAACCATCTCTCATCAGTAACGGTTCAGAAATGAACCATCTCACATCAGTAACAGTTTGGAAATGGACCACCATCTCATCAATAACGGTTCGAGAATGAACCACCTCACATCAGTAACGGTTCGGGAATGGACCACCTCTCAAGTAACGATTCAGAATGAACCACCACCTCACATCAGCTCAGTTCGGTAATGAATCCTTGAGATCGCTACATCTTGCAGGGATAAACCTTAGGGGTCACAACACCCCGCCATCAAATCAACTCAGTTCGAAGCATCTCGCAAAGTAGCAGGTAAGTGCGACAGCTGGCGAACCAGGTAAGTAAAAAATGCATGCATAACTTTGATAGGGTTGTCACTGTCACACACTGCACAAGCCCCATCAAAGTGGGGGCGACTGTAGACACTGCATTTTTGCATAAAGCCCAATTGTAGGACACATAAACTGGGCGACGCATGCTGTTCTGGGTTCGCGGCCCAGTTGGGAGTACGGAGTAACCCGCGGGGGACTAAACCGGAGAATAATGGAGTCACCACCTGATGTGAATCGGGAAAATGATTTAAGGCCGCACTCACCCCTCGCAAGGGAAGACCTCAAACCGTTGGGTTCGGAATGGTCCATTACTTATGCCACTTGTAATAAAATGATTTGTGCAATAATTTAATCGAGTCTAGCAACATATATTCCTAAGGGTATTCTATTTCTAAGTTCGCACGCATAAATCAAAAGTTCATCTAAGTTCACATGTAACACATTTTCATATTTGCATACAACCTATTTGCATATAATCTATGTCCAAATTTGAATACAACCTATTTGCATACAATCTATGTCCAAATTTGCATACAACCTATTTGCATACAATCTATGTCCAAATTTGCATACAACCTATTTGCATACAATCTATGTCCAAATTTACATACAACCTATTTGCATATAATCTATGTCCGAATTTGCATGCATAAGGATAAATTGAAATACGGCAAGCATACAATGTCATAAGCACATTACATTCATGGACACGGAAATGCAAACAAATGGCAGTTGCACAATCATACGTAATAAAGAGAAACAATTAGGTATATAATGCAAAGAAATAACCAAAGAGGCAATTGTACATCAAAATAAACGTGCCATGATGCGATTTGAAAGATAAATAATGGAAGTGAAAGAAAAGAGATGGGACATATGCCCACATCTATATAGGACTTCAAGTGTCCGATTGAACGTATCTCACATTCAATCGAATGCACTTTGTCCGGCGCGGCAAAACGTCGTGGCAAAGGTAGCCCGTAGGCTTTATATCCCTCAAAGTGGAGGACCTTTAATCCAACTTGATTTTCCCATGCGTGATGCAACATGATGCATGATTATGCAAGAAGATGACATACAAAGAAAAGCAAATAACGAAATAAAAAGCGTGGCGAAGTATCGTGGTAAAGCTAGACCGTAGGCTTTTTATCCCTCCAAATAGAGGACCTTTAATCCAACTTACTAAGCCCATGCGCATCACATCATAATGCATATAAAAGTAAAGACAACAATATTGGACTTAGTGGACTTCGTATCCCCGACTGGACACGTCTTACATTCAACCGAATATACATTATCCGGCGCGGCAAAGCATCGTGGTAAAGGCTTTTTACCCCTCGACATGGAGGACCTTTAATCCAACTTACTAAGCCCATGCGCTAATAACATAATGCATATAAAAATAAAGACAACAATATCGGACTTCATATACCTGATTGAACACATCTTACATTCGACCGAATATACATCATCCGGCCCGGCAAAGCATCGTGGTAAAGGATTTTAACCCCTCGACATGGAGGACCTTTAATCCAACTTACTAAGCCCATGCGCTAATAATATAATGCATATAAAAAATAAAGACAACAATATCGGACTTTGTAGACCCGATTGAACACATCTTACATTCAACTGAATATACATCATCCGGCGCGGAAAAACATTGTGGTAAATGATTTTAACCCCTCGAAATGGAGGACCTTTAATCCCACTTACTAAGCCCATGCGCTTTATCTCATCATTACACAAACAAATAACATGTAGAAATTAAATAATGGATAATAAACAAACAAGACAAAATAAATCGAAATATGTGCCGTTTGCTCGAGTGGTACGTGGAGTTGTATCCCAAGTACAGACCGCACTACCGTCCATTCAGATTCGGCTACGAAATTTACGTATGGGTTTCCATCCTATATACCACAAGAGACGACACATTTTCCATTCATTCAAGGGCCACAACACACATTATTCCACAATACTCATGCAAATAAAATTCAATAAATAATTACGAGATTGATGAAAATAAATGAGAAAGGTGCCCTCAGGTTTAACCTTTTATGTCGACCCTCAGAAGTGCGTTACAAGGCCGTCGGAAGGGCTAACACTCCGTAACTTTCTGGTTAGCTGGTTCACATCTTTCCTGACTGTTTTCACTGCTCGGGCTACTATTTTCACTCCGTTTCACTGCTGTTTTCGCTGTATTTTCTGGTCACTATTTTTGGTGTATTAATGGATTGTTTTGTGCGGTTTTAAGAGGGTTGGGGCTGCTATTTGCGTGGTTGTTTAGGGGTTTTAAAGTGCAGTTTTTGTTCACTGTTTTAGGTGATTTTGGCTACAGTTTTGGGGTATTTGGGCTGATGTTTATTCGGTCACTACAGTGCAGTTTTGAGGGAGTTTCTGGTTGACGTTTGGGCGTGATAAGGAACTGTTTCACTGGCAGTTTTCACGGTAATGATAGAGGCTGTTTGAGGGGTTATTCTTAGTGAGATATGGGCGGTTTGAAGGCTTGAATGGAGAGCAGTAAGCTGTTGAATGAAATATGCATGAGTGGTTGCTGAATAGGCGTGAGGCAGTGAGCTGTGTGAAGGGCATGTACATACAGGGGTGGCTGTTGTGGTGACTTGTTTAACATGAATTAAGTGGGGGTATGTATGAGGTTTATGAGAGTGGCTAGGCGTGAAGGGGACAGGTGTGAGAACTATGTGAGTGGCTATGAAGGTGAGTTCTTAGGATTCTTCTTGGATGGCAATGGGGGCTATTATTTATGTCTTAGGCGTGAATTGTTGTGAGTTGAAGGTAGTGGCATGCTGGGCATGAAGAAAGTTAGGGGCAGTGGCGTTGAGTGTTGAAGGGCTGATGAATGGGTTAGTGAAGGAAGATATGAGGCTTTACGTGATGGCTGCATGCGTGAGTGGCATGGGTTGTGTGTCTGTGAGTGGAGTGCCTTAGGGTTTTTTTTTGGAGAATAAAGGTAGGCTGATCGTTAAGTGTTTTAGTGTTTCATTGATGTTGGTTTTGAGCGAGAGATGGGCGAGAGGTTCCCCGAGAATTGGCTTAGGGTTTTATGCCTTGTGAGCTGCATGAATTAGAGAGGGGGGAAGTGTTGGAATTTGGTTTCTTTTATAGACAAAGGCTAGGGCTTCTCCTTGTTTGAAAAGGAATGAATCAATTAGTGTCTTACAAGGAAAGTCTAATATTTGATTGGGGGACATGTCTTGGCTAGATTAGGAATATGATATATTTAATTTGTTTTGTTTAGGCATGAGATTTGTTTAGTTAGGAATATAATATACTTGATTGATTTTAATTAGGCATGATTTTATTTGATATTTATTTTAATTTGGTATATGATTTTTAGATTTTATTTAATTCCCCATGTGTTAAATATGCATTTTATTAATTTGGATGTGTTGCAAGTGGGCTTGGGCGTGAATGGGCTTAGTGTGGGCGTGTGGCTTGGCTTTGGAGGTGGGCTTGGTGTGTGTGGGCTAGGTGTGTGGCTTGCGGGGGTTTTTGGGCTAAAGTGCTTTAAAATGGAAGTCCAACAAGCAAACCCGATGTTGGAGTTCTACGGTCCCGAGGATCGAATAATCAAGCATAAAACATACATGCGAATACATCACGGAGTTGCGGAATACTCACAATGATCGGTTGAGTCGATGCGGTGATCAACAAAAATCTAGTTTCTGCCCTCCTTACTGCTCACGGCAGTCCACAGTTTTTCAGCTCCGTGGATCCGGCAATGGTCCTCCAAATGTGCTCCAAGCTTCGGTGAAAAATTCCAAGCTCTTGGATGGGTTTCCCTATCACCTTCGCATGACCCCGAATGTGTGCTAGCACCTTGATTTTGAAACAAAATCATCACTCTTTTCCTCCTTGTGTTCACGATTTTTACAGAAAAAACAGAAGGAAATTTCGGTCCTAGACCGTAGGAGAGAAGAAGGAGTTTTGGCTCCAAAAATGAAAAGAGAGAGAGATCGATTGGTTGGTGAAAAGAATTGTGTATCTAATACACTACTTCAATTAATAAATTAATTTGCCAATTTATTTTCTTTCAAAAAGTCAAACAATAAAGGCTTGCCAACCAACACATCACTATTTACATCAATCAATCAATCAAGTGACAAGTTGTCACATCACTCAAAGTGACTAATGATTTGACGCCTGATGCGACTAGCGATTTGACGCTTGATGTGACTTGCGTGCTGCACTCGAATTCGAAATGCGAATGCGCTTGCAAACAATCCCGGGCTCGGGTTCGCTAATTCTAAATTAATGAATTTTCCGTTGCGACGTAATTAAATGATTATGCCTAGCAAAATCACTATTTACGTTGCTAACGAATTAATTCTAAATTAACTCGTTCGCCCGAATTAAAATCTAATTTTAATTCCGTGTCGAAATCCAATTTCGTATAATATATCGAATATATTATTTTATCGATTAATTCCAAATTAATCATTTTCTCTATTTTAATGATATTTTATCCCAGATAAAATATCTCCGCAATTAATCCCAGATTAATTTTCTCTCTCATCTAATTAATCCCAGATTAATAAAGTGCGAGTCATACGTCATCGGTGAATCTTCGGGAAGCGACCCATGAGATCCCCAGATATGTTGGCAGTAAATTCGGTCGTCGGACTATCCGAACACGTAAGTACCTAGTACTACGTTTGTACCGATTTACAAGACAAGGTTGGCTTCTAGCAAAGCGCCATGCCTACCCAATTCTCCAGAAATATCCTTACAGGAATATACCGATCTATATCAGGCGTAGTATACGTAGTATTGCGTATTTCGATCCAGTATCGGATGATCACATGCAAGGCCTGGGGCTGGTACAGTGTCTGCCCCGTACGAAGCATATATCGGATCACTAGCAACTAGTCTCTTTATTATCGGATAATCATGACCAAGTCATATTATCCCGATGGATGCAACCCTTTAGAGAACCAGTTCTGTATCCCTGCGTGATCATCATCTCCATATGACTGGAGTGATACTTCCGTCTTGACATCACACCCAACACATTACGATTCTCAATATACCCAGTGACCGGCGTAAACACACACGTATAACGCAAGCGCACGTATCGTTCAAGTAGTATAAAAATATCGATCCCACGAGGACTTAATTCCTACTGTTGTTATTAATTGTTGAATCTATTTATTTACAAATATCTAATTAAATGGAGAAGAGAATGATTGTTTGATTGGTTGAATGTGGTTTTACAAAATAAATAAATAAAAAGACAAAAGAAAATACTAAGGAAAATAACAAAAGACACAAAGATCTAGGGTCGTGAATCATTCTAATATCATTTAAAAGATGAAGTGGTTATTTTATGTTTGTGTAATAAATCAGTTTACTAACCTGGAACACTAAATTATGCAAAAGCCTCTGTCGATGGTCAGACGTAAATACCCAGTTTAACCAAATTGAACCATATGTCTATGTCAACCAAATTATCTGGATTCATTAAGTTTAAGTTCCAATTATGGCTACCCCCGCCCGACAAGTATATTCCTATCCTGTAAGGAAATCTATTAAAGGGTTATCTATCCTCAAGGAAGATCGTGGGCTATTAAGTCTAAGGCTGAAACCTAAAATCCCTATGTCTAGTTCATTTTAGATTTACCACATCAATCTTATTGGTGATCAGACAACAAGAAGCATTAAGCTTAAGACTTAATAAGTAAACCTTTAAATTACCCAAACTATAAAATAACCCCTTATAAACCGGTGATATTAGAATTCATCACAACCCCAGATAACTAACACATAACTAGGGCTAGTAACAACTTAAAAGTAAAAGACATAAAGTAAAAATACTGAAAAGTAAAAGACATAAAGTAAAACTGAAAAGTAAAATAAAATAAAATGCTAAGGTAAAAGGAATTACTTTTACTACTACTAATTTAGATATCTCCCATAAAATAATATATAAACTTGTGATAATAATACCAACCGACCATATTGGCGGTATCCTGATTAAGTCAAATTAAGTCCAACCAGCCATAAAGGCGGAACCAAAATTAAATTGCCAACCGATCAATCTGGCGGTATCCTTTATTAGTCAGGTTTAAACCAGATTAAAATGAATTACCAACCGACCAATCTGGCGGTATCCTTTTTAAGTCAATATTTTAAATAGTGAATATATTATTTTTAAGGGAGATTAATCTAAACAGTAACAGTAAAAGAATTACCTTTCACCCTAGCTGGAGAAGTTACCTCTTCATGGTAAATAGTAAAAACTGTAAAAAGTAAAAAGTAAAAAGTAAAAATTAAATTACTATTATTACAAAACGTAATTAAAATTATTTACAAAACTAAAAACTAAAAATAAAAAAACTAAAAAAAACTAAAGAATCTAGAGAGAGAAACTCTCTCTTTAGAAGGAATTGAAGAGAGAGGAAGGTGCCATGAATTCTGAAATCTCGAGCTCAATTTATAGGCCTCGGTAGGATCCAGCGTCGCGACGCTTGGTCCTCAGCGTCGCGACGCTGGATTTGTCGACGTGGCACGCTCTGGTTCGCTGGTTTGAAGATTCTGGATAAGATGATAAGTGACACGTGGCAGAGTGGTTGGGCTTCAATTATTATGACACGTGGCGGCTTCTGATTGGTCGCTGAGATTCTTATCCGCCACGTGTCAGATAAGGATAGGATACCCAATAATTGATGCTGATGTGGCGACACATGGGAAAGAGACTGTCGGCACCGTAGAATTGCGACACGTGTCGCTTCCTGATTGGCTGATGATGACGTGGCGGTGAGGTGGCAATGTTGACTTGTTGACTTGCTGACGTGGCTGATGACATGGCGGTGACATGACGACGACGTGGCGACACATGGGGATGATGACTGTCGGCACCGTAGGATGCTGACATGTGGCACGACGCATGTTAGCAGATCGGTTGTGATGATGACACGTGTCATGGCGCATTTTAGCAAAGTCAAACTTTTCTAATATTCTGATTTGTGGACCCGGCGCACGTTAGCACTGTTCGGCGTATTTTAGACGTCGCGACGCGGAAGTCTGGGCGTCGCGACGCGCTTAAGACCAAAATATCCCTGTTGACGCATTTTTGTCCGTTTTTGCCCCAAATTGCCTCCAATGCTTTCCAAACTTTATTTATCTACAAAATAACACAAAACATATCAAAACGTTCACAAAACTCAAGAAACTATACAAAATATTAGGTTAAATGAGTGGGAAATAGTGATATAAATACCACTCATCACACCCCCAAACCTAACATTTTGCTAGTCCTCGAGCAAAACATAGAGTAAAATAACATAAATAAATTAACTAAGCCACTTTCGTAGGGATCACGGTTGCATTTAGCATATGCAACAAGCCTTTAAACCCCTAGGTGTCCCTAGTGGACGAGTTGTAGTCTCGTGAGGGTTTACAGCAATGATACCCACAAACATTTTACAAAAGTAAAAAGTTAGTTAAAACTAATGCACACAAAAGCAAAAAGACAAGCGAAAAGAGAATAAAGATGTTAGTGACTAATCAGGTGAAACTTCTACTCCAAGTTACTAGTTGTTTTGTTTCATTCTAAATTACCGAATAAGTAAATTCTCCGATTATTTTTACCATTCTTCATATACACAGCCAACAAAATATTAAACATCTCATTTTTTCCCACAACAGTCATAAGTGCAGTTGATAAGAGAGTAATATTTTTGTCCTAAAGTTCTATCAGATTTAACACCTTTTGGTAGCAATGGAATAATTTTTCTCATTTTTCTGATTTTTTTTTTGATTTTTTCTTTTTCTATTTTTTATTTATATACAATATCTTCCATCTATGTAGCGAGTGTTGGGTCGGTGGCTCCCAAACCAGTTGGCTTTAGGGCACCAGGTGTTAAGACACCCCTACAGACTTAATTACCCAGACTTCAGATATATATATTTTTTGCAGCATCTTTGATCCATGTAACGAGCTTTGGGCCAGTGACTCCCAAACCAGTTGGATTTAGGGCACTAGGTGTTAAAACACCCTTACAGACTTAATAACTCGGATCTCAGACGTTTTTTTTTTTTTTTTTCATTGCTTTTTGAGATGCTTCCTCCAATTAAAATAGAGCACTGAATATTACAAACTTTTCAATTTTAACTCATGTCCGTATGTTACTATATATGTTGATAATATTTGCCAACTGAGCATATGAAGATTTATTTTAGTCAGTATTAACACACAAACTAAAAACAAGGTACTAATCAACTAATTTCCTCCCCCAAACCTAAATGAGACATTGTCCCCAATGTCTTAAACAGTAATAGGAGAGTTAAGAAGGTCGTACAAGGTTAGCTGAAATCTACAGGAAATTAAAGGTTAAGATCCAGATTAATTCGACGCCTCTTACCACGATCGTCCTCAGACCAATTTATCTTTGAAAGGATGGGGTCAACTTGTGGTTCATAGGCTATGAGTTGGTCTATTAGATCTGGAGCAGTTCTGGCAGTGAAGAGGAGTTCTTTCAAAGGTTTTGACACGAACCCATTTCTCCGAGCATCATCAAGAAACACACAAAGAAAATCATAAAATCCATCAACGTTGAGCAGTCCAAGTGGTTTCTGGTGTATGTTCAGGTTCGCCCAAGATAGTACAATAAAAATTTCCTCCAATGTGCCCAAGCCACCTGGCAAAGCAATAAAAGCATCGGCACGGTTAATCATTTCTACCAATCGTTCAGACATACCTGGCACGATCAGTTCCTCTCCGTTTGATGATCCAATAAGATTTGCCTCTGCCAAGGGTTTTGGGATGATTCCCAAAACATGACTGCCTCCTTCCTGTACAGCCTTTGAAACGATCCCCATAAGTCCGAGATTGCCTCCGCCATATATTAAGTGCATATTCCTTGCAGCTAAGACTCGACCCAATTCATGTGCTGCTTCTACGTATTGTGGTTTAGTACCAACACTACTACCGCAAAACACACAGATGTTTTCAACTCATCTTCTTGAAGTGGCTTCCATGTTTTACTCTGGATGTCTTCAAAAGTGCAATGATGAGTTGAATTTATAATACCTGAAAAAGGGTGAGTAATAATAGCACAAGTATCTTCCAGAGGACGATTAGTAGCGAAATAATATCGTGTTAGTCAAAAAGGTCTGGATCCTGTCTACGAAAATAAAAGAAAACAACAAAATAAATCACAATTATTAGGAAAAGACAAAGAGATATAATATTTACAAGAAAAGTAACGGCTTGATTGACGTCTATGCGTCAGGGACAAGCTTCCCATCCAATTTTCTTATAAATTGGCAAACAGGGTCTTTTTGAGTCAGATTCCTGAGACTTAATTGTTGTATTTCTTTTTGGAATTGTGTATGTAATTTGCGAATGGCAATGTGAACATATCCACTGGGATGCGTCTCAAGAGTTGAAGATATTTCATCTAAAGACTCCTTACTCAAGCCATCCCTAATGAATTTAATTTTGTCTTCACGATTATCAGACACCATTCCTAAAGAACGACAACGAGTGTTGCAATTAAATCGTGCACATTTAAAACAAACACCCATTTGCTTAGCTCTACGTTTCTTTGCATAGGTGCTTCTTCCAAATCCAGGTAAATAAGAATTACAAGACTCAGAATACTCACCTGCTAAACGAATTCGTGCTTCGATTACCCAACAAATATCAGTAGGAATACCTTTGTTCATCAATAGTCTCATCCGTTCCAAGCGAGCTTTGTAAACTTTCATCAGAGATTTTTGAGGGAGAGAAGGAAATTGCTTGTGAAGATTTACGAGAGCTTCTTCCATCTTAATCTGCAAAAACTAAACACACAAAATTAAATCACACAAAATCACAATATATACACAAATTGCATGGGTTGCCTCCCTGCGAGCGCTAAGTTTAAAGTCGTCAGCCAGACTTGGCTTCTCGAACGTTAAGCTGGATCTGAAAGTGTAACACTTTCTTTTTGTCGCTCAAATGATTCTCCCCAGTAGTGCTTGAAACGCTTGTTTTTAACCTTGAAAGTTTTGTTAGCATCAGGATCATGTATCTCAACGGCTCTATTTGGTAAAACTTTGGTGATCACAAATGGACCTGACCACCGTGATTTTGGCTTCCATGGGAAGAATTTCACCCTTGATTTGTTTAACAGTACCTTCTGCCCTGGTTCCAGTTGTATGCGCACTAACTTCTCATCATGTCTCTTCTTGCCCTTTTCTTTGTACAATTTGGCATCTTCAAAAGGCTGATTGTGAAATTCCTCCAATTTGTTGAACTGCTGGAACTTTTTCTCTTCTGTTGCTTGTAGTACAAGAATTGGCTCCTTCAGTACAAAAGACGCTTTATCTTTAGGCTCCACAGGCAATTGACATGTTTTAAGTTTGTCAGTAGAACTTTGCATTGCATTGGAGTTCTGAATGGTACTGTGTATCACATCGAGTCTGAAACATTCCTTATTCTTTTCATCATATGGGAAATTCATGGCCTTGAAAACATTGAATGTTACTTCTTGGTCTTGTACCCTCATGGTTAATTCTCCTTTTTGTACATCAATAATGGTTCGACCTGTAGCCAAGAATGGTCTCCCAAGGATGATTGGCACGTCTGCGTCTTCCTCCATATCAAGGACAATAAAATCTGCTGGGAAAATGAATTTGTCAACCTTGACCAGCACATCCTCAACTACGCCTCTCGGAAATACGAGCGTTCTATCAGCAAGTTGCAGTGAGACTGATGTTGGCATTGTTTCTCCAATCTGCAGTTTCCTGAAAATAGAAAAAGGCATCAAGTTAACACTCGCACCTAAATCACACAAAGCCTTACCAAAGTTATGTTCTCCTATGACGCAAGGAACAATGAAACTGCCAGGATCTTTCAACTTCGGGGGAAGTTTCCTCTGAATGATGGCACTGCATTCTTCTGTTAATGCTACTATCTCATAATCTCCCAATCTCCGTTTTCGTGAAAGAATATCTTTCATGAATTTGGCATAGGTGGGCATTTGTTCCAACGCTTCTGCAAATGGAATGTTGATATGCAGCTTTTTGAAGATCTCCAGGAACCGAGAAAACTTCTTTTCCAATTTGTTCTTCTGAAGACGTTGAGGAAAAGGTGGAGGTGGAGTGATCTGTTCTTTTTTCCTTTGCTTCTTTTTCCTCCATTTGTTGCTTTGTTTCTTTTGGAACTTCCTCAGCAGCTGTTTTGGCTCCAACATCTTTGTTGATTTCAGTACCGCTTTTTAACATGATGGCATGACATTGCTCCTTCCCCATGTTCCTTGGATTTGGCTCTGTGTTGCTAGGAAGGGTACCTGGCGGTCTGTAACTCTGAGCATTTGCCAGTTGTCCCATTTGATTCTCTAGTGATTTGATAGAGGCTGAATGGCTTTGAAATATAGTGTCATATCTTGCTGCTTAAGAGTCGTGTTTTGCTTCCATCTTTTTCAAGTAGGTCAACACTTCTGTTATTCCTGATTCATTTGCCTGCTCCTGGCCTTTGTTCTGTTGCTGGAATTCAGATGGATAGTTCTGCTGTTGGCCTGAATTGTTGCTCCATGATAAATTAGGATGATTCCTCCACCCTGGGTTGTAGGTGTTGGAATATGGATTGTTCCCTTGTCTGTTGAAATTGTTGACATAATTCACCGTTTCTTCAAGTTGGTTTGACTCTGGTGCTCCTCCATATGGTGAACTTGTGGATCCAGTGATGTTCACAACTTGCGTGCTAAGTGTTTCTAGACATTTGCATATCTGATCCAGCCTGGTATTCACTGCTGTGTTTGCTCCAACTTCATAAATTCCTGTAATTCTTTGGATCATGCTCATTTCTGTGGCCACAAGGAATTGTTGTTGGCCATTTCTTCGATTAGGTCCCAGGCTTGATCTTCTCCTTTTGCCATCAAGGCTCCTCCAGCAGCAGCATCGATTGTGGTTCTCATTATTCCAGAAAGTCCATTGTAGAAGGTCTGAACTTGTAGCCACTTTGGAATCTCATGGTGAGGACATTTCCGGAGTAAATCTTTGTACCTTTCCCAAGCTTCGCAGAGGGATTCTGAATCTTGTTGTACAAAGGATGTGATGTCATTCCTCAATTTTCCGGTTCTGGCTGGTGGAAAGTACTTTGCAAGAAATTTGGTGGCTAAAGTGTTCCAAGTTGTGATATAACCTGCTGGTAGTGAATGTAGCCAAGCTTTAGCTCTGTCCTTCAGGGAGTATGGAAAAACTCGCAGTCTAATTGCTTCTTCTGATGCTCCGTTGTAGTATAGTGGTGAGTATTCCCGCCTGTCACGCGGGTGACCCGGGTTCGATCCCCGGCAACGGTGCCAAAAACTTGACCGGCGTAAACACACACGTATAACGCAAGCGCACGTATCGTTCAAGTAGTATAAAAATATCGATCCCACGAGGACTTAATTCCTACTGTTGTTATTAATTGTTGAATCTATTTATTTACAAATATCTAATTAAATGGAGAAGAGAATGATTGTTTGATTGGTTGAATGTGGTTTTACAAAATAAATAAATAAAAAGACAAAAGAAAATACTAAGGAAAATAACAAAAGTCACAAAGATCTAGGGTCGTGAATCATTCTAATATCATTTAAAAGATGAAGTGGTTATTTTATGTTTGTGTAATAAATCAGTTTACTAACCTGGAACACTAAATTATGCAAAAGCCTCTGTCGATGGTCAGACGCAAATACCCAGTTTAACCCAATTGAACCATATGTCTATGTCAACCAAATTATCTGGATTCATTAAGTTTAAGTTCCAATTATGGCTACCCCCGCCCGACAGGTATATTCCTATCCTGTAAGGAAATCTATTAAAGGGTTATCTATCCTCAAGGAAGATCGTGGGCTATTATTAAGTCTAAGGCTGAAACCTAAAATCCATATGTCTAGTTCATTTTAGATTTACCACATCAATCTTATTGGTGATCAGACAACAAGAAACATTAAGCTTAAGACTTAATAAGTAAACCTTTAAATTACCCAAACTATAAAATAACCCCTTATAAACCGGTGATATTAGAATTCATCACAACCCCAGATAACTAACACATAACTAGGGCTAGTAACAACTTAAAAGTAAAAGACATAAAGTAAAAATACTGAAAAGTAAAAGACATAAAGTAAAACTGAAAAGTAAAATAAAATAAAATGCTAAGGTAAAAGGAATTACTTTTACTACTACTAATTTAGATATCTCCCATAAAATAATATATAAACTTGTGATAATAATACCAACCGACCATATAGGCGGTATCCTGATTAAGTCAAATTAAGTCCAACCAGCCATAAAGGCGGAACCAAAATTAAATTGCCAACCGATCAATCTGGCGGTATCCTTTATTAGTCAGGTTTAAACCAGATTAAAATGAATTACCAACCGACCAATCTGGCGGTATCCTTTTTAAGTCAATATTTTAAATAGTGAATATATTATTTTTAAGGGAGATTAATCTAAATAGTAACAGTAAAAGAATTACCTTTCACCCTAGCTGGAGAAGTTACCTCTTCATGGTAAATAGTAAAAACTGTAAAAAGTAAAAAGTAAAAATTAAATTACTATTATTACAAAACGTAATTAAAATTATTTACAAAACTAAAAACTAAAAATAAAAAAACTAAAAAAAACTAAAGAATCTAGAGAGAGAAACTCTCTCTTTAGAAGGAATTGAAGAGAGAGGAAGGTGCCATGAATTCTGAAATCTCGAGCTCAATTTATAGGCCTCGGTAGGATCCAGCGTCGCGACGCCAGGTCCTCAGCGTCGCGACGCTGGATTTGTCGACATGGCACGCTCTGGTTCGCTGGTTTGAAGATTCTGGATAAGATGATAAGGTGACACGTGGCAGAGTGGTTGGGCTTCAATTATTGTGACACGTGGCGGCTTCTGATTGGTCGTTGAGATTCTTATCCGCCATGTGTCAGATAAGGATAGGATATCCAATAATTGATGCTGACGTGGCGCTGACGTGGCGGTGACGTGGCGACACGTGGGAAAGAGACTGTCGGCACCGTAGAATTGCGACACGTGTCGCTTCCTGATTGGCTGATGATGACGTGGGGGTGAGGTGGCAATGTTGACTTGTTGACTTGCTGACGTGGCTGATGACATGGCGGTGACATGGCGACGACGTGGCGACACATGGCGATGATGACTGTCGGCACCGTAGGATGCTGACACGTGGCACGGCGCATGTTAGCAGATCGGTTGTGATGATGACACGTGTCATGGCGCATTTTAGCAAAGTCAAACTTTTCTAATATTCTGATTTGTGGACCCGGCGCACGTTAGCACTGTTCGGCGTATTTTAGACGTCGCGATGCGGAAGTCTGGGCGTCGCGACGCGCTTAAGACCAAAATATCCCTGTTTACGCATTTTTGTCCGTTTTTGCCCCAAATTGCCTCCAATGCTTTCCAAACTTTATTTATCTACAAAATAACACAAAACATATCAAAACGTTCACAAAACTCAAGAAACTATACAAAATATTAGGTTAAATGAGTGGAAAATAGTGATATAAATACCACTCATCACCCAGCAGAGGCGTACACAGAACCTGTTAAATCTCTGGACGACCAAAACCAAAGTATATTGATTGTCTTAAGTATTAGCGGTGCAAGTCTCAGGTTAAGACCAAATACACCTACCCTGATTTCGGATTTCCATAGACACTTACTCATACTACCAATGGAATTCCGAGGGGGTCTATCCAGAGCGAAGCTGTTTCCCGTACCATCGGTAAATACAACCTCCTATTACACTTGCATTAGTATCCTATACCCAAATATATGAGAACTATGCCGTCATGCCCTCACAACGCGCACAAGTGTAATACTAGTCTTTTACGCATTATCGATGTCCGATCTCGATAATACTCTGACTAGAGATATTTAATGATTTATCCTTCGTGGATTGATACTGTCTCATATCTTCTCAATCCAGGAACAAATCACAGGGACCTCTTATCATTTATACATCATGGTGATCTAATCACAAATGATAAGAGAGCAATCTCCTTTGTCACATAGTTAATTTGTACAACAACACCATGATCTGTACAAATAGTGACGCTATGGGTCATAATTGTCCAACAATCTCCCACTTGGCCTATAGCCAGTCACTCGAGTGTCTAACACCTGAAATATGTACGGTTGGCTCAAACTGCTGAGAGAAGGCTTTCGTCAGCGGATTTGCATGATTATCATCTGATGCGATTTATACGATCATCACATCGCCACGATGTATGATCCGAACGAATCAGATGAATATCGAAGTATATATCAGGATCGTTGATGAGACCATTAATTCTTTAGCCTGTGCTGACGCATAGCTCAGCTGCTAACAGAACTATATCTAATCTAATTAGATTTATTGTCGACCCAAATGGCTTCTATTGCTGCCTCAAATGCAGCAATAACCCGCATTTGTTGTTTATTCGGTAACAATATCTTGCTTGGAAGATTTCCAGCTCACTGTTCCGTTATTCAAACTGTATAGTACCATTTTTGCGACTTATAGTCGTTTCATCGGTTTAGGAAACGTGCAGCAGTGAACCCAGTCACTTCAAGTTCTCCAACTCCATAGTATAAGACAACATCCTTAGTTCTCTAAGATACTAATGGATGTTCTTAATATCAATCCAGTGACCATCACTAGGATTAGCCTGTTTGTTAATCCATATGCTCAAAGCGTATGAGACATCAGGTCACACACATTTTTCAATGTACGAGTTCTCGGAGAGTGTTAACAACCTTTAGATCTATCCCAGTGTAGGCATTGCATTTTTTTGCATGTGAAACCCGATGATGAGTCTCAGTTGGAGGCACTACCTTTTAAGTCGCGGAAGCTGCAGGAAACGGTCGTCGGAAGGGAGGAGTCGAGAATTGACTCATATTCGGATTAAGTTCACTGGTTTAGCTTTGGGTTACTTGTTGGTTTTCCGTTTTAAAAATTATTCCCGGCCCAAAACATTTACAAATCACCTAAGATCGGTCCAAATCCCCGCAAGCCCCTTGGCCTTGACCTAAAACCCCCGCAAGCCCACACACCTAGCCCACACAAACTAAACCCACCAACCAAAGGCCCACACGCCCACTACAAGGCCCACACGCCCATTCACCCTAATACACACCCAAATTAAATCAATATTAAGTTAAATATTAATTAGATAATGTAATTAAATAAAACATAAAATAAAATCATGCCTAATTTAAACAAATCAAATATGTTATATACCTAAATTAAAAAGATGATATACCTAATTAAAATCAATCATAACAAATAAAAAATATTGACTTCCTAATCTAACAAATTAAATGCCTAATCCTAACCAATCAAATATATTGTATTCCTAATCTAGCCAAGACATGTCCCCCAATCAAATCCATTGCTTTCCTTGTCTAACACTAAATCATATCCTAATTGAATGCACCAAATCCCTTCCTTGTGAGACAAGGTGAAGCCCTAACCCTTCTCTATATAAACAACCCCTAACCAAAGCCATATTCTCCTTCAGACATATAGTTCACGCCCATCACAAGAAGAAAACAAGCAAAGAATTTCCCATCACCTTCACACAATATCATTCACGGTAATAGCATAAAGAAGTAAAATAATTTCTCTCATATACCTCCTTGAATAACCGAAACAACCACCCCTCCTCCAAGTCCCTCCATAGCCGAATACACAGCCCCATATCACAGCCTTAGGACACGCAAATACAGCCCCATAAACCCCCATATCACCGAAAAACAGCAGCCCCCCATAAGCCTCTCCATTACTGAAAACTGCAGTCCAAAAAACTGCACTATTTTAACCACCAAAAACAGCAGTAATTTAACCCCTAAAACAGCAGCAAAATCCACTTAAAACATTCCCTAAAAACCTTAAAACAGTGACATAAAAAAACTGCACTCAAAGCCTCCTTAAAACCGCAAAAAAAGCAACCCAAACCCTCATTAAAACCGCAAAAACAGTCCACTAATAAACCTGAAACAGTGAGCAGAAAATACAGAGAGAACAGAAGCAAAACGGAGGCCAAACAGCAAGCAAAACAGCAAAACAATGAGCTAAGACGCTAAACCAGTGAACCAGAGAAGTGGAGGAGCTTTACCATTCCGATCTCCGCGAAACGCAAGTCCGAAAGTCGGCAAAAAAGGTTAGACCTGAGGGTATTTTCCACATTCGTTTTCTGTTTTTTTTTTATTATTCATTGAGTATTGTTCGCATGATTGTTATGTCAAAATGCATGTTGTGACCCTTGAGTAGATAAATATGTATGTATTATGAAATGTTGCATGTTGTGGCACTTGAGTAGATAAATATGCATGTATTGTGAAATATTGTATGTTATGGACTTGGAATAAAATAAAAGATATGTGAACTCTCGCGGTATATCGGATGGAAACCCGGACATAAATTTCATAGCCGATTCTGAATAGATGGTAGTATGATCTGTACTCGAGATACAACTCCACGTACCGCTTGAGTAAACGGCACCCTCTTTTGTTTTATGTTGTTTTGGTTTATTTATTTTTTGTCATTTGAATTCTGCATGTTATTTGTTTATGCATGATACAATCGAGCGCATGGGCTTAGTAAGTACGATGAAAGGTCCCCTATTTAGAGGGGTTAAAATCATTTATCACGATGCTTTGCCGCGCCGGTTGATGTGTGTTCGGTTGAATGCAAGATATGTTCAATCGGGCATACTAAGTTTGATATTATTGTTTTTAATTATTTGTTTGCATGATGCAATCGAACGCATGGGCTTAGTAAGTGCAATGAAAGGTCCCCTATTTGGAGGGGTTAAAACTCTTTACCACGATGCTTTGCCGCGCCGGTTGATGTGTGTTCGGTTGAATGCAAGATATGTTCAATCGGGCATACTAAGTTTGATATTATTGTTTTTAATTCTTTATGTGCATGATGCAATCGAGCGCATGGGCTTAGTAAGTGCGATGAAAGGTCCCCTATTTGGAGGGGTTAAAATCCTTTACCACGACGCTTTGCCGCGCCGGTTGATGTATATTCGGTTGAATATAAGATGTGTTCAACCGGGTATACAAAGTTTCATATATTTATCTTTGTCTTTGTACGCATTGTAATGAAAGGCGCATGGGCTTATTGTGTTGGATTAAAAGGTTCTCCATTTGGGGGAAGAAAAGCCTAAAAGGCTACCTTTACCACGATATTTGCTGTGTCTTTCATCTATTGATTGCATCATCTATCCCTGTCTTGGCTCGACCTATTGTCATTGGTGTACCCATATTCTCAGCCCTTGCACTTTCTTTTATTCACGCAAAATAAAACCAAGATACATGCACGCCCAAACCTCATCACACATATACCCCCTTTAGCCAATTCACGCAAGTCAGTCCCCTCTCACGTACTGCCAAACACAGTCTCGCGCATGTAGCACACTTCCCCCACTGCCTAAAGAGCCCACAAACGCGTCACAACCTGCACAAAATCCTTTAGCCCCACTCACGCCACTGTCACATACTCACGAGCCACCTTAAACCCACGCAAACACCCTCACAGCACTGAACCTTCAACACCCACAAGCCATTCGCCTCACTCACAAGACCACGCCCTAACACCACCTATTAGCCTCAACCCGCGCGTAAAGCCAACCATACCATTCATGCATGTATTATGAAATCCCATATAGTCATCCTTTTCTTTGGTACGCATCGTAATGAAAAACATATTTATTCCATTGGTTGCATCATTTACCTTAGTCTTGGCCTAACGTAGTATAATTCATATATCCATGTTATGATAGCATTTGAGTATTATTTCTTGTAGTATATCGGATGGAAACCCAGACATAAATTCCGTAGCCGATTCCGAATGGACGGTAATGCGGTCTGTACTTGGGATACAATTCCACGTACCACTTGGAAAAGTGCTCACATGTGTGTTTGTGTCCATATTAGTTATCTTCTTTTGCACCACGTCATAGCATGCTTACTTTAATCCCTAATTGCGTCCTTAAGTGTCTTTTTGCATTATGTACTTAGTTGACTCTTTTATTTGTGCATGGACATGTAATGGCTATTCGTTTATGATATGTCTATGAAATCACATGTTCGCCATTATTTGATTCGCCTTTATGTGTGCTTGTGTGGTTAGTGTGTGCTTGTGTTTCCATGAATACAATATGCCAATAAAGTTGTATGTTCGTTGCTACTTTAATGTACTTTCAAGCATGCAATCTTAGATGTGAAATATATGAAAATTTAGGTGTAAGTTTTATTTTTGTGCATATGGATTTAGAAGCATGATACTCTTGGAAATAAATGTTACTTAAGCTTGATTAAATTATTACACAAATCCTTTCATTACAAGTGACATAAGTAAGGGACATATTCCGAACCCAACGGTTTGAGGTCTTCCCTTGCGAGGGGTGAGTGCGGCCTTAAATCTCAGTTTCCTGGTTCACACCGGGTGGCGACTCCATTATTCTCCGGTTTAGTCCCCCGTGGCTACTCCGTACTCCCGACTAGGCCACGAGCCTAGAATAGCATGCGTCGTCCAGTTTCTGTGTTCCTACAGTCTGGCGACTCCACTGGGGATAGAGAATCGGCCCCGAAATATTGTCTTGTAATGTTTGGATTTATGTTCTAATTGACCGTGTCTATAGTGGATAAAATGGGGGTTTAATCAAGGGCATTTTGAGGCTAGGTAATGGTTTGGTGTCTTTCTTCATTCACTACCTTCCTAGAAGGAAAAGATGTGAAGGCACCTATATGGCCATCTACTCGTAGCCTATTGTGATGGACTAATTTGGAGGACTCGTTGTTTACTCCTGTCACCAAGCGATAAGAGCCTAAGAGGCTAGGGTACTTAAGAGAGCCTCGCTCCACCCTCCATCTGGGGAATCTACAACGGGAAATCCATTTGACAGTCAGTCACATACCATAGCTCATTGGCACGTACCTTAGTGTATAAAAAAAGGGTGCGTTCACTTAGTCGCTCGAACCCTTGATTGAGGAGACCTAGTTGTGGGCCACCCTTCGCCGGTGAGAGCCTTTGTCTACACTCTTGCAAACCCACCCATAGACCGGGTTTGTATGGTTAAAGTAACAATTATTTCCTTGAATATGTGCTTGTGGACCATCCTCATTTGGATGCAGTTGGACTATTGTCAGAAATGCGGACTTGCTGGGCCATTTAAACTGGGGCAAGTTCGTACCTTATGACCACTAGGCCCAAAGCTTCTGAAATGTTGATGGGCCATCCTGTAGAAATCATTGTTTTATGTTTGCATTATCTTTCTTTTATGCTTGTGTTTGGGAACATCGTCGTTCGGATCCATTTGGACCATTTGTCATGGGATATGGACTTGTTGGGCCATTTAAACTGGGACAAGAACGTATTTTACGATGATTGGGCCAAAGGCTTCTAGGTGATTGATGGGCCACTTTGTGCTTGTGTTCGGAACATTACCATTTGGATTTAGTTGGGCTCCTTGCCATGAGATGTGAATTCGTTGGGCCATTTAAACTGGGACGAGTTCACTCCTATGACAGTTAGCCCAAAAGCTTCTAAAATGATAACGGGCCGATTTGTTTGAAAATTTTAGTTGATTTAGTATGTTATATATGTTACATGCATCTCATGCACCTCATACATATATATATTATGTTAACACCCTCTATATCTTAGAAAGGCATCATAGATTCCTGTTGGGTTAGAAAAGAGGGAAGACTCACCAAAATACCGAGAACAGACATGAGTGAATCATATATTGAGGTATCCCGTATGGATCAGTTGGAAAACAGTCTCACCAAGATTACTGAAAAGTTGCAAGCCTTGACTACTGCTGTGGCTGGTATGGCTGTTCCCCGTGCTGGGGGAAATTCTGAGAATGTGAGGCGTGAGGAGCCTCCGAATGGGTTGGGGGATGATATCCCCACTTTTGATGATGATATGGCAGAGTATGAAGCAGGCAGAGTATCTGGGTCTCAGGCAGAGTTACAGAAACTTCGGGATCAGGTTGAGTCAGTTACCCGCAAGATGAGGGGTAAGAATGAGGATTTGCTGGATTATGACACACTGACTTTCGAGGAACAGTTTCCGACACAGTTCAAGATGCCTGATATGGCTAAGTTTAACGGGAATGGGGATCCAAGGGTGCATCTCCGACAGTTTATATCAGTCATGAGTTCAGTTGGCCTGTCTCAGCGCCAAGTGCAGAAGATGTTTGGAATGTCGCTCGAGGGAGCTCCCGTGGTGTGGTACCACAGTTTGGAGAAGAAAGTGAAGGAAGATTGGAGGGAGTTGGCTGATGCCTTCTTGAAGCAGTATGTCACTGACCTAGAGATCGATCTGTCACTCTGCGATCTGGAGAATGTTAAGCAGAAATCGGAGGAGAGTTTTAAGGAGTACGTGGACCGATGGAGGGGTCAGTTGTTGAAAATGCAGACTAGGTCCTCGGAGAAGGACCATATTAAAATGATCATCAAGGGCACCAAGCCCTCCATCTATGGGAAGCTAAGGAGGATGACCTCCATGATTACTGAATTTGGCAGTTGAGGGAAACTATCATGGATATTGAGGAAGAACAGGCCGAAAAACAGAAAATTATATGGTCTGAACAGGAGGCCCATTGGGGGACATCGGGAACAAAGCCGTTTCTGCTGAGATTACCGCTATCCGGAACCGGAGATTCTCCAACTTGGGTAGGCCCTTGTCCAAATTATTGAGAAGTTGAAGAGCCAAGGGCTACTGTCACCCCTAGAAGCCAAACCATTACCCAATCCCCCACCATCACATTATAACCTAAGCCTTTACTGTCACTTTCACCAACAAAAAGGCCATGACACCGACAACTGCGCCCGACTCCGCCATGAAATCCAAGACCAGATAGACTCCAAGAAAATACCTGACCCAAAAACATAACAGCCTGACACACACAGAAACCCATTACCCAACTACCGTGCCGTACCACCACCAACCTATATGATCAATTCTGGCCTCCCAGAAGACCTTGTCCTAAAATCCTTTCACCCTCAAGCCTTTTGCCTGAGAATCTGGGATAGTACTAGTGAAGATGAGACTGAGCAGGGGAAAAGCTTTTGGCTTGATTTCTCTAGCAGTGATGAGGAAGAAGTGAGGGGAATGATGCGCAACGGTCGTTTTTACAATGATATGGCAGAAAAGGGTAAGGAAGTTTTGGCAGATGGTAGAGAAGTGGTTGAGACTGCAGAAAATACTGAGGGGGATATAGTGCTGAGGCAATTGAGGAAGACTAGAGCACAAGTGAGTATCTGGGAACTGTTATGTTCGTCTCGGGAGCATAGACAGGCCATGGTTGAGGCCTTGAGCAAGATTGTGGTACCATAAGATGCCAACCATGCAATGTTTGTTGGGTCGGATCAGAAAGAAGCTTTGCAGATATCTTTTTTTGAGGATGAACTCCCGGCGGAGGGGATAAATCATAATAGGCCTCTATTTATCAGGGCCGAGGTGAGGGGCAAGAGAACTTCATGTGTGATGGTGGATGACGGTTCGTCCATCAATGTGTGCCCGCTGAAAATTCTGGCGAGATTGTTTATGAAAGCAACAGACTTGGACCCCTCCAGCATGACTATTAAGGATTATGATGACAGTAAAAGGGGAGTTGAGGGTGCTTTTGTGGCTATGGTCAAGGTAGGCCCTATTGAAGATGAAGTTGAGTTTACAGTGCTGGACATCCCAGCCACTTTTGCCTTGTTCTTGGGAAGGCTTTGGTTTCACAAACTTGGGGGCGTGCCTTCCACTTTACATCAGATGATCAAGTTCCCGCATGGGGGAGAAGTTGTTACTATTCGGGCTGAGGTAGACATGTCGTGGCGCCTTGGAGATACAACCTTTCACGAGGTTTTAGTGTGTCAGCTACTTTTGAGGAGTGGGTGGATCCTAGGGTGGCTAGGATCATGAAAAAAATGGAGTTTGAGCGGGTGAAGGTTCAAAATTGCCAGATTTCAGAGGACAGACTACTCGGAAGGGTTTGGGGTACAAATCTGATGAAGAAAGCCGAAGGTCAAGAAAAATGGGTTTGAAACTGATGGGGTGTTTTGTTTTGTGAAAGCTTCAGGATATCAAAGGGAGTCTGAACCTGTAGAAGTTAATGGAATGTTTGGACCTGGGTTGAGATCTTCCAGGATATGTTGGGTAAGAAGCGATAGTTGAAGAAATTGTGAAGAAGAAGAGAAGAGAAATTGGGAGGAAGAACTGATGAAGTTGGAGAGCCTGACTCTGGGACTGAGAGGAGAACAAAATGTTGGATAATATGACCCATAGCGTCACTATTTGCACAGACATTGTGTTGCTGTAGCAAAGTTAACTATGTAACAAGGAAATTGCACTCTCGTCATTTGTGATTAGATCACCATAGATATATAAATGAAGAGAGGTCCCTATGATTAGTTCCTGGATTGAGATGATATGAGACAGTATCAATCCACGAAGGATTAATCATTAAATATCCCTAGCCGTAGTATTATCGAGACTGGACATCGATAATGCGGAATAGGCTAGTATTGCACTTGTGCGCGTTGTGAGGGCACAACGGCATAGTTCTCATATATATAAGTATTGGATACTTATGCAAGTGCGATAGGAGGTCGTGTTTCACCGATGGTACGGGAAACAGCTTCGCTCTGGATAGACCCTTCGGAATCCCATTGGTATTATGACTAGGTGTCTATGGGAGGCCGAAATCAAGGTAGGTGTGTATAGTCTTAACCTGAGACTTACATCGCTAATACTTACGACAATCGGTAAACTTTGGTTTTGGTGGTTGGGGGATCTTAACTGGTTCTGTGTTCACCACTTCTGGGTTTATCAGAGAGTCGTAGTGTATTGGATGTGATGTCGAGACGGAAGTATCACTCCAGTCATAATGGAGATGATGTCACGCAGGATACGGTATTAGTGCTCTTTTAGTGATGCGCATCCAATCGGGATATTATGACCAGGTCATGAATATCCGATTATAGAGACTAGTTACCAGACATCCGATATGTGTTTCGGACGGGGCAGACACTTATCCAGCCCCAGCCCTAGCACGTGACCATCCGATACTGGGCCGATATGCACAATACATTTGTATACTACGCTTGATACAGATCTAGATATTCTTTGATGAATATGTCCGGAGAACCTGGGAAGACTTGGTGCTTTGCTAGGAGTCGACCTTGTCTCGTAAATCGGTAGAACGTAGTACTTGGTACGTACGTGATTCGGATACTCCGACGACCGTATTTACTGCCAGATTATCCGGGGATCTCATGGGTCGCTTCCCGATAATCCACCGATGACGCACAACTCGCACTCTTGAATAATCTGGGATTATAATAGAAGAGAGAGAAAATTAATCTTGGATTAATAACGGAGATATTTTATCCGGGATAAAATATCGTCTAAAGAGAGAGAACGATTAATTTGGAATTAATCGATGAATTAATATATTCGATATATTAAACGAAATTAGATTTCGACGCGGAATTAAAATTAGATTTTAATTCGGGCAAACGAGTTAATTCAGAATTAATTCGTTAGCGACGTAAATAATAATTTCGCCAGGCGTAATTATTTATTTAAATTCGATTGAATTAACGTCGCGACGCAAGCTCGGTATTTCGGAAATATCGAACCCGAACGCGTGAGTGCACGTGGGCCCACTTTCATTGGGAACGTGTGGGGCCCACATGACACATGTCAAGATATGCATTAACTTTGACACATGTCATATTATGCTTATTTGACACTCTAATGCTTTGCATGGAGATTGTGTACAATGCACTCAATGGTATTGCATGGAAATGAAGTGTTTGACACTCTAAGCCTTTGCATGAATTTGTGTCATAAGTTTATTATTAATTAATAAATTATGGCATAAATATAAATTGATTTTTGGTAAATCATTTTAATTAACAAACCATTACACAACACAAAACTTCTTCTCTCTCAATGCTTCTTCTCTCACGCCCACGCCGGGCAAAACTCACTGTTTTTGGAAGCCAAAAACGTGAGCAAGGAAGCAGAGAGAGTTGGGTTTTCATGGTGAAAACCGCAAGTGCTAGCACACTACGAGTCTTGCGAAGGTGGTAGGGAGGTTCCCCCATGAGACGGGATCCATCCGACGATGATTGGAGCTCCGTTTCTTCACTTAATTTTCTGTTTTTGTAGGCAGTGGACTGCATGCAGTAGGCTTACATGGCAGTGCGTTTTTGGGCTTGAATCGTCTCCAAATCGACTCTACCGATCAATGTGAGTATTCCGCTACCTCCGTTGATGTGTTCACACATAGTTTCATGTCTTGTTTGTGATCTTGGGACCTTATAGATAACCAACAATGGCATCATGAGCTAAAGTTGCAAGCATGAAATTTGTAGGGCTTAAAATTTGGGTAAATGTTTGTTGAGCATGATTTGAATGAATTGAATGTTTGAGTATGCTTATAACATGTTTAAATTCATTTTGGTTGGACTAATTTGATGAAAAATGATTTGGAATTATTTTCCCCAAATTATATGCCTGGCCGAATACATTATTGATTTTGAATCATTGGAATTTTGTTGATTTTAATTCATTGGATGAGTTAAAATCATGTAGGATGATGTTAATTTAATGTCAATTGGATTGTACTTTGAATTGAACATAAACCCTAAATTCCATGTGTTGGCCGAATGGTATATGCCCTTAATGTCTTGGTATATTTTGATTTTATGAACATTGGATGTGTATGAAATCATTCGGAAGTTAATACATTGTCGATTGTGTAATTAATCGGATTGAATTCAAATCGGACAAAATAACCTTCCTTGGCCGAGACTTAGCAAGCATGTTATGGGTTTGATTTTTCATTATGTGTGTTTGACATGTGATAATGAATTAAGCATGATTAATTGGACTAATTTGGTGCTTCGGAAATATCGATTTAGGTCATTAATCATCGTAATGCACTTTTGGTAATTAAATTGTGAAAATTGGATTTTTGGATTTAATTAATTGGGCCTAATTTTGGAAATTAGAATTTAAGTTGTAATTGGGCCTATTGGGCTTGATTTATCAAGTTTGGTTTAGGCCAAGTGGATTGGATCCAATTGGGCCCAAAACCTTAACCATAAAGCCCAATTGCGACTAATGAACCTTTAAGTTTAATTGGGCCTAATGGGCCGAAATTGATTTCTAAGGCATTTTGGGTGATTCCACTATTGGGCTTTGGTTGCCGAAGCCCATGCCTAAAGAAATTAATTGAAGCCCATTAGACTTGAATTAAATTGACGTTGGACGTTAATCGGACTTTGAGTCCCGACGCGATTGAATTTGGAATTTAAATCGTAAAAGGTTTATTAATATAAAGTGCAATATTCAATTTGGAATTGAATAGTGAATTAGTATTAAATACATGTTAAATTGGATTTAATATGTAGTTTAATTTAATTCATGAATTCGTACTTTGAGTACTTATTCGCAAAAACGAGTTTGACTCGAACAAAATCAAATCGTTGTTTGAACATTGGATGATCACTTAATTATCAGATTAATTAATTTGATTAGATTGATTGATAGCATGCTTGTATGTGTGAATACATGGTTGTGTTGAATGAATAACGTATATCGGATGGATATTAGTCGGGTGGGCAATTTTGGAAATTGTTGTAATAAATTTGATTTATTAAATTGGACCTGCGTGTCCAGCCTTATCACCTTCTTTCTCTTTGTATTCTCTTCTCACCTATTCCCCTCTATGTATATGAGGTTTCTTTAGAAGTGTAGTGTAACGGGTAGAAGTAGTACAAGTGCTAGCTTGAGTGAGAGAAAGAGAGAGATTTGATCTAGGATCAATGTGTAAGTATCCATCCGCATATCGTTATTATTTTATTTCATACTCGCTTTATTATGTATTTAGAATGCATGTTTAAGGGTGTATGATGATGAGACCTTAACAAAGATAATTAAAATTGGTAGCCAATTTGCATGCGAAAATCCCTCAACATATATTAAGCAAATATCCTTCCATTGAATGATTCTTGTTCAAGATCCGAAGTTGGCATTGGTTTGTTTTTGACCAAAGTCAAGACCTTTGTCAATCTAGGATGTACTTGAATCATGAGAGTTTTGTTAGATATCGGTGTCTTGTCCAAATCGTGATTTTTATTGGCCAAAGTCAGATCACTTTTTGTCCAATGACATTGATTACGAAACTTTCCTCGTCAATGGGTCCCGCTTAACTGGAATCATTAGGTTTGTTTTTGGCCAAAGCCATGGCCTAGATGATTCAGAGGATAGGGTTAGGAAAATATATTGGATATATTGACATATATATTGTATATATGTTTCGGACTTGGATGTCCACCTAACCGGATCTAGGAATTGGATGAGATCCAATTGATCTGTGAGATCTACCTAGTTAAATAGCATACAGCTTTTTATTGGCCAAAGTCAGGGTTGTGTGTTATTTAATGGGATCCTAGCCCACTAGGAAACACGGTTTCCCGAGTACTCCACAGAGGGTTAGAGGCTCGACGAAAAATAGTGGGAGGCAAGTATTGAATTTGCAACATTCGTTCGAATACTCGCTAAACACGCTCATTTTATTTTACTCGTCATATTAATTAAAAGTATTAGTCGGACTAATATTTTATGTTGTTTTTAAATATATAGTTGGACTATATACAAACTTATTCAATATATAGTTGATTTTATAATTGGATTATAGTAATCAATATAATTGAATTAAAATGATAGTTGATTTTATAATTGGATTATAGTAATCAATATTAAAATTATAGTTGATTAAATAATTGGATTATTGTAATCATTATAATAAATAGTACCTTATTAAAATTGATTAAATAGTTGGACTATTGAAATCAAGAAAGAATTGAAAGGTTGAATATTTAAAATATATAATCCTTGGATTAAATGTTTTAAATGATTTAATTTTCAATTGGGAATTAATAATAGGTTAATTTATTTGATAAAATAACTTATTATGACTAAGCCCATAATTAAGCAAATAGTAGAGCATAAAGTCTTTGGAAGATTTATGTGATGATGACTTTAGTGCTTAATTAATATACTTATAATAAATCTATCTTTAGATTTAAAAGTATTAAAGTTGCAATTAATTGACTATTCTAGTGGAGAAAAGTCAAAGTTTGCAATTGGGCATGTAGCACAAGGTGCACATCATTTCGATATTCTAAAACCCAAGTGGTGTGAAATATTGAAAAGGATAATTGACATATCCCAAAGTGACTACCATTTGGATATGGAAGACACGAAGGAATTAAAGAAAGGGCGAGGCTCTAACTTTAAAAAATATTTGTCAAAGTTATGTTCACTACTAGTATTGAAATTGAATTTTAAATACTTAGTGTGGTACATAATACATATATGTATTGACGTTCAGAATCCGCTGTGAGCTGGATACTGGCTTCAAGCCGAGATTTCTTTGCGGATTGGAAACGGGACGAAAGTCGCTGTTTCGACCGTAATACCTAAGTTTGGGAACTACCCTTTGGGCAGGTACTAAATTAGGAAATGTTATAATGTAACTAGTTTTATCTAGAGACATTATCTCTATATCAGTGTTTAATCCATTGCGGATAAAACCTTTATATTCTAGAACACTAAAGTGTTTCAATATATAAAGATGATACTGAGATAAATACATTGGATGTAAATAACAGAATTTATATTTTGAATATAAATAAAATCTCAAACATATAAAATGACAAATAAATAGCTCAAATTGATTTGATCAATGGAGACTTATTTGTGGCATTGTTGTCTGGGACACAATTAAACAAGACTCGTATATCCACACTTTTGAAGAGTGGGTACTAGGACTGATTTGACTATTCAAATAAGGTCTACGAATCTAGTTTATTAGGTTAAATACCTAAAATACTATTTACTTGGTAATAGTAAAAGGGCCACCGATCTGTTAGCCCTATTCATGGTGAAGTAAGTGGGCCCATATCTAGCTAGGCTAGATGTGAACATGAATATTTCGTGACCTTAACGGATGTGACATCACGTTGTGGTTATGTGTTTCTTTTGAAGAACACAAATCGGAAACTTTTGAGTTTCGACACGAAGTAGACAAACAGATCGGCTATAGTATTATTCCGCCACGGTAAACCGTAATGGAAAATACTTAAGCAGTAAGTTTCATACGTACATGAAAGAGTACGGTATTCTTTCATATGAGGACTCCTCTCGAGACACGTCAGTTAGACGGTGTGTCCGAACTAAAACCGAATTTTGTTGGACATGATAAGGTTTATCACGAGTCGCTCTGAGCTACTATTACCTTCAACAGGATATGTATTAACAGTGCAAAACTTATTTAGAATAAGGTTCCATATAAATCTGTTTGACAGATATCATATAGGATATGAACAGGAAAGAAACGTGGTTTCTCATTCCTGATAATTTGGGTATGCCAGGCATAACGTTTGGATGATACCAAACTAAAAGACCCAAATTGGATAAGTGTCAATATAAGTTATCCTAAGGGAAACCTTAAGTATAGTACTTATATATCTCACATGAGAACAATGTAATTGTTGCTCACCATGCGGTTTTCCTGAGAGGAATACCGATATGCAGTGGTCAGTGGGAGGATAGTGATACTCGATGAAAATCGGAGTAGTAACACTGTTCAAGGCACGAAGTCCTTAATGGAACACAAATAGTTCATCTATGATGAATCTATACCATTAATCTTCAAATACACAAGAAACTAGTAGATCGGATAGAGTCAGAAAACAACCTAGGGTATGGGTTTCTGATCTAACCTCATAAAGATGTCAATCTTATGGAGGTGTACCATCCGACTACGTTATGAGGAAGTGATACGAGGTATCGACTCCCTATTATGGCAAAGTGCCATGAGTCCGAAATGGATTCCATGTATAGCAACTATGTTTGGATACTAGTTGTTGTACCACAAGGCGCTGTGCCTATGGTACATTAAACGTCTTCAAGGAAGACATACATGGAAGGCAACATACCAACGTGCAAACCTAAGGTTTTGACGGAAAGGTATCGTTATCAACATTATGTTAATAACGGTTCAACCTTTTACCTGTTGCCATGGTAAATCCATTTTGAAGATGCTTGTTGATAACTATATATTTCATTTATGAAATATGTCAGTTACAAATCAAAATCGCTTTCCTGAAAAGGAAACCTTTTGGAGGATGTTTACAACATCCTGACGATTTTGTATAACCGACAAACAAGGTTTGCGGGTTATTCGATCCATGTTTGGATTGATGCAAGCATAAGGTTCTTGGAACTGTCGTTTTGAAATAATCATAATGGTTTATGATTTGACTCAAAACGAAATAATTCTTGTGTATATAAGGAGGTTAGTGGGAGAGCGCACTGACAGTGAAATTCCCATAAAGCTATTGTTGAAAGCTTGGCTTTCAATAGAAATTCTCCGTAGAATTCTGGGGAGTAACAACCTTTATTAGAGGAATAAAGATCTACTGGGATAGATTTGGAGTTGTTAACACTCTCTGGGAAATTGTACATTTAAAATGTACTTGTATTGGTGTCTCATACGCTTCAAGCATATGGAGTCACAATCAGGTCAATCCAAGTGACAGTCACTGGATTGAAGTTAAGAACATCTGTTAGTATCTCAGAGAACTAAAGATGCTATCTTAAACTATGGAGAAGAGAACTTGAAGTGACTGGGATCACTGCAAGTTTCCAAACAGTTAAATACTGCGGTACTATAAAGTTTGAATAACGGGACAGTGAGCTGGAAATCTTCCAAGCAAGATAACTGTTGCCGAATAAACAACAAATGCGGATTATTGCTGCAGCTGAGGCAGCAATAGAAGTCTTTTGGGTCGAAAGTAAATCTAATTAGATTAGATATAGTTCTGTTAGCAGCTGAGCTAGGCGTCAGCACAGGCTAAGGAATTAAAGGTCTCATCGACGATCCAGATATATACTTCTATATCATCTGATTCGTTCGGATCATACATCGTGGCGATGTGATGATCGTATAAATCGCGTCAAACGATAATCAAACAAATCCGCTGACGAAAACCTTTCCTCAGCAATTTGAGCGAACCGTACATAGTTCAGGTGTAGGACACTTGAGTGACTCGCAATGTGCCAAGTGGGAGATTGTTGGATAAATGACCCATAGCGTCACTATTTGCACAGAACATTGTGTTGCTGTAGCAAATTAACTATGTAACAAGGAAATTGCACTCTCGTCATTTGTGATTAGATCACCATAGATATATAAATGAAGAGAGGTCCCTATGATTAGTTCCTGGATTGAGATGATATGAGACACAGTATCAGTCCACGAAGGATTAATCATTAAATATCCCTAGCCGTAGTATTATCGAGACTGGACATCGATAATGCGGAATAGGCTAGTATTGCACTTGTGCGCGTTGTGAGGGCACAACGGCATAGTTCTCATATATATAAGTATTGGATACTTATGCAAGTGCGATAGGAGGTCGTGTTTCACCGATGGTACGGGAAACAGCTTCGCTCTGGATAGACCCTTCGGAATCCCATTGGTATTATGACTAGGTGTCTATGGGAGGCCGAAATCAAGGTAGGTGTGTATAGTCTTAACCTGAGACTTACATCGCTAATACTTACGACAATCGGTAAACTTTGGTTTTGGTGGTTGGGGGATCTTAACTGGTTCTGTGTTCACCTCTTCTGGGTTTATCAGAGAGAGTCGTAGTGTATTGGATGTGATGTCGAGACGGAAGTATCACTCCAGTCATAATGGAGATGATGTCACGCAGGATACGGTATTAGTGCTCTTTTAGTGATGCGCATCCAATCGGGATATTATGACCAGGTCATGAATATCCGATTATAGAGACTAGTTACCAGACATCCGATATGTGTTTCGGACGGGGCAGACACTTATCCAGCCCCAGCCCTAGCACGTGACCATCCGATACTGGGCCGATATGCACAATACATTGTATACTACGCTTGATACAGATCTAGATATTCTTTGATGAATATGTCCGGAGAACCTGGGAAGACTTGGTGCTTTGCTAGGAGTCGACCTTGTCTCGTAAATCGGTAGAACGTAGTACTTGGTACGTACGTGATTCGGATACTCCGACGACCGTATTTACTGCCAGATTATCCGGGGATCTCATGGGTCGCTTCCCGATAATCCACCGATGACGCACAACTCGCACTCTTGAATAATCTGGGATTATAATAGAAGAGAGAGAAAATTAATCTAGGATTAATAACGGAGATATTTTATCCGGGATAAAATATCGTCTAAAGAGAGAGAACGATTAATTGGAATTAATCGATGAATTAATATATTCGATATATTAAACGAAATTAGATTTCGACGCGGAATTAAAATTAGATTTTAATTCGGGCAAACGAGTTAATTCAGAATTAATTCGTTAGCGACGTAAATAATAATTTCGCCAGGCGTAATTATTTATTTAAATTCGATTGAATTAACGTCGCGACGTAAGCTCGGTATTTCGGAAATATCGAACCCGAACGCGTGAGTGCACGTGGGCCCACTTTCATTGGGAAACGTGTGGGGCCCACATGACACATGTCAAGATATGCATTAACTTTGACACATGTCATATTATGCTTATTTGACACTCTAATGCTTTGCATGGAGATTGTGTACAATGCACTCAATGGTATTGCATGGAAATGAAGTGTTTGACACTCTAAGCCTTTGCATGAATTTGTGTCATAAGTTTATTATTAATTTAATAAATTATGGCATAAATATAAATTGATTTTTGGTAAATCATTTTAATTAACAAACCATTACACAACACAAAACTTCTTCTCTCTCAAATGCTCTCTTCTCTCACGCCCAAGGGGCAAAACTCACTGTTTTTGGAAGCCAAAAACCGTGAGCAAGGGAAGCCAAGAGTTGGGTTTTCATGGTGAAAACCGCAAGTGCTAGCACACTACGAGTCTTGCGAAGGTGGTAGGGAGGTTCCCCCATGAGACGGGATCCATCCGACGATGATTGGAGCTCCGTTTCTTCACTTAATTTTCTGTTTTTGTAGGCAGTGGACTGCATGCAGTAGGCTTACATGGCAGTGCGTTTTTGGGCTTGAATCGTCTCCAAATCGACTCTACCGATCAATGTGAGTATTCCGCTACCTCCGTTGATGTGTTCACACATAGTTTCATGTCTTGTTTGTGATCTTGGGACCTTATAGATAACCAACACAAAAAGCCTGAGGAAAACCTGGTTGCAGAGGAAGAAATGCCTATAGATGATGAAGACATTTACCTTCCTGATTTGTTTGAATGTACTTCTGCATTATCCAATAATAAAGACATCTCTTTTGCTTACTTGCCTGAGTCATTTCCATTTACTCTGCATGAATTAAGCATATTTGATATCAGTTCGGCCAGAACTACTGCATGTAACCTTGGTACACCTGATAGTCCCAAGGAAATTCTGATTGCAAGTGAAGTTACCTCCGAAGAGAGGGAGAAACTAGAAGACGTGTTGGTCAGATATGCCAAAGTGTTTGCTTGGTCCTATGAGGACATGCCTGGGGTAGACAGAAACATTACCCAGCACACAATACCAACTTATCCGAACATGAGGCCAGTAAAACAGAAACTCCGACGGATGAGACCAGAATGGGCTGAGAAAGTCAGAGAGGAAGTTAAGAAACAGATAGATGTGGGGTTCCTAGAAGTAGTAAAGTATCCCGAGTGGTTGGCTAATATAGTGCCGGTGCCAAAGAAAGATAGGAAGGTCAGAATGTGTGTAGACTACAGAGATCTCAACAAGGCTTGTCCGAAAGATGATTTTCCTCTGCCGCATATAGATGTTCTGGTTGATAGTGCGGCTTTATCTTCTATGTATTCATTTACTGATGGGTTTTCAGGTTACAATCAGGTCCTTATGGCCGAGGAAGACAAACACAAGACTGCATTTGTTACTGAGTGGGGTACTTATTGTTACAAGGTAATGCCGTTTGGGCTTAAGAACGCGGGAGCTACTAACAGCTGATGGCCACTACACTTTTCCACGACTTGATGCACAAAGAGATGGAGGTGTATGTGGATGACATGATGGTGAAATCAGAGACAAGGGTTGGGCATATTGAAGCACTGGAAAGGTTCCTGCAGAGAGTTGACAGATACAACCTGTAGCTAAATCCCAAGAAATATGTGTTTGGGGTGACATCAGGGAAATTGCTTGGTCATACAGTGGGAATGGGAGGAATAGAGGTAGACTCCGAAAAGATCAAAGCAATCACAGAAATGCCTGCACCGAAGACAGAAAAAGAAGTCAGAGCATTCTTGGGGAAGATTTAGTACATCAGTCGGTTCATTGCCAAGTTGACATCAGTATGTGAGCCTATCTTCAAACTGTTGAGAAAAAATCAGCCAGTGAGATGGAATGAACAGTGTCAGACAACCTTCGACAAAATCAGAGAGTACTTGGTAAAGCCTCCTGTATTGAAAGCTCTGAGACCGGGTAGACCTTTGATATTGTATTTGGCTATAGAATCCGAAGCACTATGGGCAATGATGGTACAGTCAGATGAGACAGGGGTAGAACATGCAGTCTATTATCTGAGTAAGAAAATGCTCCAGTATGAGGCTCGGTATCAAGAAGTAGAGAAGATCTGTCTTGCCGTGGTATGGGCTTCCAGAAAGTTGCGACATTATTTCCAGTCTTACAATATCTAGGTGGTGGCAAAGGAAAATCCTCTGAAATATCTTCATTCGGTGCCTTCACTAGTAGGAAAATTAGGCAGATGGTTGGTATTGCTGACAGAGTTTGACATTGAGTTTCTCACCTCCAAAGTGATCAAAGGGCGAGCAGTAGCAGAGTTTCTGGCATTGCAACCTGTTGAGGGGGATCAGTATAAGTTTGAATTTCCAGACGAAGAGATCCAAGCAATAACAGTTCAGAGATGGAAGATGTATTTTGACGGAGCAGTGAATTACAAGGGAGCCGGAATTGGAATCGTGATAGTAACCCCCGAGGGAGAGACTGTGCCTTTGGCCAAGAGGTTGACATTCAGAGTGACTAACAACATGGCCGAGTATGAAGCATGTGCTTTTGGTTTGACATCATTGATAGCCTTGAAGGCCGGGAGAGTGGAAGTCTACGGAGATTCTATGTTGGTAGTCCAGCAGATGCGAGGAGAATGTGAATTGAAAGAAGAACGGTTGAAACCTTACATTTTTCACCTCAGAAAGTTGGCATAAGTTATCCCATATTGTAAGTTTCAGCACTTGCCGAGAGAAGAGAATCAGATGGCAGACGCATTGGCTACACTTGCAGTAACTTGGGAAAATCCAGAAAAGTTAGTGATGAGACCGTTGATACTACAACAGTAAGCAGACCTGTTTATGAGACAGAAAGAATTCTGGAAGTTGAGGTCGACGACGGTAAACCTTCGCATTATGACATTCAGAGGTATCTGGAACATGGTGAACTCCCGGAAGGGGCAGGCAGAAAAGACAGAATAGCCATTCAGAAGTTAGCTTCCCAGTATGTGGCTTTGAAAGGGGAATTGTACAAGAGGCAAGCAAACGGTATTCAGTTGAAGTGTTTGAGAAAAGAAGAAGCTCAGCATGTAATGGAAGAAATACACGCCGGGGTATGTGGTCCGCACATGAACGGGTTGAATCTGTCCCGCAAGATAGTGAGACAAGGTTTTTATTGGTCAACCATGGAAACAGACTGCGCGAAGATGGTAAAGCACTGTCATGACTGTCAAGCACACGGTAATTTGAATCACCTACCGCACACAGAGTTGCACGGGTTGTCAGAGCCGTGGCCTTTCTCAGCATGAGGAATTGATATAATTGGAGAAATTCGACCGAATGCATCAAATGTGCATCGCTTCATAGTAGTGGCCGTGGATTACTTCTCGAAGTGGGTGGTAGCCGAATTATTCCACAATGTTACAGCAAAACAGATGGCAAAGTTTATAGCTCGGAACCTCATTTGTCGGTATGGTATGTCCCATCATGTAGTGACAGACAACAGAGTTCAGTTTCAAGGAGAGACGAAGGCAATGTTACAGAGGTACGGGATAGGCCACCATAAGTCATCACCGTACAGGCCGCAGGCAAATGGGGCAGTTGAGGCAGCCAACAAGACTATAAAGACGATTTTAGCCAAGATGACAGAAAATTGCAGAGATTGGGCCGAGAAATTACCTATGCTTTGTGGGGGTACAGAACATCAGTAAGAACATCAACAGGGGCCACACCTTACTCTTTGGTCTATGGAATGGAAGCAGTATTGCCAATAGAAGTGGAAATACAGTCCATGAGGGTATTAGCAGAGGCAGAATTACCGGAACAGGAGTGGGCCGCATAGAGGTTTGATCAGTTAGCACTATTGGATGAGAAGAGAACGAAGTCTTTGTATCACATACAGTTGTATCAGAAGAGAATAGCCCGAGCATTCAATAAGAAAGTACGCCCCACCAAGATCAGAAATGGTGATTTTATACTTAAGCAATCAAGGCCGTCGACGACAGATCCAAGAGGGAAGTTCAGACTTAACTGAGAAGGACCTTACATATTGTAGAAGGTAATGGGAAATGGAGCAGTGAAGCTATCAGACTTGGAGGGGAACGAGTTCACTGAGCTGATCAACGTAGACAGATTGAAGCAATACTTTGCCTGAGGGAGAGAAGACTGGGCAGTCACCAAGGAAATTGGCAGAAGACCTAACCTAACGGGATAAGAAAATCATTCATGCATACACGTAACATTGCATTCTCTTTGTGTTTGTTCTTTGTTTTGTATTCGCAGGTTCGAAGAAAAGAGAAAGCGGCAGAAATGAGCCAAACAGCGTCAGCGCAGTTTCAGTTTTGGGGATGAGTCCCAGGGGGCGAGGCCCACATCAATAATTTTTGGGGATAAGTCCCAGAGGGCGAGGCCCATATCGGCTTGGGGGCGAAGCCCCACATCATCATCAGTTTGAGGGCGAGGTCCCTATTGTCAGCGGTGTTGGGTCGAGGTGCCCCCATTGTCGGTTGTAGTTCCGGGATGCGTCCCAGGGTCGAGGGGCCCACTACACCATCAGTTTGAGGGCGAGGTCCCTATTGTCAGCGGTGTTGGGTCGAGGTGCCCGGGGTCGAGGTGCCCCCGTTGTCGGTTATAGTTCCGGGATGCGTCCCAGGGTCAATGTGCCCACTACATCATCATATTGAGGGCGAGGTCCCTATTTTCAGCGGTATTGGGTCGAGGTGCCCAGGGTCGAGGTGCCCCCGTTATAAGTTGCAGTTATTGGGATGCGTCCCAGGATCGAGGTCCACTGCAGCACCAACTCAGCTCAAGGCAGCAGACGAGCCAGGTAAGTGAGAATGCATTGCATAACTTTGATAGGATTGTTTAAAGTCACACACTGCACAAGTCCCATCAAAGTGGAGGCAACTGTAGGCATTGCATTTTTTTGCATGTGAAACCCGATGATGAGTCTCAGTTGGAGGCACTACGTTTTAAGTCGTGGAAGCCGCGGGAAACGGACGTCGGAAGGGAGGAGTCAAGAATTGACTCATATTCGGATTAAGTTCGCTGGTTTAGCTTCGGGTTACTTGTTGGTTTTCCTTTTTAAAAATTATTCCCGGCCCAAAACATTCACAAATCACCTAACCTCGGCCCAAATACCCGCAAGCCCCTTGGCCTTGACCTAAAACCCCCGCAAGCCCACACACCTAGCCCACACAAACTAAACCCACCAACCAAAGGCCCACACGCCCACTACAAGGCCCACACGCCCATTCACCCTAATACACACCCAAATTAAATCAATATTAAGTTAAATATTAATTAGATAATGTAATTAAATAAAACATAAAATAAAAATCATGCCTAATTTAAAAAAATCAAATATGTTATATACCTAAATTAAAAAGATGATATACCTAATTAAAATCAATCATAACAAATAAAAAATATTTACTTCATAATCTAACAAATTAAATGCCTAATCCTAACCAATCAAATATATTGTATACCTAATTAGAATGATTCAGCTTCCACCCACTTTAAGAAGTAGTCTACTTCCACTACTATAAAGCGATGTCCATTCGATGCATTTGGTCGAATCTCTCCAATCATATCAATTCCCCATGCTGAGAAAGGCCAAGGCTCTGACAACCCGTGTAACTCTGTGTGAGGCAGATGATTCATATTACCATGTGCTTGACAATCGTGACAATGTTTTACCAACTTCGCACAGTCTGTCTCCATGGTTAACCAATAGAAACCTTGTCTTGCAATCTTGCGAGACAAATTCAACCCATTCATGTGTGGTCCACATACCCCGGCATGTATTTCTTCAATTATCTTCTGAGCCTCTTCTCTTCTCAAACACTTTAGCTGAATGACATTTGCTTGCCTCTTGTACAGTTCCCCTTTCAAAATCACATACTGAGAAGCCAACTTCTGAATGACTATTCTATCTTTTCTGCTTGCTTCCTCTGGGAGCTCTCTGTGTTCCAGATACCTCTGAATGTCATGATACCAAGGTTTACCATCGTCGATCTCTACTTCCAAAACTCTTTGTCTCATAGATCGGTTTCCTTGCTGTTGTCAGTATCAATGGTCTCATCACTAACTTCTCTGGATTTTCCCAAGTCGCTGCAAGTGTAGCCAATGCGTCTGTTCATGATTCTCTTCTCGCGGCAAGTGCTGAAATTTACAATCAGGGATAGCCTGTGCCAACTTTCTGAGGTGAAAAAGGTAAGGTTTCAACCATTCTTCCTTCAGTTCCCATTCTCCCTGAATCTGTCGAATTACTAACACTGAATCCCCGTAGACCTATACGCTTTCAGCCTTCAAGGCTATCAGTGCCGTCAACCCAAAAGCACATGCTTCATACTCGGCCATGTTGTTGGTTACTCCGAATGTCAACCTCTTGGCCATAGGCAAGGTTTCTCCTTCTGGGGTCACTATCACAATCCCAATTCCGTCTCCATTGTAATTCACTGCTCCGTCAAAGTATATTTTCCATCCCTGAACTGTTATGGCCTAGATCTCTTCATCTGGAAATTCAAACTTATACTGATCCACTTCAATAGGTTGCAATGCCAGAAACTCTGCTATGGCTCGCCCCTTGATCACTTTGGAAGTGAGGTACTCAATGTCAAACTCTGTCAGCAACACTAACCATCTGCCCAATTTTCCCACTAGCGAAGGCACTGAATGCAGATATTTCAAAGGATTCTCCTTTGCCACTACCTGGATCTTGTAAGATTAGAAGTAATTCCGCAATTTTCTGGATGCCATACTACTGCCAAACAGATCTTCTCTACTTCTTGATAGCGGGCTTCATACGGAAGCATTTTCTTATTGAGATAGTAGACTATATGCTCTACCCCGGTCTCATCTGCCTGCACTGTCATTGCACCCAGTGCTTCTAATTCTATAGCCAAATACAGTACCAAAGGCTTGCCCGGTCTTGGAGGTTTCAATACATGAGGTTTTACCAAGTATTCTCTGATCTTGTCGAAGGCTGACTGACACTGCTCATTCCATTTCACTGGCTGGTCTTTCTCAACAGTTTGAAAATAGGCTCACACACTAATGTCAACTTGGCGATGAACCGACTGATGTATTGAATTTTTCCCAAGAATGCTCTAACCTCTTTCTCTGTCTTCGGTGCCGACATCTCAGTAATTGCCTTGATTTTCTCAGAATCTACTACTATTCCTCCCATTCCCACTGTATGTCCGGTGGTAATTTTCCTGATGTACCCCAAACACACATTTCTTGGGATTCAGCCAGCAAGTTGTATTGGTCAACTCTCTGAAGGAACTTTTCCAGCGCTTCTATATGTCCGATTCTGGTTTCTGATTTCACCATCATGTCATCCACATATACTTCAATCTCTTTGTGCATCAAGTCATGAAATAATGTAGTGGCCATCCGTTGATAAGTAGTTCCTGCATTTTTGAGCCCAAACGGCATTACCTTGTAACAATAAGTACCCCACTATGTGACGAAGGCAGTTTTGTGCTTGTCTTCCTCAGCCATAGGAACCTGATTCTACCCTGAAAACCCATCTGCAAATGAATACATGGCAGATAAAGCTGCACTATCAACTAGTACATCAATATGAGGTAGAGGAAAATCATCTTTCAGACAAGCCTTGTTGAGATCTTTGTAATCCACACACATTCTGACTTTCCCGTCTTTCTTCGGAACTGGCACAACATTTGCTAACCATTCGGGATACTTCACCACTTCCAGGAACCCCACATCTATCTGTTTCTTGACTTCTTCTCTAACTTTCTCAGCCCATTCTGGTCTCATCCGTCGAGAGTTTCTATTTTACTGGCCTCATATTCGGATAAGTTGGTATTGTATGCTGGGGAATACTTCTGTCTACCCCAGGCATGTCCTCGTAGGACCAAGCAAACACTTTGGCAAATTTTACCAATATTTCTTCTAATTTCTCCCTCTCATAAGAGGTAACATCACTTGCAATCAGAATTTCCTTGGGGTTCTCAGGTGTGCCCAAGTTAAATGCATTTGTTCTGGTTGAGCTGATATCAAATATAATCAAGTCATGCAAATTGAAAGGAAGAGACTCAGGCAAGTAAGCAAAATGATTGTCTTTATTACTAGCAAATGCAGAAGTACACTCAAATAAATCAGGAAGATAAATGTCTTCGTCATCCACAGACAGTTCTTTCTCCGCAAATGGATTTTTCTCAGTTTCTTCATCCTCTTCGAGAGTCAGGCTCTCCAATTTCATCAACTCTTCTTCCCACTTATCTTCTTCTTTCACAATTTCTTCTGTCAGCGGCTTTTCACCCAACATATCCTGGAAGATCTCAAATCCAGGCACCATAATCCCATTAACTTCTATTGGTTCAGGCTCACCCTGATACCCTGAAGCCTTCACAAAGCATTCCATCAATTTCAACCCTTTCTTTTTAGCCCTCGGCTTTTCTTCATCAGACTTGTACCCCAAACCCCTTCGAGTGGTTTGACCTTTAAAGTTAGGCAATGTTGAACCTTTGCCCGTCTCGAACTTCATCTTTTCCATGATCCTAGCCACCCTAGGATCCACCCACTCCTCAAAAGTCACCGACACTTGGAACCTCGTGAAAGGCTGTATCTCTAAAGCAGCTACAACATTGTCCACCTCAGCTCGAATGGTGACAATCTCTCCCTCATACGGGAACTTAATCATCTGGTGTAGAGTAGAGGGCACAGCTCCAAGCCTATGAAACCAAGGCCTTCCCAACAACCAGGCAAATGTAGCTGGGATATCCAGCACTGTGAACTCAACTTCGTCCTCAATAGGACCAACCTTGACCGCTGCCACAAATGTACCCTCAACTCCTCGCTTACTGATCATCATAAGCCTTGATAGTCATACTAGAGGGATCCATATCTGTTGCCTTCATACCCAACTTGGCCAAAATCTTCAACGGGCACACATTAATGGATGAGCCGTCATCCACCATACACAAGAGGTCCTTTTACCCTTCACTTCAGCCCTGATAAACAAGGTCTATGATGATCTCCCTCATCACGGAGTTCTTCCTCAGAAAAGGATATTGGCAGAGTTTCTTTTGGACTGACCCAACAAACATTGCGGGGTTGGCGTCTTCTGGCACTACTATCTTGCTTAAGGCCTCAACCATGGCCCGTCTGTGTTCCTGTGATGACACAACAATTCCCAGATGCTAACATGTGCCCGGGTCTTTTTCAACTGCCTCAGCACTGTATCTCCCTCAGTAATCTATGCATTCTCAATCACTTCTCTGCCATCTGTTAATACTTCCTTACCATTTTCTGCCATATAATTATAGAAACGACTGATGCGTGTCATTCCCCTCACTTCTTCTCCATCACTACTGGAGAAGTCTTCCCAGAAATTCTGCCCCTGTTCTGTCTCATCTTCACTGTTATTGTCCTAGATACCCAGACAAAAGGCTTGATGGTCAAAGGACTTAAGGACAAGGCTTTCGGGTAGGCCAGAGTTTATCATATAGGTCGGTGGGGGGACAGAGTGGTAATTTGGTAGGGGATTTCGGTGTGTGTTGGGGTGTTCTATTTCAGGGTCGGGTATCTTTTTGGAGTCTATAAGGTCTTGGATTTCATGGCGGAGGCGGGCACAATTATCAGTGTCATGGCCTTTCTGTTGGTGGAAGTGACAGTATTGGCTCAGATTGAGATGTGGTGGTGGAGGGTTGGGAAGTGGTTTGGTCTCCAGGGGTTCAGAAGTCCTTGTCTTTTTAATTTCTCCAGCACCTTAGACAAGGGCCTCCCTAAGTTGGAGAATCTCCGATTCTGGATGGTAGCAATCTCCGCAGAAACAGGTTTGGTACCTGATGTTCCCCCAATAGGCCTCCTACTTAGGCCATTCCTGTTCTCTGCCTCTTCTTCTTTAATATCCATGGCAGTTTCTCTCAACTGTCGAAAATCAGTAATCATGGAGGTCATCCTCCTCAGCTTACCATAAATCGAGAGCTTGGTGCCATTGATGATCATTTTAATCTGGTCCTTCTCAGAGGGCCGAGTCTGCATTTTCAGAAGATGGCTTCTCCAGCGGTCTATATACTCCTTGAAGCTTTCCTCCGGCTTCTGCTTAGTGTTCTCCAAATCACGGAGTGACAAATCAATTTCCAAGTCTGTAACATATTGCTTCAGAAAAGCATCAGCCAGTTCCCTCTAATCTTCCATAATATTCTTCTCAAGGCTGTGATACCAAACTACCGGCGCTCCCTCAAGTGACATCCCAAACATTTTCTGCACTTGACGCTTGGATAAACCCACTGAACTCATAACTGAAACATACTGACGGAGATGGACCCTCAGATCCCCATTCCCGTGTTCTTCGAAGGTCATTGCCTCATAATCTAACAACTCTTCATGTTTACCCCTCATTTTGCGGGTAACTGTTTCAACCTGATCTCGAAGCTTCTGAAATTCTGCCTGAGACCCAATCATTCTGCTTGTTGCATACTCTGCCATGTCATCATCAAAAGCAGGGATATCATCCCCCAATCCATTCGGAGGCTCCTCGCGTCTCTCATTCTCAGAACTTCCCCCAGCACGGGGTACAGCCATACCAGCCACAGCAGTAGTCAAGGCTTGCAACTGTTCAGTAATTTTGGCGAGACCGTTTTCCAACTGATCTATCCAGGATACCTCGTTATCGGATGTACTCATATCTATTACCGGTCTTTTAGTGAGTCTTCCCTATTCCCTAACCCAACGGGAATCTATGATGTCTTTTATAGACATAAAGGGTGTTAACATGATATATGTATGCATGAGACGAATGAGATGCATGCGATACAAGGAATATATCAACTTATTAAAATTTTCACACAAATCGGCCCATCATCATTTTAGAAGCTTTTGGGCTAACTGTCATAGGAGTGAACTCATCCCAATTTAAATAGCCCAACAAGTTCACATCTCATGGCAAGAAGTCCAACCGTATCCAAATGATAATGCTCCTAAACACAAACATATAATGGCCCATTGGCGTTTTAGAAGCTTTTGGCCCAATCATCATAAGATACGTTCTTGTCCCAGTTTAAATGGCCCAACAAGCCCATACCTCATGACAAAAGGTCCAAATGGATCCAAACGACAATGTTCCCAAACACAAGCATATAATGGCCCATTGGCGTTTTAGAGGCTTTTTGGACCAATCATCATAAGATATGTTCTTGTCCTAGTTTAAATGGCCCAACAAGCCCATACCTCATGACAAAAGGTCCGAATGGATCCAAACGACCATGTTCCCAAACACAAGCACAAGTAAATAATTCTTATTAGTTCTACGACTAAGGTTCACATGCGGGTTTACGGGGGTGTGGACAAAGGCTCTCGCTGACGAAGGATTACCCACAACTAGGTTTCCCCACTTAAGGGTCTGAGTGACCAAGTGAGCGCACCCTTTTTATACACTAAGGTACGTGCCAACGAGTTATGGTGTGTGACTGACTGTCGAATAGATTTCCCGTTGTAGATTCCCCAGAGGGAGGGTGGAGCGAACTCTCTTAAATACCCAAGCCTCTTAGGCTCTTATCGCTTGGTGTCAGGAATAAACAACGAGTCCTCCAAATTAGTCCATCACAGTAGGCTACGAGTAGATGATTATCTAGGTGCCTTCACAGCTTTTCCTTATAGAAATGTAGTGAATGAAGGAAGACACCAAACCATCACCTAGCCTTAACAATGCCTTTTATTAAACCCCCGCAACCCACTATAGACACGGTTAACTAAAGCACAAATCACAATCACTACAAGACATTATTTCGGGGCCAATTCTCTATCCCCAGTGGAGTCGCCAGACTGCAGGACACAGAAACTGGGCGACACATGCTGTTCCAGGCTCGCAACCCGGTTGAGAGTACATAGTAGCCCACGAGGGACTAAATCGGAGAATAATGGAGTCACCACCCGGTGTGAACCGGGAAAATGATTTAAGGCCGCACTCACCCCTCGCAAGGGAAGACCTCAAACCGTTGGGTTTGGAATGGTCTTTTACTCATGCCACTTGTAATAAAATGATTTGTGCAATAATTTAATCGAGTCTAGCAACATATATTCCTAAGGGTATTCTATTTCTAAGTTCGCACACATAAATCAAAAGTTCATCTGAGTTCACATGTAACACAATTTCATATTTGCATACAACCTATTTGCATATAATCTATGTCCAAATTTGCATACAACCTATTTGCATACAATCTATGTCCAAATTTTCATACAACCTATTTGCATACAATCTATGTCCAAATTTGCATACAACCTATTTGCATACAATTTATGTCCAAATTTACATACAACCTATTTGCATACAATCTATGTCCAAATTTGCATACAATCTATTTGCATATAATCTATGTCTGAATTTGCATGCATAAAGATAAATTGAAATACGACAAGCATACAATGTGATAAGCACATTACATTCATGGACACGGAAATGAAAACAAATGGCAGTTGCACAATCATACGTAATAAAGAGAAATAATTAGGTATATAATGCAAAGAAATAACCAAAGAGGCAATTGTACATCAAAATAAATGTGCCATGATGTGATTTGAAAGATAAATAATGGAAGTGAAAGAAAAGAGATGCGACATATGCCCACATCTATATAGGACTTCAAGTGTCCGATTGAACGTATCTCACATTCAATCGAATGCACTTTGTCCGGCGCGGTTAAAATATCGTGGCAAAGGTAGCCCATAGGCTTTCTATCCCTCAAAGTGGAGGACCTTTAATCCAACTTGATTTGCACATGCGTGATGCAACATGATGCATGATTATGCAAGAAGATGACATACAAAGAAAAGCAAATAACGAAATAAAAGGCGTGGCGAAGTATCGTGGTAAAGGTAGACCGTAGGCTTTTTATCCCTCCAAATAGAGGACCTTTAATCCAACTTACTAAACCCATGCGCATCACATCATAATGCATATAAAAGTAAAGACAACAATATTGGACTTATTGGACTTCGTATCCCGACTGGACACGTCTTACATTCAACCGAATCTACATTATCTGGCGCGGTAGTAGTAAGCATCGTGGTAAAGGCTTTAAACCCCTCGACATGGAGGACCTTTAATCCAACTTACTAAGCCCATGCGCTAATAACATATGCATATAAAAATAAAGACAACAATATCGGACTTCGTATACCCGATTTGACACATCTTACATTCGACCGAATATACATCATCCGGCGCGGCAAAGCCTCGTGTGTAAAGGATTTTAACCCCTCGACATGTAGGACCTTTAATCCAACTTACTAAGCCCATGCGCTAAAACATAATGCATATAAAAATAAAGACAACAATATCGGACTTTGTATACCTGATTGAATACATCATACATTCAACCGAATATACCATCATCCGGCGCGGCAAAGCATCGTGGTAAAGGATTTTAACCCCTCGAAATGGAGGACCTTTAATCAACTTACTAAGGCCCATGCGCTTTATCTCATAATTACACAAACAAATAACATGCAGAAAGAATTAAATAACGGATAATAAAAACAAACAACAACAAATAAATCGAAATATGTGCTGTTTGCTCGAGTGGTACGTGGAGTTGTATCCCATGTACAGACCGCACTACCGTCCATTCGGATTCGGCTACAGAATTTACGTTTGGGTTTCTATCATATATACCACAAGAGACGACACATTTTCCATTCATTCAATGGCCACACAACACACATTATTCCACAATACTCATGCAAATAAAATTCAATAAATAATTACAAGATGGATGAAAATAAATGAGAAATGTGCCCTCAGGTCTAACCTTTTATGTCGACCCTCGGAAGTGCGTTACAAGGCCGTCGGAAGGGCTAACACTCGGTAACTTTCTGGTTCGCTGGTTCACGTCTTTCCTCGCTGTTTTTCACTACTCGTGCTACTGTTTTCACTCCGTTTCACTGCTATTTTCGCTGTATTTTCAGGTCACTGTTTTTAGTGTATTAATGGACTATTTTGTACGGTTTTAAGAGGGTTGGGGCTGCTGTTTTACGTGGTTGTTTAGGGGTTTTAAAGTGCAGTTTTTGTTCAATATTTTAGGTGATTTTGGCTACAGTTTTGGGGTATTTGGGCTGCTGTTTTTTTCGGTCATTTGCAGTGCAATTTTGGGGGAGTTTCTGGTTGACGTTTGGGAGTGATAAGGAACTGTTTCACTGGCAGTTTTCACGGTAATGATAGGGGCTGTTTGAGGGGTTATTCTTGGTGAGATATGGGCGGTTTGAAGGCTTGAATGAAGGGCAGTAAGCTGTTGAATGAAATATGCGTGAGTGGTTGCTGAATAGGAGTGAGGTAGTGAGCTGTGTGAAGGGCAAGTGCGTGCAGGGGTGGCTGTTGTGGTGACTTGTTTAATGTGAATTAAGTTGGGGTATGTATGAGGTTTATGAGAGTGGCTAGGCGTGAAGGGGACAAGTGTGAGAACTATGTGAGTGGCTATGGAGGTGAGTTCTTAGGATTCTTCTTGGACGGCAATGAGGGCTATTATTTATGTCTTAGGCGTGAATTGTTGTGGGTTGAAGGCAGTGGCGTGCTGGTTTGAAGAAGAAAGTTAGGGGCAGTGGCGTTGAGTGTTGTGTTGGGGTTTTATTGAGAATTACAAGGTTAGCGCAGCAGAGCGCAAGAAAAACGATTTCTCCGATTTCAAAAATTTTTCTTGGAACAATTAAATAAACCTATTTATTTAATTAACCAATACTTAAATTATGAAATATAGCCTAAGAAATCATATTTCTTTTAATTACAAAATTACCTCAAACTTTTGCAAATTAATTATTTTGGTTTTAAATATGTCAATTACATATTTAATTAATTCCAAATTAACCCAAAAATAATTTTTACAAGTTTTGCAACAAAACCAGAATATTTTCCAGAATTGCGCCAACAGCCCGGTTTTTTCTGGAATATGCGAACTGCCCCTAAACTTTAATTAATTACAATTTGTCCCAAAATGCTCAAAACACATTAAGATCAAATCCAATTAATCCCAAATTTTACATGCATCAAATATACATCAAATTAAAGCTAATATATGAAAAGCCCCAAAATTTGAGTAGGTTTGGAACCCTAATTTCATAAATCACTCAAATTGGCAATTTACACTAAATTACTAAAATTCAATACTTTAATCTTCAAATTACTACACCAATTAATTCTCACCATCATGAAATTAATCAAGAACAATTCTAGGTTAATTATGAATGGCTAATTAACTCTAGAATATCAACTTTAATTTTCTAATCAATTATTAAGCTTAATTACATTAATAGGCTAATAAATTAATTTTACATGCTAATCACATCCAACAAGCTTCCAACAATTTTAATTACAAACTAAAGAGTAGAGACATATCTTAGCAATTCAATTGAAGATAAGATAAATAGAAACAATTTCTATCTTGAAGGAACAAAAATACTTACAAAATTTTTCCAAAAAACTTAAGTTTTCTTTGGTTTTCCTTCAATGTTCTCTCTTTTCACTTTGTAATTTTGTGTTGGAAATTGTCTAAGTGTTGTTTGCTGTGTTTTGGCGTGAAAGCCCTTGGAATCACGAAGCAAAAACAAACCAATTTTGCTTTATATTTTTGCAATTGCCGTTTTTTTTCAAACAAAAAAAATATAACAATTTATTTCATTTTGTTCAAAAACAATTGGCACACTTATTTTTAATAAATTAACAATTTGACTTTAATAAAGAGATCAAAATGTGTTCCAATGAAACCATGCCATTTCCAACTTTAATAAAGTAGAAATCATTACTTTAGATATTTATTTTATAAATTAATTTAATTATTTAACAATTAAATAATTAATTAATAAATATAAATATCTTGAATATATGTATTATATTTACATTAAATATCTCAAATACATATTAATTATATAAGTCAAATATCACAATTTGATATTTTATTAATGTGTATTTAATAAAATCAAGTATTAAATAAAATACACATCAATATTGGAAATGACCGATAGGTCCCGATTGCATGTATTTTTCGTTTAACCATTAAACGAGTTATAAATAATCAGTATTATTTATAACAGTTGCCCTAGTGCTCTACGAGAGTAAATTTCATTAGTGAGACTCTCTAGATTCAGACATATCCGTCACGAAATCAAATTACGTGTCCATAATTCACCCATCCGTAAATTATGACGAACACGGATAAACTCACTGAATCATACAGGTCGAGGTCACTGCATACGTATAATCCCTCCGTCACAGGTATCCGGATTAATCCAGAGATAAGATACAAACCTTCAAATCTCTATAGATATAATCACGTCGACGTTTCTATTAGCAATCCCTCAAATAACACTCAGAACTAATTTCTAACAGTGTACCACGGGCCCATGGATTTAACAGATTGCTAATTCCATATTGAATACCTATACTCTGTACACAGAGCTGACGGATCCTATCTTGATACACACAGGATATCTGAGCATCAGTCCACACCCAACGAACAGGCGGAGGTCTGATCTAAATAGATCGGTGACGTGACTGCCATCTAAGTGTGGAGGATAACTCAGATATCCACAGTGGTATCTTAAGTCAAAGAATCACTATGCTCACTCAACCCGAGAAGATTCTTATTGACGTTGGTGTACCATCCATTAAGAATCTTCGGTGAGTCGTTCAGTGTTTATCCGCTATAAACACCTACACGTCTATATGAGTCTCCAAGACTCATGGTTCACTGAGAAACCATTGGAATCCAAGATTCCAATATACGACATGTACCAGTCTCTGCGGGTTTACTTTACTGACCAAGTAGTGTAAACCTTGACCGGGAACTGTCTAAGAATGACAACGTCATGATTCAACTCAATGTCAGTTGCGACGCTTTTGCAACAGTATCATAACTAATCATTCTAAGGTCGGTTACGTCTTTACCATATAAAAGAAGAAGTTATATAAAAGAAACTGTTCATTTTATTCATAATAAAACGTTACATTAGTATTTACATAGAAATACATAATAAAATTGGCGCTCGGAGCACCAACCCTAACAAAATCTCCCACTTGCTCTAGTGCCAATATCGATTGTATCTAATACCCATCGACTCCACATGTTTATCAAATAACTTCGGAGGTATGGCCTTCGTAAGCGGGTCTGCTACATTATCTTCACTCGGTACCTTGCACACGACAATATCCCCTCGCGACACAATCTCTCGAATGATGTGGTACTTTCGTTCCACATGCTTCGACTTCTGATGCGCCCTTGGTTCCTTTGCTTGTGCAATGGCTCCAGTATTATCACAGTATAACGGAATCGGATTCTCGATACTTGGGACTACTCCCAATTCTGTGATAAAGTTCCTAACCCAAACAGCTTCCTTTGCAGCTTCTGAAGCTGCAATATATTCCGCCTCTGCGGTGGAATCAGCTGTCGACCCCTGTTTGGAACTCTTCCAACAAACTGCACCACCGTTAAGGGTAAACACGAATCCTGATGTAGACTTTCTATCATCAGGATCCGATTGGAAATCGGAATCCGTATACCCATTAACTTGCAGTTCGTTTCCTCCATAAATAATAAACTTATCCTTGGTACCTTTAAGATACTTGAGGATATGTTTAATGGCCATCCAATGGTCGTTTTCTGGATTGGACTGATATCTGCTCGTCACACTAACTGCGAAACTGATATCAGGCCTTGTACATAACATGGCATACATGATGCTGCCCAAACACGAAGCATAAGGTTGATTAGACATTCTAATCTTTTCATCTTCTGTTTGCGGACACATTCTTCGAACGGTATGTTTTGCTGTCTTACAGTTAACAAAATTATACCGTTCTAAGATCTTATCTATGTACGTTGATTGGATAACCCAATAAGCTTACTTTCTCTATCTCTATAGAGTTTTATGCCCAAGACATAAGAAGCTTCACCCAGGTCTTTCATGGAGAAATTCTTACAGAGGTAAGCTTTGACGCCTTGCATCATCCCAATATCATTCCCAATGATAAGGATGTCATCAACATAGAGAATTAAAAATACCACCATACTCCCACTGGCCTTCTGATACACACAGGATTCTTCCGAATTCTTGAGAAAACCAGACAATTTGATTATCTCGTCGAATCGAAGATTCCAACTTCGTGAAGCCTGTTTAAGTCCATAAATGGACTTCTTCAGTTTACATACCATGCCCGAGTTCTCGCTGGATGCAAAACCTTCCGGTTGTTCCATATAGATTTCTTCATCAAGAAATCCATTTAGAAAAGCCGTTTTGACATCCATTTGCCAAATCTCGTAATCATGATATGCGGCAATTGACAATAAAATCCTGATGGACTTTAGCATGGCAACTGGAGAAAAAGTTTCATCGTAGTCGACACCAGGTCGCTGCGAGTAACCTTTAGCTACCAGTGGCCTTAAAGGTTTCAACCTTTCCATCGGGCCCTCGCTTCCTCTTGTAAATCCATTTACAACCGATAAACAATTCCTTCGGGAAGCGGAACCAAGTTCCAAACTTGATTCTCATACATTGAGTCCATCTCGGATTTCATGGCGTCTTGCCACTTCACGGAGTCGATGTCCAACATCGATTCTCTATAGGTAAAAGGGTCAGTCTCTTCTAATAAGAGAACATCGAGACTCTTTTCTTGTATCAAATACAAGCGTTCAAGAGGTCTAGATACCCTTTGTGACCTACGGAGTGTGTGTGTGTTGAAGGTTCTCCATCTTCTTGAACTACAGGTTCCTCCATTAGTTCGTTGGTTCCAGGTTGTACTTCATCAAGTTCAACCTGTCTATGATCACCACCTTCAGCCAAAAATTCTATTTCTAGAAATTTTACGAAGCGAGCTACGAACACATTTCGATGCTCGGTATCATAAAACAAATATCCTTTCGTATTTGAAGGATATCCAACAAACCTAAACTTCTGCCCTCGAGGCAAAATTTTATCTTGCTAAGCCATCCTGACATAAGCAGGACACCCCCAAATCTTAATATAACTAAGATTTGGTTTCCTACCTGTCCATATCTCATACGGAGTCGTAGGAACAGCCTTGGAAGGAATCTTGTTCAAAAGATGTGCGGCAGTTAAAAGAGCATAACCCCATAAGTAATAGGGTAAATCTGTATAACTCAACATCGATCGGACCATATCTAATAAAGTCTGATTTCTCCTCTCAGATACTCCATTATGTTGCGGAGTACCGGGAGGAGTATATTGAGCGAGAATCTCATTCTCCTTTAAATAATCAGTGAACTCTCCACTCATATATTCACCGCCTCGATCAGATCGAAGGCATTTAATATATTGACCAGTTTGTTTCTCAACTTCATTTCGGAATTCTTTGAACTTTTCAAAGGTTTCCGATTTATGTCTCATCAAATAGACATAACCGTACCGTGACAAATCATCGGTAAAGGTGACGAAGTAAGAAAAGCCATCGTGAGCAGTTTGACTTAAGGGACCACATACATTAGAATGTATGAGTTCCAACAAGTCACTGGCTCGGTGTCCAACACCTGAAAATGGGACTTTGGTCATTTTACCCCGAATACAAGATTCGCAAGTTGGATAAGGTTCAATGGTGAGATCATGTATCAAACCATTCTTAACCAATTGGGTTAGGCGTTTCACGCCTATATGACCTAACCTCATGTGCCAGAGTTCAGTATTATTTATATCAGATTGTTTACGTTTATTTATTCCAGTATTAAAGATATCTTGTGAGGTACGCAATATGTAATGACCATGCTCATTTGGACAACAAAGGATCTGAATATTACAACTATCATATAAATACAAAGAACGATTCTTAATATTTACATTATAACCTTCAGTATCTAATACAAAAAGGGACATAATATTCGCCACACATCCTGGCACAAAATAGCAGTCATGCAATAAAATTCTCCCACTAGGTAAGGGAATCTCACATAAGCCCACTGCAACTGCATCCAGAGAGTCGCCACTCCCGAACCACAACTGCATCTCCCCAGATTTCAGCCGTCTACTTCCCGTCAGCACCTGCAACGTATTGCAAATGTGAATAGGACAAGCAGAATCCAAAATCCAATTTGATGTAATAGCTTCACAAGCCAAAGAGATATCAATAATAGGAAAAATAAAAGTACCTGATGTGGATGCTTTTTCCTTCATGAGTTGCGCAAGATAGTCCGGGCAGTTACGTTTCCAGTGCCCGACTTTCTGGCAGTGGTGGCACTTGTCTTCAGAAGCTCTCTTGGGCTTCGCCGTCTTACCTTGCAGAGTAATATTGAAACCCTTCTTCTTCTTTCCTTTAGACTTCTTTCCCTTCGACTTGGATTGGGAAGAAGCGGAAAGTGAAGTGGGTTTCGGAGGGCGAGTCGGAACTCCCTTCCTTAAATCTTCCTCCGCTGTGAGAAGCATCCTATGCAACTCACGGTAAGTACAGTGAATCCCATTCATGTTGAAGTACATGACGAACTGGCGATATGAAGCCGGGAGTGAACCGAGAATGACACTACGGCCAAGAGTCTCATTCAGAGGGAAATCATGTCGCCTCAACTGCTCGATCAAATCGATCAAGTGAAGCACATGCGGGCTCACAGCCTGCCCCTCATCAAGTTTAGAATGGAACAATTCCATCGAAACTTTATGAACAACGACCTGTTCCTGGTTCATGAACGATTCACGAAGTTGTGTCATCATGCTATATGCATCGTGCATCTCCCAATAAGTCTTCTTAAGCTCAGAAGAAAGTGAACTCAAGATGAATGATTTAACCCTTAAATCATCATCCTTCCATTGCTGGAAAGTCTCACGTTCTTCAGGTAATGCATCAGGTGATATAGCAAGCGGTAATGGACCATCCAAAATATACCCCAGTTTCTCGGAATTGAGGACAATCCTCAAGTCCATATACCAATCCGCAAAGTTTTCTGCGCCTTTCAATTTGTTCGTATCAAGCATACGTGCAAAAGGATTGGGTGGAGGTGCCGCCATCGCAAATCTATCAAATAGACAGCGAAACAACGGTCAGTAAATAAGCAGATAAAAGATTATAACAGTTTCATAATATATCATAAAGCATTAACTAGATCATGGATTTTTAATCTAAAAATGCCCCACCCACTATTTCATGCAATACTGTAACCCCCAAACAGAATACAAAACATGCGATAATCAAATCATAACATAATAGTGAAAGGTGGACCCCATGAATATATTTCAGCTCACAGCTTTGGCACGTTCTCGCCTACGTATATTCATTTAGGTAGACAACAGATTGTCGATCACTGAATAGTGACTCCTGGGTTTTCGGTCCTGGTCGTTTCTCGTTGTGACAGCTTTGACACGTTCACAAGGAGGCGTACCAAGGTCAAACTTGTCAATGATGAATTCAAGATACTTACGTAACCCTGACAGCTTTGGCACGTTCAGGATTGCGCTTTCGCTTGAATTCACCTAATATCAAATATATCCGGTACAGATAAATTTCTACCGGCCATATCCTCACAGCTTTGGCACGTTCTCGGATATAGTCGTAGAAATTTTACCGATAAGCGGTATTGACAAGACGAACCGATTAATATATATCAAATACATATTAAATTATAAACCATATTTTAAATAGGGATTTTCCGTTAAAGATGTTTTAATTTATTTAATCAAATTAAATAAATACAAGCATGCATTAAAATCAAAATTAAAGTCAATATTGAATTTTAAAGGCTATATCATATATTGGGGTTCCAGAATCAGACTCGCTCTGATACCATTTTGTTGGGGTTTTATTGGAAATTACAAGGTTAGCGCAGCGGAACGCGGAAAGGAAAAATGATTTCTCCGATTTCAAAAATTTTTTCTTGGAACAATTAAATAAACTTATTTATTTAATTAACCAATACTTAAATTATGAAATATAACCTAAGAAATCATATTTCTTTTAATTACAAAATTACCTCAAACTTTTGCAAATTAATTATTTTGGTTTTAAATATGTCAATTACATATTTAATTAATTCCAAATTAACCCAAAAATAATTTTTAGAAGTTTTGCAACAAAACCAGAATATTTTCCAGAATTGCGCCAACAGCCCAGTTTTTTCTGGAATTTGCGAAACAGCCCCTAAACTTTAATTAATTGCAATTTGGCCCAAAAGCTCAAAACACATCAAGATCAAATCCAATTAATCCCAAATTTTACATGCATCATCAAATATACATCAAATTAAAGCTAATATATGAAAAGCCCCAAAATTTTAGTAGGTTTGGAACCCTAATTTCATAAATCACTCAAATTGGCAATTTACACTAAATTACTAAAATTCAATACTTTAATCTTCAAATTACTACACCAATTAATTCTCACCATCATGAAATTAATCAAGAACAATTCTAGGTTAATTATGAATGGCTAATTAACTCTAGAATAGCAACTTTAATTTTCTAATCAATTTATTAAGCTTAATTACATTAATAAGCTAATAAATTAATTCTACATGCTAATCACATCCAACAAGCTTCCAACAATTTTAATTACAAACTAAAGAGTAGAGACATTAATCTTAGCAATTCAATTGAAGATAAGATAAATAGAAACAATTTCTATCTTGAAGGAAATCAAAAATACTTACAAAATTTTTCCAAAAAGCTTAAGTTTTCTTTGGTTTTCCTTCAATGCTCTCTCTTTTCACTTTGTAATTTTGTGTTGGAAATTGTCTAAGTGTTGTTTGCTGTGTTTTGGGCGTGTAAATAGCCCTTGGAATCACAAAACAAAAACAAACCAATTTTGCTTTTATATTTTTGCAATTGCCGTTTTTTTTCAAACAAAAAAAATAATAGCAATTTATTTCATTTTGTTCAAAAACAATTGGCACACTTATTTGTTAATAAAGTTAACAATTTGACTTTAATAAAGAGATCAAAAAGTGTTCCAATGAAACCATGCCATTTCCAACTTTAATAAAGTAGAAATCATTACTTTAGATATTTATTTTATAAATTAATTTAATTATTTAACAATTAAATAAATAATTAATAAATATAAATATCTTGAATATATGTATTATATTTACATTAAATATCTCAAATACATATATTAATGATATAAGTCAAATATCACAATTTGATATTTTATTAATGTGTATTTAATAAAATCAAATATTAAATAAAATACACATCAATATTGGAAATGACCGATAGGTCCCGATTGCATGTATTTTTCGTTTAACCATTAAACGAGTTATAAATAATCAGTATTATTTATAACAGTTGCCCTAGTGCTCTACGAGTAAATTTCATTAGTGAGACTCTCTAGATTCAGACATATCCGTCACGAAATCAAATTACTTGTCCATAATTCACCCACCCGTAAATTATGACGAACACGGATAAACTCACTGAATCATACAGGTCGAGGTCACTGCATACGTATAATCCCTCCGTCACAGGTATCCGGATTAATCCAAAGATACAGATACAAACGTCAAATCTCTATAGATATAATCACGTCGACGTTTCTATTAGCAATCCCTCAAATAACACTAGAACTAATTTCTACAGTGTACCACGGGCCCATGATTTAACAGATTGCTAACCATATGGAATACCTATACTCTGTACACAGAGCTGACAGATCCTATCTTGATACACACAGGATATCCTGAGCATCAGTCCACACCCAACGAACAGGCGGAGGTCTGATCTAAATAGATCGGTGACGTGACTGCCATCTAAGTGTGGAGGATAACTCAGATATCCACAGTGGTATCTCAAGTCAAAGAATCACTATGCTCACTCAACCCGAGAAGATTCTTATTGACGTTGGTGTACCATCCATTAAGAATCTTCGGTGAGTCATTCAGTGTTTATCCGCTATAAACACCTACTCGTCTATACGAGTCTCCAAGACTCATGGTTCACTGAGAAACCATCGGAATCCAAGATTCCAATATACGACATGTACCAGTCTCTGCGGGTTTACTTTACTGACCAAGTAGTGTAAACCTTGACCGGGAACTGTCTAAGAATGACAACGTCATGATACAACTCAATGTCAGTTGCGACACTTTTGCAACTGTATCATAACTAATCATTCTAAGGTCGGTTACGTCTTTACCATATAAAAGAAGAAGTTATATAAAAGAAACTGTTCATTTTATTCATAATAAAACGTTACATTAGTATTTACATAGAAATACATAATAAAATTGGCACTCGGAGCACCAACCCTAACATGTTGAAGGGCTGATGAATGGGTTAGTGAAGGAAGAGAGAAGGCTTGACGTGAAGGCTGCATGCGTGAGTGGCATGGGTTGTGTCTGTGAGTGGAGTGCCTTAGGGTTTTTTTTGGAGAATAAAGGTGGGCTGATCGTTAAGTGTTTTAGGGTTTCTTTGATGTTGGTTTTGAGAGAGAGATGGGCGAGAGGTTCCCCGAGAATTGGCTTAGGGTTTTATGCCTTGTGAGCTGCGTGAATTAGAGAGGGGGGAAGTGTTGGAATTTGGTTTCTTTTATAAACAAAGGATAGGGTTTCTCCTTGTTTGAAAATGAAGGAATCAATTAGTGTCTTACAAGGAAAGTCTAATATTTGATTGTGGGACATGTCTTGGCTAGATTAGGAATATGATATATTTAATTTGTTTTGTTTAGGCATGAGATTTGTTTAGTTAGGAATATAATATACTTGATTGATTTTAATTAGGCATGATTTTATTTGATATTTATTTTAATTTGGTATATGATTTTTAGATTTTATTTAATTCCCCATGTGTTAAATATGCATTTTATTAATTTGGATGTGTTTCAAGTGGGCTTGGAAGTGAATGGGCTTGGTGTGGGCGTGTGGCTTGGCTTTGGAGGTGGGCTTGGTGTGTGTGGGCTAGGTGTGTGGCTTGCGAGGGTTTTTGGGCTAAAGTGCTTTAAAACGGAAGTCCAACAAGCAAACCCGAAGCATAAACAAATGAATTAATTCCAACAATGTGTCAATTCTTGACTCTTCCCTTCCGACGTCCGTTTCCCGCGACTTCCGCGACTTAAAAGGTAGTGCCTCAAAATGAGACTCACCATAGGGACTTACATGGAAAAATTCAGTGCCTACACCAATGATGAGCCTCGTATGGAGGCACTACCCGATAAGTCGCGGAAGTCACAGGGAACGCATGCCGGAAGGGAAAATTCTAAAATTAATAGCACATCAAATTTAAACTCGCAAGCTAGCCGCGGGTTCGCTTAGTCGATCTCTGTTATTAAAACATTAATCTTGGCCCAAAACCCCCCTCACCCATCCAAGCCACACGCCCACATCAAGACCCACAAGCCCAAGCCCAATCCAAAATAATTAAAACACATACATAACACATGCCAAATCCAATTAAATCACCTTCCAACTTTAAAATATTTAGAATCCAATCCCCACCAAAATTACACAAATTTCTTTCCCTAAATAAATTAATAAAATACACCCCTTAATTACATGATTTATTTCCTTATTTTGAAAACCCATGCACAATCCTAACCATAGCACACCATTATATAAAGAACACAAAACCAAAACTAAAACCCTAAGTTTCCGAATCCTCTCACATCTCTCGACCACACAGACAAACCCCAAGGATTCACGACTTCTTCCCTCCTTCACACACTCTCTCTTTCACGCTCATCTCTCCTCACGACAATAACCAGAACCCTCTCTCTCGCCACTCTCACTCTTCTCTCTCTCTTCTATCTCATTTCTCTCTAAAGAACACCCATACATGAAAAACAACAAAAAAACCTAAGTCAGTCTCTAGGCTTACACACGGCAATTCACCCAACCAACACACTGACATTCGGCTATAACCAAAAAAAAAAAAAAAAAACCCTAAAAGAGACTCACGATCCCTCTCACTCTCTCACCTCTCTCCCAAGTCTTCTCCCTTCTCTCTTCGGCCACTCTCTCGTCTCTCTCCCCGCCACTTATACACACATCACAAACAAAAAAACTCTTACATCTTCTCTCTTCCCCCTCTCCACAAACAACAAACGGCCAAAACATAAATAAACCATAATAGCAGGCCTCTCTCTTCTCTTACCTTCTCTCCACTCACGGCCACAAAAATAACCTCACATGTCTCTCTCTCTTAACTCACACACACAGACCTTGCACACCGACACACCTTCAACACACACAGCCCACTCACACAAAACACATACCACTCACACGACATTCAAACACAAAGACAAGTCCCTTGCCACATTCAACACACATGGCATTCAAACACTAAACACACACAGAGACACACACAATAGTCAAACACTAAGACATACTCACACACCGACAAACGCACACAGACCACTCACTCAACATATACCCTTACTGACCGACACATACAATAAATAAAAAACACACACACACCCTACACACGCACAAGCCATACACTTAGCCACTGACCGACACAAAAACATCAACAAACTGCCCATAAACCACCAACAAAAATAGCCGTAAATCTCGATAAAACCATAACAAAATCGAGATATAAAATAGTGGCCAAATAACCCAAAAATAGCCCATTGAGCCAGCAAAATAGTCCTGAAAATAACCCAAAAATAGTCCCTGAACACCCTTGAAAACAGTCCAAAAATAGTATAAAAACAGTCCAAAACATCGGCCAGAACATTGAGTGAAAACAGAGAAAACAACGAGTGGAAATAGCGAACCAACGAACCAGAAAAAAACAGCAAAAACATTAACCATTCCGGCAACGTCCCAACGTACTCCCGAGAAGTGACTTAAAAGGTAAGACCTGAGGGCACCCTTTGTTATATTTTATTTTGTCGTTCTGGAAACGACATGCTTGGTTGAACGTGGAATACGTCCAACCGGGCATGCGAAGTCCTGTATTGAAAACGGCCAAATTATTTGGTTATATATTTATTATTCCGCATTTATTTTGTGTTGTTTATCTTCCTTGTTATTTCGTATATTTGTCTCTTCAGTTATTTATTGTTATATGCATTATCATATTTCATGTATGTCAACATTGGGTTAATGATTACGTTATGTTAATGCTTGAGTGTTACCTCTCGTGGTATATTGGATGGAAACCTAGACATAAATTCTGTTGCCGAATTTGAATGGACGGTAGTGCGGTCTGTACTTGGGATACCACTCCACGTACCGCTTGAGAAACATTCCTCCATGTGTTTAGGTCATTGTAGATGTCATTTTTATAATCCCGTTCGAACGCGTTTCAGAACGCTACTCGAACGCATACATTCTGCCTTACTCCGTTCGAACGCGCACACACTGGACATACTCTTTCATTATATTTCATGGATGTTTGCCTCCTTGGTTATTTCTTTTTGCGTCATGTGTTTAAATATCTCTCTTTAATATTGACGTTTTTATTGTTATTATTGATTTACATTATCGTGCTTCTTTGTTTAATATACTTGTGGAATTATGCATTTTCTTTCATTTTTATTTACGTTTATGGGTGTGCAAACTTGTATGTCATTTGAATATTCTTGCATGTGTTGCATAAAAATGGGTTATATTATTGCGTAAACCCATTCATTACAATCGGCATAAGTAAGGGACCATTCCGAACCCAACGGTTTGAGGTCTTCCCTTGCGAGGGGTGAGTGCGGCCTTAAATCACTTCCCAGTTCACACTGGGTGGCGACTAATTTTATTCTCCGGTTTAGTCCCCCGCGGGCTACTCCGTACTCCTGACGGGCCGCGAGCCCGGATAACGTGGCCGTACCTCTGTGCCGTGTCCACAACCGCCTATATGGTCAGTTGGTAATGTCATGCAAAGTTTATATATTATAATAAGGGAGATATCTAAATTAGAAGTAATAAAAGTGGATCCTCAACCCCCATCATTTTCTTATTGTTAATTTATCTTTTTAATTTCCAAGTTTACTTTATGTCATTTACTTTATTTAAGTTTTTAATAGTCCTAGATATGTATTGTAACTAAATACAATATCTATGGTTGTGATGAATTTCAATATCACCGGTTTATAAGTGGTAATTTTATATTTTGGGTAATATAAAAGTTTATTTTTTAAGCCTTAGTCTTAATGCTTCTTGTTAACTGGCCATTAATAAGATTGATTTGGTAAACTTAAAATGAACTAGGAAAAATGATTTTAGGTTTAGCCTTAGACTTAATAGCTCACGATCTCACCTCGGGGCAAATGACTCTTAGGTAGATTTCCTTATAGGATAGGAATATACCTGTCGGGCGGGGGTAGCCACAATTAGAACTTAATCATAATGAATTCATGTAACTTGGTTAAAATAGGAATATAGTTAATTGGGTTACTTTGGGTGTTTGCATCTTACCATCGGAAGAGGCTTTTGCATAATTTCAAGTTTCAGGTTAATAGACCAATATATTGCCAAACATGAGATAATAACTTCATCTTTAAAAGATATTGGAAAAATTCACAACCCTAGATAGTTTCATGATATTGATTTTTCCTTAAATTTACTTTCGCACTGTTTTATTTACTTATTTTAGATAGAAATCATCATCCAATCAACAATCAATCTATTAGATACTTGTAAATATTTAACTTCACAAATTGATAGCCTAGGTATTAAGTCATCGTGGGATCGATATATTTTATACTACTTGGGCGATACGTACGCTTGCGTAATGTGTGCGTTTACCACCGATCAAGTTTTTGGCGCCGTTGCTGGGGACTTATTTATCTTTCACTATTAATTTTTGGGATTAGATACCTTTACTTGTGTCTAATTTATTTTTACTTATTATTTTTGTTTTCTTATGTTTCAGGTTCTCAGACACTACATGCGAAGCACCAGAAGCTTTGACATCCGTCCGCTTGACCCATAAATTGAAAGAAATATTAGACAGTTGAGAAGAGAAAGGCGAGAAGGCCAAGAAGCACTAATCAACATGAACATTCAAGAACTTGAAACTTTGGAGGTTGCACCACCAATTCCCATTCGAGACAGAACTATTCTGGTGGTTGACGGCTTTATTTCATGCATTGTACTTCCTCCCTTACCAGCAAATACGTGTGACATCAAAACATGCATTCAGATGATACAACAGTCAGTTCAGTTTGGGGGGAATGCAATTGAATATCCTAATGCCCACATCAGCAACTTCCTGGAAGTTTGCAGTACATTCAATTACATCCGAGTGGCAGAAGAAGCAATGAGACTGCATGTGTTCCCATATTCTTTGAAAGACAGAGCTAAGGCTTGGCTATATTCGCTACCAGTAGGTTCCATCACAACTTGGAACACTCTTGCCATGAAATCCCTTGCAAAATATTTTCCCCCAGCCAGAACAGCAAAGCTGAGGAATGACATTACATCCTTTGTACAACATGACTCAGAATCCCTATGCGAAGCTTGGAAAAGATACAAGGAGTTGCTCAGAAAATTTCCTCACCATGAGATTGCAAAGTGGCTACAAGTCCAAACCTTATACAATGGACTTTCTGGACTGATGAGAACTACAATAGATGTTGCTGCTGGAGGAGCTTTAATGGAAAAATGAGAGGATCAGGCCTGTGACCTAATTGAAGAAATGACCAATAATAATTCTTTGTGGCCAACAGAAAGGAGCATGATTCAACGAATAGTAGAGATCTACGAAGTTTGAGCCAACACAACATTAAATGCCAAGCTGGATCAGATATACAAATTCATGGAAACTCTTAGTATGCAGGGTATGTTGGATCCACAAGTTCACCATATGGAGGAGCACCAGAGGCAGAATCTTACAACCAACATGATGAGACGGTGAATTATGTCAATAATTTTAACAGATAAGGGAACAATCCATATTCCAACACCTACAACCCATGGTGGAGAAATCATCCCAATTTCGCATGAAGCAACAATATAGGGCAAATGAACAATCCACCACCAGGATTCTAACAACAAAATAAAGGCCATGAGTATGAAAAGAACTAGGAATAACAGAATTGATGGCCCACTTGAAAAAGCTAGAAGTAAAATACGACTCTCAAGCAGCATTAATTCAAAACCAAGCAGCTTCCATTAAAGCACTAGAGAATCAAATGGGACAACTGGCCAATGCTCAGAGTTACAGACCGTAAGGTAACATTCCTAGCAACACAGAACCAAATCCAAGGAACTGAGGGAATGAGCAACGTCAAGCCATTACTTTGAAAAGTGATATTGAGATCAATAAAAATGTTGGAATCAAGGCATCTACTGAGGATGTTCCAAAAGAAAGCAGCAAAACAGATCCACAGATGGAGGAAAAATATACAAAAGAAGATGATCGAGAAAGATTCACTCCACCTCCACCTTTTCCACGACGCCTTCAGAAACATAAACTAGACAAGTAGTTTGCTCGATTTCTGGAGATCTTTAAAAAGCTGCATATCAACATTCCATTTGTAGAAGCGTTGAAACAAATGCCCAGCTATGTCAAATTCATGAAATACATTTTGTCACAAAAGTAAAAATTGGGAGATTACGAGACAATATCATTGACAGAAGAATGCAGCGCCATCATTCAGAGGAAGCTTCCCCCAAAGTTGAAAGATCCTGGTAGTTTCACCATCCCTTGCACCATAGGCAAACATTACTTTGGTAAGGCTTTGTGTGATTTAAGTGCAAGTATTAACTTGATGCCTTTGTCTATTTACAGGAAACTACAGATTGGAGAAGCAAAGCCCACCTCAGTTACTCTATAATTAGCTGACATATCGCTCACATTTCCAAGAGGTGTAGTAGAAGATGTGCTGGTCAAAATCGACAAATTCATTTTCCCAGCAGATTTTATTATCCTTGATATTGAGGAAGACAAAGATATACCTATCATCAACGGGAGACCATTCTTGGCTACAGGTCGAACTGTTATTGATGTACAAAAAGGAGAACTAACCATGAAGGTGCATGACCAAGAAGTAACATTCAATGTTTTCAAAGCCATGAAATTCCTGAATGACGAAAAGGAGGAGGAATGTTTCAGACTTGATGTTATAGATAGTATCACCCAGAATACTGATGCAATGCAACTTTCCACGGACAAACTTGAAGATTGCATCACCAATATGACTGACAGTGAACTAGATGATGAAATTCTAGAATGTATCAACTATCTTGACAGACCCTCACACTTTAGATCGACACCACAAGTGGAAAATTTGGAACAATCGAAAAAGGAGCGAATCAAGCCCTCGATTGAAGAACCACCGCAGTTGGAACTAAAACCACTTCCGAACCATCTTAGTTATGCATTTTTAGAAAACACTTCATATGTACTTGTGATTATTTCTTCGTCACTAACATTGGAGTAGGAAGATAAGTTGCTGAGAGTGTTATGAGAACACAAGAAAGCCATTGGCTGGACTATAGCAGACATTCGAGGCATTAGTCCATTATTTTACATGCACAAAATTTTGATGAACGACGAGTACAAAACCACAATGGAGCATCAACGAAGACTAAATCCAATCATGAAAGAGGTTGTAAAGAAAGAAATTATCAAATGGTTGGATGTCGGCATCATTTACCCCATCTCTGACAGCACTTGGGTGAGTCCTATGCAATGCGTAGCAAAGAAGGGAGGAATGACTGTAGTCACCAATGAAAAGAACGAGCTGATTCCAACAAGGACGGTGACTGGATGAAGAGTATGCATGGACTACAAGAAGCTGAACAAAGCAACAAAGAAGGATCATTTTCCGCTACCATTCATTGATCAGATGCTAGACAGACTAGCAGGACATGAGTTCTATTCTTTTCTGGATAGATACTCGGGGTACAATCAGATTGTCATCGCCCTAGAAGTTCAGGAGAAAACCATATTTACATGCCCGTATGGTTCTTTTACTTTCCGTAGGATGCCATTTGGACTATGTAATGTTCATGCCACATTTCAATGTTGCATGATGGCCATCTTCTCAGACATGCTGGAATAAAGTATGGAGGTTTTCATGGATAATTTCACTGTGTTTGGAGACTCATTTGACCACTGCTTGCAAAATCTGGAAAAAATGTTACAAAGATGCGAAGATACCAACCTGGTACTCAACTGAGAGAAATGCCACTTTATAGTGCAGAAAGGCATTGTCCTTGGACATCATATCTCACAAAAGGGAATCAAGATATAAAAAGCAAAGATCGAGACAATAGAAAAATTACCTCCACCATCATCAGTCAAAGGGATTCAGAGTTTTCTCGGACATGCAGGATTTTACATGCGATTAATCAAAGACTTCTCTAAGATTGCTAAACCTCTATGCAATCTGTTGGAGAAAGATGTACCTTTCAACTTCACCAAAAAATGCCACCAAACTTTTGAGATCTTGAAACAGAAGCTGGTCTCTGCCTCCATCATAGTAGAACTAGACTGGACTCTTCAATTTGAGGTGATTTGCGGAGCTAGTGATTTTACTGTAGGTGTAGTTTTGGGACAACAAAAAATCAAAAATTTTCCACACCATTTACTACTCCAGCAGAACTCTGAATGAAGCACAACTCAACTACACAACAACTGAAAAGGAGCTGCTCGCAGTTTTGTTTGCTTTTGATAAATTCTGCTCTTATCTGCTGGGTCCCAAGGTGGTGGTATACACAAATCATTCAGCAATCAAATACCTGATCGCGAAGAAAGATGCAAACCTAGATTGATCTGTTGGGTGCTTCTGCTGCAAGAATTTGACGTGGAGATCCGAGACAGAAAATGGATAGATAATCAAGTGGTAGATCATTTATCGAGGCTCAAGAATGGAGAAATAACTGGGAATGAGATGACAATCAAAGAAAGTTTTCTAGATGAACAGTTGTTTACCATCAAACAGTAGGATGTCCCTTGCTATGCTGACTATGTAAACTACATAGTATCGGGAAAATGGTCGTTGGAATGGACACATCAGTAACAGAAGAAATTCTTCAAAGAAGTCAAACATTATGTCTGGGATGAGCCGTACCTATTCAAATGCTGTGCTGATCAATTACTGAGACGTTTTGTTCCAATGAGGAGGTCAATAGTGTCTTGCAGCATTGTCATTCATCACCATACATCAGACACTTCAGCGTAGATAAAACTGCAGCCAAAGTCCTACAATCAGGTTTGTACTAGCCTACTTTGTTTAAAGATGCTTACTTATTTTATGGGACCCTTTGTTCCATCATTTGGAAACCTGTACATTTTGGTTGCAGTATATTACGTCTCCAAATGGGTTGAAGCAACAACATTGCCATCAAATGATTCAAAAGTGGTGTTAAATTTCACTCGCTTCGGAACACCTCGGGCAATTATTAGTGATGGTGGAACACACTTCTGTAACAGTTACTTTGATGCACTACTATCCAAATACGGAGTAACTCATAAAGTTGTCACTGCCTACCATCCATAGTCAAATGGACAGGTTGAAGTTTCAAACAAGGAGATCAAGAGAATATTGGAGAGAGCTGTTGGATAAAAAAGGAATGACTGGTCTACAAAACTGGATGACGCATTATGGGCCTACCGGACAGCTTACAAGACACCCATTGGTATGTCCCTATATCGAATAGTGTTTGGGAAAGCAAGCCATCTGCCAGTAGAGCTTGAACATAAAGCGTATTGGTCACTAAATAAGCTAAATCTTGATCTACAAGCAGCTAGCGAGAAAAGGCTCCACCAACTCAATGAATTGGAGGAATTTTGCCTACATGCTTATGAAAATGCCAAACTGTACAAAGAAATACCAAGAAATGGCATGATAAAAAATAGTGCGCAGACAACTGGAACCAGAGCAGCAGATGTTTTTATATAATTTAAGGTTGAAACTTTTCCCTGAAAAGCTGAAATCAAGGTGATCAAGTCCTCCATTTATGATTACTCAGGTGTTACCCTATGGAGTAGATGAGATATACAACTCCAAATCCAACAACACATTCAGGGTAAACAGCTAATGTGTCAAGCAATACTGGGATAATCATTTGAGCGACAAAAAGAAAGTGTCACACTTGCAGATCCAGCCTAACGTTCGGGCAGTCATGTCTAGCTGACGATGTTAAACTTAACGCTAGTAGGGAGGCAACCCATGCAATTTTTGTATATATTTAGATTTGGTGTGTTTTATTTTTATGTGTTTAATTTTTGTTGGTTAAGTCACAGACATGATATAAAATGTTCTCGCAAATCTTCACAAGCAATTTCCTTCACTCCCTCAAAACTCTCTGATGAAAGTCTACAAAGCTCGCATGGAACGAATGAGACTACTGATGATCAAAGGTATTCCTAATGACATTCGTTGGTTTATTGAAGTACAGGTCCGATTGGCAGGTGAGTCCTCTAACTGTTTTATTTCATTTCTACATGGTTTAGGAAGAAGCACCTATGCTAAGAAAAGAAAAGCTAAAATATTAGGAGTTTGCTATAAATGTGCACGCAGAACATGTAATACTCGTTGTTGTTCTTTAAGAATGGTGTCTGATAACCACGGAGAAAAAATTAAATTCATTAGGGATGGCATGAGTAAGGAGTCTTTAGACGACATATCATTGACTCTTGAGACGCATCCCAGTTGATATCTGTATCACGTAATTCGCATGTTACATACATAATTTCGAAAAGAAAGGCAACAATTAAGTCTCAGGAATATGACTTTAAAAGACACTGTTTGCCAATTTATAAGAATATTGGATGAGAAGCTTGTCCCTGACACATAGACGCCATTCAAGCGGTTACTTCTTGTAAATATTATTATCTTTTTGTCTTTAACTAATAATTGTGATTTGTTTTGTTATTTTCTTTTATTTTCTCTGACAGGATCCAGACTTTTTGATTTTCACGATTTATTTTACTGTTTAGCTAATAATTGTCATTTGGCAGTGCTATTATTACTCACCATTTTTCAGGTTCTATAAATTCATTTTGTTGTTGCACTCTTGAAAACATCCAGATTTGAGAAAGAAATAAAAAATAAATAAGTAAAAAAATGGAAGCAACTTCAAGAAGATGAGTTGTAAGCATTTGTGTGTTTTGCGATACTAGTGTTGGTTCTAAGCTAGAGTTCATTGAGGCAACACACGAATTGGGTAGATTCATAACTGAAAGGAATATGCACCTAGTATATGGCGGTGGCAATCTTGGACTAATGTAGTATGTTTCAAGGGTCATACAGGAAGGAGATAGTCAAGTTTTGGGAATCATCACAAAACCTTTGGCAAAGGCGAATCTTATAGGACCATCAAACAGAGATGAATGCATCGTGCCAGGTATGTCCGAACGACTAGTTGAAATGATTAACCATGCTGATGATTTTATTGCTTTGCCAGGTGGCTTAGGCACGATGAAGGAAATTTTTACAGTGTTATCTTGGGCGAACTTGAACATACACCAGAAACCAATTGGACTGTTTAACACTGATGGATTTTACGATTTTCTTTGTGTGTTTCTTGATGATGCCCGGAGAAATGGGTTCATTTCAAAACCTATAAAAAAAATCCTTTTCACTGCCAGAACAGCCCATGATTTAATTGACCAACTTTTAGCCTTTGAACCACAAATTGACCCTATCCTTTCCAAGATAAACTGGTTCGATAATGATCGTGGTAAGAAGCGTCGGATAAATCTGGATCTTAACCTTTGATTTTCTTTTTAGATGTAGAATTTCAGCTAACCAGGTACTATTTTCTAAACTTTTCTTCTACTTTTTAGACATTGGGGACAATGTCTCAGGTTTGGGTGATGAGAATAGTTGACTAGTAACTTGTTATTATTTTTGTTGTTATGTTTTTATTTGATTTTTAGTTAAAAATTTTCAAATAAAAAAATAAAAAAATTATTTTCAAATAAAAAAATAAAAAATTTTGGTTTCTGTGTTTTTAATTTGACTAACTAGATGGAATGGTGTTTGAGATAGATGTGTAAGGAATTTCCACTCCTGAGACGTATCTCAACCTATTTCGTAACAAGTTAATTTTTGTTTATTTCCTTTTGAATTATTTAATTTATGAATTCTCCATAATACTGACTAAATTGGATCTTCATATGCTCAGTTGATATGTATTATCAACATGCATGGTAATATACGGCCATGAGCTGTAAGTGAAAAGTTTGTAATATTCAGTGCTCTAGTTTTATTGGAGGAAACATCTAAAAAACGATGGAAAAAAAATTGTGAATTGTGGGACACAGAAACTGGGTGACTCATGCTGTTCCGGGCTCGCGGCCCGGTTGGGAGTACGGAGTAGCCCGCGGGGGATTAAATCGGAGAATAATGGAGTCGCCACCCGGTGTGAACTGGGAAAAATGATTTAAGGCCGTACTCACCCCTCGCAAGGGAAGACCTCAAACCGTTGGGTTTGGAATGGTCCCTTACTTATGCCACTTGTAATGAAATGATTTGTGCAATAATTTAATTGAATCTACGCAACATATTTCCAAGAGTATTCTACTTTTAAGTTCACATGCATGAAAGTAATTATCATTACGGCAAACATACAATAGCACTTGGCAATCTCATGAACATACTTCAATCATATAATGCGGAAAACAAAGAACAACCTAAACATAATGCAAATTCCAAACGCAAAATAATTAACTATTCATGCTTGAAAAGGAACGACTAAATAGGCTAAATCATGCTTAAGAACCAAGTAAAATACTAACGGCCTAATCATGCTTGAATACCGTCTCATGAACACATTAAATAGATAAATGCAGGAATACAAATAGTATGATTGATTACATGATACAAGAGAAATCACCTAAGAAACAATTATGCATGACATGTGATGAAAAAGACTCAGTTCAGTGTATGCGCGTTCGTGTAGCGTTTGAAAATACGTTCGAACGGTAAACAGAAGGTTCTCGTTCGTATGGCGTTTGATAACGCGTTCGAACGGGACAAGACCTGATGAAACAAAATACATGCGCGTTCGTAAACGCGTTCGAACGATAAACAGAAGGTTCACGTTCGTATAGCGTTTGAGAACGCGTTCGAACGGGACCAGACCTGATGCATGATAAAACAAAGGAAATACGTGCGTGTTTGAGTAGCGTTTGTAAACGCGTTCGAACGGGAAACAGAAGGTTCACATTCGTGTAGCGTTCGAGAACGCGTTCGAATGGGACAGGACCTGATCCATGATAGACTACGCAAACGCATACACAGGTGCACAATATAGGACCCCGTGTGCCCGATTGAACTCATTCCCATTCAATCGAGCATACCTCATCCGGCGTGGCAAAACATCGTGGTAAAGGTAACCTTCGGGCATTTTCCCTCAAATAGAGGACCTTTAATACACCCTAGTTAGCCCATGCGCATCAGAATGCAATACATGCATGAATAGAACAATGATATGCATAAAGTCAATGACATAACAAAAGGCGCGGCAAAACATCGTGGTAAGGTAGCTTTTAGGCATTTTCCCTCGAATAGAGGACCTTTAATCCACCCTAGTTATCCCATGCGTATCACATCACAATGCATAGAAAGTAAGGACAACAATATAGAACTTCGTATGCTCGGTTGAACATATCTCACATCCAAACAAACATACTTTGTCTGACGTGGCAAAATATTGGCGTAAAGGTAGCCTTTTGGCCTTTTCTTCCCTCAAATGGAAAACCTTTAGACCAACATACTAAGCCCATGCGCATTAGAATGCAATACATGCATAAATAGAACAATGATATGCATAAAGTCAATGACATAACAAAAGGCGCGGCAAAACATCGTGGTAAGGTAGCCTTCAGGCATTTTCCCTCGAATAGAGGACCTTTAATCCACCCTAGTTAGCCCATGCGCATCACATCACAATGCATAGAAAGTAAAGACAACAATATAGAACTTCGTATGCTCGGTTGAACATATCTCACATCCAACCAAACATACTTTGTCCGGCGTGGCAAAATATTGGCGTAAAGGTAGCCTTTGGGCTTTTCTTCCCTCAAATGGAAAACCTTTAGACCAACATACTAAGCCCATGCGCATTAGAATGCAATACATGCATAATAGAACAATGATATGCATAAAGTCAATGACATAACAAAAGGCGCGGCAAAACATCGTGGTAAGGTAGCCTTCAGGCATTTTCCCTCGAATAGAGGACCTTTAATCCACCTTAGTTAGCCCATGCGCATCACATCACAATGCATAGAAAGTAAAGACAACAATATAGAACTTCGTATGCTCGGTTGAACATATCTCACATCCAACCAAACATACTTTGTCCGGCGCGGCAAAATATTGGCGTAAAGGTAGCCTTTTGGCCTTTTCTTCCCTCAAATGGAAAACCTTTAGACCAACATACTAAGCCAATGTGCACTATATCAACACACAAACAAACGACATACAGAAAGTAAAATGGCGGAACATAAAATATGGATAACAAATGAACAAGATAAAATATATCGAAATATGTGCCGTTTGCTCAGGTGGTACGTGGAGTTGTATCCTAAGTACAGACCGCACTACCGTCCATTCGGATTCGGCTACGAAATTTACATATGGGTTTCCATCCTATATACCACAAGAGATGACACATTTTCCAGTCATTCAAGGGCCACAAGACACATCAATCAACGGCTCTCATGCGAACAAAATTCGATAAATGATTAAAATAAGAATAAAGATAAATAACAGATGGTGCCCTCAGGTCCAACGTTTTAGATCGTCTCTCGAAAGTACCATACATGGTCGTCGTAAGGGTTAATGCTCCGCGGCTCCTCCGGTTCACTGGTTCACGTCTTTCCTTGTTGTTTTGCTGTTCGAGCTACTGTTTTGACTTCATTTTGCTGCTCTTTTGCTGCTATTTTTTTTGTCACTGTTTTTGCTGTATCAGAGGCTGTTTTTGTTGTTTTTAAAGGGGTTAGGTGCTGCTATTTTGCGGTTTCTTTTAGGGGTTTTAGAGTGCAGTTCTTGTTACTGTTTTTGGTGATTTTAGCTACTGTTTTAGGGTGTGTTTTCGGTGGTTTAGGGGCTGTATAGGGCTGCTATTTTCGGTGGTTTGTACGGTAATGGAGATGGTATCTTGGGTTGTGGTTTTTTACGGCAATGAGAGGGGAATTTGGGGTGATGTTATTCGGAATGTGAAGAGAGGATAAGAGAATTTTCTTTGTTGCTTCTTACTTGTGGTTGGCGTGAATGCTAGGGCCTTTCTTTTTGTGTGAATGAGCTAGGGTTTGGATGTGTGGTGAATGCTTCTTTTGATAGGCAAGGGTGAATCCATGTTTGAAAAGGAAATGGACCAATTAGTGTTTTACAAGGAAAATTCATATTTGATTGGGGACAAGATTTGTTTTATTTAGGTAGGGGCATATTTTATTTTATTTGATTTATTTTAATTTGGTATGTGATTTTTTAGATTTGTTTTAATTTCACCATGTGTTAAATATGTGTTTTATTAATTTGGATATTGCTTATGGGCTTTGGTGGGCTAATTGGGCTTGGGTGTGAGGCTAGCAGCAAAACCAGAAGTACCGACACCGTTCGAACGCCGATTCAAATGCTACACGAACGCCTGTAATCTGTTTGACGTTCGAACGTGTTAACGAACGCAGCACGAACGAAAGTAGTGAACATGTGAATTGAATCTTTTGACATACTTATTTTGAATTCCCCCTTCCGACGTCCGTTTCCCGCGACTTCCTTGACTTAAAAGGTAGTGTCTCCAAATGAGACTCATCATAAGGACTTACATGCAAAAATGCAGTGCCTACATGTATATTAATAAAAAAACATCTGAGATCCGATTAATTAGGTCCGTAGGGGTATCTTAACACCTAGTGCCCTAAAGCCAACTGGCTTGGGAGTCACTGGCCCAAAGCTCGTTACATGGATTAAAGATGTTATAAAAAAAGAGACATCTGAGATCCGAGTAGTTAAGTCCGTAGGGGTGTCTTAACACCTAGTGCCTTAAAGCCAACTGGTTTGGGAGTCACTGGCCCAAAGCTCGCTACATGGATTAAAGATGTCAATTAAAAAAAAATTCCATTGCTTAAAAAAGGTGTGGATTCTAAAATAACTTTAGGACAAAAATATTACTCTCTTTTCAACTATACTTATGAATATTGTGGGCACAATGATTTGATTAATACCTGGCTGGTTGTGTACATGGAGAATGATAAAAATAATCGGAGAATTTACTTATTTCATAATTTAGAAAGAAAGAAAATAATTCTTAACTTGGATAAGAGTTTCACTTGTTTAATCACTAACTTGTTTGATATTTTTGCTTTTGTGTGCATTTGACGTTTGTGGGTATCGTTGCTGTAAGCCCTCACGAGACTACAACTTGTCCACTAGGGACACCTAAGGGTTTAAAGGCTTGTTGCATATGCTAAATAAAACCGTGATCCCTACGAAAGTGGCTTAGTTTAATTTTATTTTAAAGTTGTTTATTGTATTTTATTTTGTTGTTTTGGTCGAGGACTAGTAAAATGTTAGGTTTGGGGGTGTGATAAGCGGAGAATATATCAATATTTACCGCCACTTTTACTTAATATTTTGTATAGTTACTTGAATTTTGTGAATATTTTGATGTGTTTTGTGTATTTTATAGATAAATAATATTCCAGGATTCAATGGAAGCAAATCAGGGCTAAAACGGCAAAAAATGGATAAAAAAGGCAAAAATTGTCATTTACGCGTTACGACGCACAGCCCTTCTGCGTCGCGACGCTAATATGCGTCGACCACGTGTCAACATCAGAGAAAGCTTGCTATCATACGCACTTGCTAACATGGGACAACCACATGTCAACATCACAGCAAATCTGCTATCATGCGCCGGACACGTGTCATCATCCTAACGGGTCACGTAACTCATCATCTTCACGTCAACGACACTTCAGCACTTGCGTCATCATGACGTCAACACAATAATTCACTCTACCGACATGCGTCATTGCGTACGTCAGCATGATGTCAGCGTCGCGACGCACTCAAATTCACGAGTCGCGATGCCGAGCCAATAATTCTTGCCGATAGCCACGTGTCTTCATATCGTCAAACTGTGTACACGTGTCAAGCACCAACGGTGTGTCACGACGTGCAAAGCTTCACGCGTCGTGACGTGCATGATCAAATTTTTACTTCTAAATTGAGGCCGAAATCAGAAGGAAAATTCATACCTTCATCTGGGGATTTCCTTAAGAATAATAAGAAGATTGTATCTTGTTTGTTTATTTACAGCTTTCTTGTATTTAATTTTTATTTTAAGCAATATATCTTTCTTTATTTTACTTTTTAGTATGATGAGGTAACTCCCCTCTGCTGGGATGAAAGGTAAAGCTTTTCTTACTAATATTTAGATTAATCTCCCTTAATTATAATATATAAATTATTTTAAAACCTGACTTAATGGGATGCCGCCTTTTTGGTCGATTGGACTTAAATAAATTGATTTTAACTTGACTTAATAGGATACCACCTTTATGGTTGGTTGGAATTAATCATAAATTTGACTTAATCAAGATATCGCCTATATGGTCGGTTGGTAATGTCATACAAATTTTATATATTATAATAAGAGAGATATCTAAATTATAAGTAATAAAATTGGATCCTCTAACCCCAACATTTTCTTTATTGTTAATTTATCTTTTTAATTTCCAAGTTTACTTTATGTCATTTTCTTTATTTGAGTTTTTAATAGTCCTATATATGTATTGTAACTAAAAACCATATCTGGGGTAGTGATGAATTCCAATATCACCGGTTTATAAGTGGTAATTTTATGTTTTGGGTAATATAAAGGTTTATTTATTGAGCCTTAGTCTTAATGCTTCTTGTTAACTGATCATTAATAAGATTGATTTGGTAAACTTAAAATGAACTTGGAAAATGGATTTTAGGTTTAGCCTTAGACTCAATAGCTCACGATCTCACCTCGGGGCAAATGACACTTAGGTAGATTTCCTTACAGGATAGGAATATACCTATCGGGCGGGGGTAGCCACAATTGGAACTTAATCTTAATGAATTCAGGTAACTTGGTTAGCATAGTAATATAGTTAATTGGGTTACTTTGGGTGTTTGCATCTTACCATCGGAAGAGGCTTTTGCATAATTTTGTGTTTCAGGTTAATAGACCAATATATTGCACAAACATGAGATAATCACTTCATCTTTAAAAGATATTGGAAAGATTCACAACGTAGATAGTTTCATAATATTGAATTTTCCTAAAATTTACTTTCGCACTGTTTTATTTACTTATTTTAGATAAAAATAACCATATAATCAACAACCAATCTATTAGATACTTGTAAACATTTAACTTCACAAATTGATAGCCTAGGTATTAAGTCCTCGTGGGATCGATATATTTTATACTACTTGAGCGATACGTACACTTGCATAACGTGTGTGTTTACCACTAATCAGTTGTGAACTTGTTTGAAAGATGAAAGCATGTATGATAACAAAGTGAGCTTGAAATAAGTTCTTAAGCTCTCTTTTGATTATTTGATAATCAAATTGTCATTCTAGAGTTGCTAAGCCACTCATTGATGACCTAGAATTGTTCTTGAGGTCTTTCATGGTGGTGAGACTTGTTTGGTGTAGCAAAGATTGAATTAAAGTATTGAATTTGTTTAATTTGGTGTAATTTGTCAATTTGAAAAAAAAAATTGTAAAATTAGGATTCATAACCCTTTTCTAAATTTGGGGCTTTTGTTAGGGATATGCCCTATACCTAACTTGTGGATGGGCTATATGTACATGTATTTGTAATATTTTCATTAATTAATAAAACGACAATCTTTATTAAACGTATCTTACATAACTTATATGAATCATCAACACTGTAATAAAGCCCTTGGAGTAATAAGACGATGGCTTCCACGCCTTATGATAATCATTACTCTTAAATATTCCTAGTCATAGTTTTTTGAATAATATGAGCGTTCACAAAGCGGAGAGACTAGCATGATGATATGATCCACCCTTAAGTGGGGTAGCCGATCTCATAGGCTACTAGCGGAGATCCGTCCACTTGGTGTATCACATGGATGCATGAGTTGCTCGTGTCCATCTAACTGACCGCCGAAAGTTTTCATATGGAGTGTTTATCCCATGTGTCTGTGATAACTTTCATGTATAGATTATATGACTAGTCCTTAGACTTGAGGTCTTTACAATCTTATGTGTGGATCAAATAACTTTGACATTCTCCTTCCCCGGTTCAAAAGATCGGGTCATAAGGGTATGATTGGGTCATTTGTTGAAACACATGAAGTTTGTAAAGATACAACAGAGAATCGCCACTCTCTCGGATAATATTTTCTTATAAGAGTAGTATTCCAGTTCGCGGGTTGATATGTGTGATCAGTGCTTGAGACTGTGGCCACAGCGGAAGAATCATGTGAGATTCTTGGGTTAGCACGATTCATGACACTATCAACATCATACCTTTGACCATATGGGTAGACATTTTCTGTACCCTAGGTCAATATGTGGGGATACAGTGAGGCGAGGGATCGTATCATATGTAAATCACATACAAAATGGGTGTATATATCGTTCCTTCTCATTTGGGGGCATTGACATGTTGCTAGATGTCAACCTTGGTCATTGAAATCGAACGATCATCTAATCGGAGGATAATTTATGTTCGATTAAATTATCACGATTCATTTCATGTCCAACTTGAGGGGAACCCAAAAGGTCACACACAACAAAGTCGAAATCAATGGTTAACAGTGCACAATACATATTTAACAGCATATATAATTGCTGTAGGAATTGTTCATAAATGGTTCAATGTGTTTACTTATTGAACAAATCATTTATGAGGTTCCATAGTGGCTTAGGTATTGGTGAATGACGATAGGGGCACTTTGGGAATTGTAATAAATAGATAAAAAAATTACTATTCACGTGAATAGTAACACGTGAATAGTACCGTGTGAATAGTAAATTTTTTTAAATTTAATTTTGTTATTTATTTTGAATTCCAATTCGGCCCAAACTCTTATTAGGGTTTTATAATCTCATTAAACCACTAAATTAAGATCCAATGGCTAAGATTAAATTGGCATTTATCCCACATCGGATTCTTAATTAATTTTGTTGTATTTACAGCACTATATAAACCCAAAGAATTCTTCACAAATTTTTGCACCAAACCTTTCAAATCTTGGGTTTATATAAGTGAGCAACTCTAAAGTTTTAAGAGTAAGCCACTGATTTTGAGGATCCTTAAGTCTAATTGACTAGAGGAACCTCGAGTTAAAATATTTGCCTAGGCTAGCACCAAGAGCAAAATACCCGTGCACTCAAGGCGTAGTCTTGCCGTTGAGTTTTGGCTTTGGTGTGTGCATCTTTGGAGGCCACACACTTGGGTGGCTCTTTGGAATGTGGAAGAGATTTCTGAGTTCGAGAAAAGCTTGTAGATTGGAGGGAGGACTGAATGAGTCTACGGTTCAAGTAAGTCTTTTTCTTTCTTTATTTTAATTAGAGTTCTTATGATAGTTAATATGTTTAGGTTTATGTTCTTTGCATGTTTTATGAGTTTTATGCTTAGAATATATAGTAACATGCCTAGGCTTTTAGAATAATCAAAACAAATGGGTATTGGGAAAAGGGAAAACGGCATCATAATTTTAATTATTTATTTTTTCGCTGCGCACTCGCGGCCGCTTCCCAACAGTTATTCACTTAAACTTGCTAAAATCATCAATAATAATTTAAGTATAAAATTTACCTCACATTGTAAAGTATAGACCCAAAGGGCTTAAACTGTATTGGCAGGACTAGGCTTTACCAGACTGACCAATACCAATTTGTCCCTAAATCGTACTATTGACAATGGTTTGACTTTTCTGAGTCATAAGACGCAGCGACCCTTAGGCGTGGTCTTATAACTTAGTGGTAAAGATTGGGTGTCCACGAGGAATAGCATAAGCTATGGCATGTTTGATTGCCCAACCCAATGATCAGGAAATTGTGATTTATATCATAAATTGGTTGAGAACCTACCTAATTATCGTATTTTATAACGACCGGCCCTAGTCGGAGTTATGAAATGATGATAATGGGATTCTTACCCATAAGAAATCCATCATATTGGGGTTGCTACTATTTGCTTAAAATTTTAAAATAATTGAGTGAGAGCAAATTCATAATATTAAAAGCCCATGTTATTATGAAACATTAATGAAAAACATATTCCTAATTTTAACATTCTTTCTTAAAAAGTGGGTTAAAATATTTCACAAACATTCAAATGGCAAATATAGTATCACTTCGTTCCATCCTTGATGAGCATAAGCTCAAAGGGGACAACTACAATGACTGGTTTAGAAATCTTAAAATTGTCTTACGACAAGAAAAGATTTTCTACGTTCTTGAAAGACCGTTTCCCCCTGAACCCGTAGAAGATGCTGACCAAAATACATTCGATGCTTGGAAGAAACACATCAATGATGATGAGCAAGCAGTTTACATAATGTTTGGCTCTATGTCGGACAAACTTCAGAAAGCTCACGAAGATATGGATGCTCAAACCATCATCTTTCACTTGAAGGAGTTGTATGCAACTTCCGTTCATACCGTGAGATTCCAAGTGTCATGTGCCTTATTCCAAACAAGGTATAAGGAAGGATCTTTTCGTGGACATGTGCTTAAGATGATTGGCCACATTGAAAAATTGGCCAACCTCAGGTTCATCATGGATTATGAGATATGTCAGGATCTAATTCTTCAGTATTTACCAAAAGAATTCTCTAACTTTATTATGCAGTTTCATCTGTCTGATAAAGAAGCTACTTTAGCAGAATTGCACAATCTGATAAAGCAAGCATAGAAGGACTTGAAACCAGAGCTTAAAACCTCCGTCATGCTTACGGGTATGGACCTGAAGCCACGAGGCCCAAAGAAAAATAAAGGCAAGGCCAAGGCTCCAGATCACCTAAAGCCCAATGGTAAGGTGGAGAAGAAAAAGGGAAAGGGGAAATGTTTATTTTGTGGAAAGAAGGGTCATTGGAAGAAAAACTGCAGATCCTTGAAAGCCAAGGAAGCTAGGGAAGCACAAGAGGCTAAGAAGCCCAATGCTTCAGGTATGTTGTATATGATTGAACTATATTCTCAAAACTCTGAACCTTCTACTTGGGTGCTTGACACCGGTTGTGGGACTCACTTGTGTAACAGTGTGCAGGGCCTGAGAAACAGTAGGAGACTCTGTCATGGGAGGTTGACTTACGCATGGGTAATGGAGTAAAACTAGATGCATTATGCGTGGGGACTTATTCATTAGTTTTGCCGAATGGTTTAGTTTTAGACTTAGAAGATTGTGTTTATGTACCTTCTCTAGTAAAAGAACATCATTTCAATTTCTTCTTTATGTAATAAAGGCTTTTCATGCCTAATAAGTTGTAATGAATGTTCTATTTATTTCAATGAAATAAAATATGGAGATGGTATTTTGAATAATGGTATCTATGTCTTACAAACTAACAAAGAATGTTCAACCTCTAATATATACAACGTTAACTCGAATAATCTCAATGAATCACTTCTATGGCACAGTCGCTTAGGTCATATCAATGAAACAAGATTAACTAAGCTATATAAGGATGTGTATTTCAGACCCTTCAAATATGAACCTTATGGAACTTGTGAGTCTTGTTTACTTGGTAAAATGACCAAATTACCCTTCAAAGGTAAAGGACAGCGTGCAACGGAGACATTAGAACTCATATATTCTGATGTATGCAGACCAATGTTAGTCATCGCTAGAGGTGGATTCTCCTACTTCATTACCTTTATCGATGATCACTCGTGATATGGGTATGTGTACCTTATGCGGTACAAATCTGAAGCCTTTGAGAAATTCAAAGACTTCAAAGCTGAAGTAGAAAACCAGCTTAATAAAAGTATTAAGTCACTAAGGTCTCACCGATGTGGTGAATACTTAAGCAACAAATTTCAAGATTACTTGAGAGAAAATGGAATTGTTTCCCAGTGGACTCCTCCGGGAACTCCACAACATAATGGGGTCTCCAAAAGGAGAAATCAGACATTATTAGATATGGTCCGATCAATGATGCCAGACACGAATCTACCTCTTTCATTTTGGGGTCTTGCTTTAGAAACTGCAACACTACTACTAAACCAAGTTCCTTCCAAGACTGTTAGTCAAACACCATATGAGTTATGGTCTGGGAAACGTCCTAGTCTTAGTTATCTAAGAGTTTGGGGAAGTGACGCATATGTCAAGCTCAAGCAAACTAACAAATTGGATGATAGGGCAGTTAAAAGTAAGTTTGTAGGATATACCTTGAACTCAAGAGCATACGTGTTCTACGTCCCAAATGAACAAAGAACATTTGTCTCACGAAATGTTAAATTTCTATAGAATGAATTCCTTCTCAAGAAATATAGTGGGAGTATACTTGACCTCGATGAGGTACGAGAAGAACAAACTAACATAGAACTAAACCCCAGACCCCTCAAAAGGGCAGCGACGGAACAACCACAAGGTTATGAACTCAGAAGGTCTGGTAGGGAAAGACATGAGCCTGAAAAATATGGTTTCCATATTGATGAGGAACATGATCAGGTCATTGATAATGACGATGACACCAGTTATGACGAAGCAATGCGTGACATTGATTCAGTCAAGTGGCTTGAGGCCATGAAATCCAAAATAGACTCTATGTATCAGAATCAAGTCTGCGACTTGGTAGATGCACCTGAAGGGATAAAACCCATAGGCTGCAAGTGGATTTACAAGCGTAAAACTGATACAGAAGGCAACATCCAAACCTATAAGGCTAGGTTGGTGGCGAAAGGTTATAGACAAATCCAAGGAATTGACTATGAGGAAACCTTCTCGCCTGTTGCAATGATAAAGTCCATTCGAATTTTACTGGCACTAGCTGCATACTTTGATTATGAGATTTGGCATATGGATGTCAAAACATCTTTCCTTAATAGGAACCTTATAGAGGAAGTCTATATGACACAACCTGAGGGGTTTGCATATAAAGATGATCATAATAAAGTATGCAAGCTTAAACGATCCATTTATGGACTCAAGCAAGCCTTCAGAAGTTGGAATATACGATTTGATGAGACAATCAAAGAATTTGACTTCATAAAAAATGTAGACGAGCCTTGTGTTCACAGGAAAAGTAGTGGGAGTGCTATTGTATTTCTTGTATTATATGTCGATGACATATTAATCATCGGGAATGATATTCCCATGATGTAAGCCACCAAGCAATGATTATCTCAGAATTTCTCCATGAAAGATTTGGGAGAAGCAGCCTACATCCTCGGCATTAAGATCTATCGTGATAGATCTAAGAGGTTGTTAGGACTTTCTCAATCTACGTACATAGATAAACTTTTGAAAAGATTCAAAATGGAAGATTCTAAAAGAGGTAATTTACCTACTTGTCATGGAATCAAATTATCTAAGGAGCAATGTCCACATACTCATTCAGATAGAGAGCGTATGAGTATGATCCCTTATGCTTCAGCAATAGGATCGATCATGTACGCCATGCTATGTACAAGACCTGATGTCTCTTATGCTCTTAGCATAACGGGCAGTTATCAGGCAAATCCTGGTGAGCAACACTGGGCAGTTATCTAAACAATCCTCAAGTATCTGAGAAGAACCAATGATGTGTTTTTGACATACGGAGATTGTTCTGAGATAAAAGTCATTGGTTATTGTTATGCGAGCTTTCAGACCGATAAGGATGACAGCAGATCGCAAACAGAATATCTATTTACTTTTAATGGCGGTGCTGTCAGTTGGAAAAGCTCAAAGCAGTCAACTATAGCGGACTCCACCACTGAAGCCGAATATATTACAGCATCTGAGGCAGCTAAAGACGCAGTGTGGATAAAGAAGTTCATCACGGAACTGGAAGTGCTTCTCGCGATAAAGAATGGCATCACGATGTACTGTGACAACACGGGCGCCATTGCTCAATCAAAGGAACCAAGGTTCCACCACAAATCCAAGCATGTACTCAGGCGATTTCATCTCATCAGGGAGATTGTTGAGAGAAAAGAAGTTATTATAGAGAAAATACCCACAGAAGATAATCTTGCAGATTGTCTGACTAAAGGGCTCACTCAACAAATGCATGATAGACACACCCGAGAGTATGGTGTCCAGATTCATACTAGTTGGCTATAGTGCAAGTGGGAGATTGTTAGGGATATGCCCTATACCCAACTTGTGGATGGGCTATATGTACATGTATTTGTAATATTTTCATTAATTAATAAAATCGCAATCTTTATTATATGTGTCTTACATAACTTATATGAATCATCAACACTGTAATAAAGCCCTTGGAGTAATAAGACGATGGCTTCCACGTCTTATGAGAATTATTACTCTTAAATGTTCATAGTTATAGTTTTGTGAATAATCTGGGCGTTCACAAAGCGAAGAGACTAGCATGATGATATGATCGTCCCTTAAGTGGGGTAGCCAATCTCATAGGCTACTAGCGGAGATCCGTCCGCTTGGTGTATCACATGGATGCATGAGTTGTTCGTGTCCATCGAACTGACCGCCGAAAGTTTTCATATGGAGTCTTTATCCCATGTGTCTGTGTGAACTTTCATGTATCGATTATATGACTAGTCCTTAGACTTGAGGTCCTTACAATCTTATGTGTGGATCAAATAAATTTGACATTCTCCTTCCCTGGTTCAAAAGATCCGGTCATTAGGGTATGATTGGGTCATTTGTTGAAACACATGAAGTTTGTAAAGATACAACAGAGAATCTCCACTCTCTCGGATAATATTTTCTTATAATAGTAGTATTCCAGTTCGCGGGTTGATATGTGTGATCAGTGCTTGAGACTGTGGCCACAGCGGAAGAATCATGTGAGATTCTTGGGTTAGCACGATTCATGACACTATCAACATCATACCTTTGACCATATGGGTAGACACTTTCCATACCCTAGGTCAATAGGTGGGGATACAGTGAGGCGATGGACCGTATCATATGTAAATCGCATACATAATGGGTATATATATCTTTCCTTCTCATTTGGGGGCCTTGGCATGTTACTAGATTTGAACCTTGGTCATTGAAATCGAACGACCATCTGATCGGAGGATAATTTATGTTCGATTAAATTATCACGATTCATTTCATGTCCAACTTGAGGGGAACCCAAAAGGTCACACACAACAAAGTCAAAATCAATGGTTAACAGTGCACATTACATATTTAACAACATATATGATTGCTGTAGGAATTGTTCATAAATGGTTCAATGTGTTTAATTATTGAACAGATCATTTATGAGGTTCCATAGTGGCTTAGGGATTGGTGAATGACGATAGGGGCACTTTTGGAATTCTAATAAATAGATAAAAAAAAACATTTACTATTCACGTGAATAGTACCACGTGAATAGTAAAATTTTTTATTATTTAATTTTGTTATTTGTTTTGAATTCTAATTCGGCCCAAACTCTTATTAGGGTTTTATAATCTCATTAAACCACTAAATTAAGATCCAATGGCTAAGATTAAATTAGCATTTATCACACATCGGATTCTTAATTAATTTTGTTGTCTTTGAAGCACTATATAAACCCAAAGAATTCTTCACAAAATTTTGCACCAAACCTTTCAAATCTTTGGTTTATATAAGTGAGCAACTCTAAAGTTTTAAGAGTAAGCCACTGATTTTGAGGATCCTTAAGTCTAATTGACTAGAGGAACCTCGAGTTAAAAGTTTTGAGGTATTTGCCTAGGCTAGTACCAAGGGCAAAATACCCGTGCACTCAAGGCGTAGTCTTGCCGTTGAGTTTTGGCTTTGGTGTGTGCATCTTTGGAGGCCACAAACTTGTGTGGCTCTTTGGAACGTGGAAGAGCTTGCTGAGTTCGAGAAAAGCTTGTAGATTGGAGGGAGGACTGAAGGAGTCTACGGTTCAAGTAAGTCTTTTTCTTTCTTTATTTTAATTAGAGTTCTTATGATAATTAACGTGTTTAGGTTTATGTTCTTTGCATGTTTTATGAGTTTTATGTTTAGAATATATAGTAACATGCCTAGGCTTCTAGAATAATCAAAACAAATGGGTCTTGGGCAAAGGGAAAGCGGCATCATAATTTTAATTATTTATTTTTCCGCTGCGCACTCGCGGCCGCTTCCCAACACTTTTCATATATGTTATGTATTATGATGTTTATATAATGCATATTAATTTTTGGGTTGATTGGATTTGATCTTGACATATTTTGAATAAAAATGAACCAAATTACAAAAACTGAAAAATTGAGGACTGTTCGGCAATTATAAGAATTTTGGGGTTTTTGTTGCAATTTGTTTTTGATGTGTTGGACATGTTGGAAATAATTTTAGAATTGATTTAGAATCATCCAAAATTGTTTTAAAAATTTGAGGACTAAAATGAACTAAATGTAAATTTTAGGGGTCAAACGGTAATTTTTAAGAAATATGATTTCATGAGTTAAATTTCAGTTCTTAAGTATTGGGTAATTAAATAAATAAGTTTATTTAATTGATCCAAGAAAAAATATTGAAATCGGAAAAGTTTGATTTTCTATGTTCCGCTGCGTTTCCGGGTATTCCCCATAAAACCCCTACAAACATAGAGAAAGTAATTCATCGATTATCTTAGAATTTAATGTGTTTTAAATTGAAATATCTTCTGATTGTTGGTTTGGGAAGTGAGTAATAAAAGAAATCAACTACTGAATATAGAGACTTGATACAAGAGGGATTCCCAACGCTTTGCTGCTTTTCTCCACTGATAATTCTTACGTATTTTTCATAGTTTTTATTTTACATTGCCAATTAAATCCTTTCCTTTAATTAAGTTATTGCTAACGTTCGTATTAAGTGATTTCGTTCCTTCGTAACCATACCTCTGAGGAATTGATACCCCAACTATACTGTGATAACCACAAGTACTTTTTGGGCGTAATCAAATTTTGGTGCGGTTGCCGAGGAGACGGTTTACAAGCAAAAAAGGAAGATTTCCTTAGTCAACAGCAAAGCGGTACCTTCGTTCCATCTTTACTTTTTATTAATTTATTTTATTTCAGTTTAGTTTTAGTTTAAATTGTGATTTTTAGTTTTACTCTTTTATTTTTGTTTCTTGTTTTATTTGTGTTTGAGTGCATGCCTAGACTTGGGGATCAGTTCGGTAGATTTGTTAGAATTGAAGAGGAAGATTCAGATTCAGAAATCTATTTGAAAACCTTTTACCACACCACCTAGATCTAGGACATACAACATAAGTTATTACAAGAGGCAACATATTAGGACTCTTTAGTAGTACCTTCGTCCCACTTGCACAACTACACCATCATATATAATGTTTCCTCCTAATGTACCACATATAGATTTTAAACCCAGAATGATACAGTATCTCTTAACCTTTTTATGGTTTGGAGAATGAGAACCCTTATGTGCATATTAGGGAGTTTGAAGAGGTTGTAGCATCCTTTCATGACCGATTTGGGACTACAAACACAATTAGACTTAAGTTCTTCCTTTTTTCCCTTAAGGATAGAGCTAAAGGCTGATTGTATTCTTTGAGACCTCGTTCAATAGGATCATGGGTGAGTTGACACAGGCATTTTCAATAAATACTTCCCACACCATAATACTAATGCTTTGAAAAGACAGATCTCTACTTTCGGAGAGGTTTAAGGAGATGTTAACTAGTTGTCCTCACCATGGGTATGGGAGTTGGTGCTTAGTGAGTTACTTTTATGACGGTCTAACCCCTAGAGAGAGCCAATTCGTTGAGACGATATACAATGGTGAGTTTATATGAAAGGACCCTGACGAGGCACTAGACTACCTAAATGACCTAGCCGAGAAATCTTACACTTGGACTGGACCTAATTCCATGGATATCACTGATATGGCATGTTCCACTCCTTCTAGCGGAGGCATACACCACTTTAGGGAAGATGATAGTCTTAAAGCACAAGTTGAGCTATTAACTAAAGAGATAGAAGCATTAAAAGCCAAACATAGCAAAACTATGCATGAGGTAGCCCAGCTAGAACCTCAAGGGGTATGTTTTATGTGCAAGGGGATTGACCATCTAGCCCAAGAGTGTCCTTTATATGTTTGAATGAGAGAAATATGTGAGGAACAATGCAATGCTTTAGAGATGTATAAGAAGCCATATACACCTTATTCGGATACTTATAATCCTAGTTGGAGGAACCACCCAAATTTCAGTTGGAAACATGAGTCTCAATAGCATACTCAAACATCACAGCCTATATGTTACAGTTCTCCCCAGTATCACACACCTACCATTCCTAGAAATTCCTTAGAAGACATTGTACACGCATTTATAGAGGTCCAGAGTAAAACGAAACAAAGGTTTGAGTCATTAATAGCTCAAGTAGTTGAAGAAACTAAGGATATTAAGAGTCAAGTCTCTAAATTGACTAATATTTTAAGTGTGCAAGAACCAAGAAAGTTTTCATCTCAGGCACAACCTAATCCACGAGGGCAACATATGGCAGAGGTTGATCATGAAGCATCCAATGTAAAAGGTCTTAATGCCATAATCACTAGGAGTGGTAAGGAGATAGGCTTGCAGGACACCTCCAACATTATAGGTGACATTAAAGATAATAGTATAAATATTCTTCAGGAAGGACATATGACACAGAGCCGAGTTATAGTACCTTTCCCTCAAGCTCTTATGCCTACTGCGAGAGCTAGAGACCATAATGGTGAGATCCTAGAACATTTAAAGCAAGTAAAGATTAACATTCCTTTGTTACATGTGATCAAACAAGTTCCCACGTATGCGAAGGTTTTGAAGGATCTATGCACCATGAAAAGAAAGCATCATGTGAAGAAGACTGCATTCCTAACAGAGCAAAAAAGTGCAATAATTGAGCAGAGGGCCCCACAAAAATACAAAGATCCAGGATGCCCCACTATTACTTGCCACATTGGCACATATGAGTTTGGTCAAGCTCTATTAGATTTAAGTGCGAGTGTTAATCTTATGTCATATTCTATCTATATGCAGTTAGGACTTGGAGAGATTAAATCTACATATGTGGCTTTACAGTCAGCTGATCGCTCTATCAGAACACCGCGGGGAGTAGTTGAGGATGTTTTACTTTAAATTGATAAATTCTATTATCATGTTGATTTTCTGATTTTAGATACTCAGTCTAAGGTTAAAATTGAGTCAAAAGTCCCACTCATCTTAGGTAGACTTTTTCTTGCTACAGCTAATGCCCTTATCAATTGCAGGAACGGTCTCATGAAGTTATCATTTGGGAACATGACACTGGAAGTGAATATTTTTTATGTTGAGAAACAACCACGAGATGATGATGAGTATCACCATACATACCTGATAGACACAATCTTGCCAGAAATAGCATCTATACAACATGAATCTAACCCTCCCGAACTGGAACTGACCCCAAAGAACCATAAAACGAGGAAAAGAAGAGTCAGTGCTCACTTGAAAATGATCACTGGAAAGTTAAAGCGGAGATCGAGCAAATTTTTCCATATGTGCATCCTAAAATTTCGACTATCAGTAGACCCTGAGGGATCCGTGGATAAATTGCGACAACCAGTCAAAAATTATGTTTCATGTCTTAATCATCAGTGGAAGCCACCATGACCACTTGAGCAATTACGTCTGACCGAAGACGTTAAACTTAGCGCTAGTGGGGAGACAACCCTTCCATCTACATTTATTTTATTTTACTTCTATTTTTATTTTTAATTTTGTTTTCTTTTTCTTTAGTTTTAAATTATTGTGTTCTAATTGCATGTTTATTATTTGCATGAGTATTTATACAAGAGTTAGCGCAACCCACACGACCAACACAACCAAAGTCTTACCAGTATAAGCCTCATCAACTCCATGCACGATAATGTTGTTGTATAAGTAATATACTTTGGTTTCCCTATGACAACCTACATATAGGCACTTATCCGATTTGGATTCTAGTTTGGCACCATCCAAAGGTTTAATATATGCCCAGCATACCCAAATCTTTAGGAATGAGAAACCCGGTTTCTTTCCTGTCCATATTTCATATGGAGTCTGTCCACAAACTTTGTCGGAACCTTATTCAAAATAAGTATTGCAATGTTCAATGCGTATCCAATGGAGGAAATTTGTAGCTCAGTATGACTCATCATTAACCTTACCATGTCTAATAACGTTTGGTTTCTCCGTACGGACACACTACTCAATTGAGGTGTTCTAGGAGGAGTCCACTGTGAAAGAATACCATATCAAGTAATCGAGAAACTCATTGTTCAAGTATTTTCCATCACGGTCCAACCGTGATGTTTTAATACCTTTGCGAGTCTGTTTTTCTACTTCGTGTCGAAACTCTTTGAATTTCACAAAAGTTTCCGACTTGTGTTTCATAAGATACACATAACCATAACGCGATGCAACATCCGTAAAGGTTATGAAATATTCATATCCACCTATAGCCTATCTAGATATGGGCCCACTACATCACCATAAATGAGGGCAAACAGCTCTGTGGCACATACACCTTTACTGCTAAAAGGCGTTTTAAGCATTTTGCCTAATAAACAAGATTCGCAGACATCATATGAATTAGGATCAAATCTGTCCAAATATCCATTCTTCCAAAGAGTGGATATACGATTCTTGTTAATGTGTCCCAGACAACAATGCCACAAATAAGTCGCATATGATTTACTCAGTTTCAGCCTTTTGTTTGTCATGTTATATGTTTGAGATTCATTTATATTCGAAATATAAATACCGTTATTCACATCTAATGTGTATATCTCAATATCATCTTTATAAACAAAACACCCAGTGTTATGGAACATAAAGGTATACCCGCAACGAGTTAAACTAGATATAGAGATAATGTCTCTAGTCAAACTAGCTACATTATAATAGTTTTCTAATTAAGTACATGCCCAAAGGGCAGTTACAAAACTTAGGTTCCCACAGCCAAAACATCGACTCTCGTCCCGTTTCTGACTTACTGGTCGATCTCATCTGAAGGCAGTCTCCTGCTAATCAGCAGATCCCACACATCAGTACATATGTATGTACAACATCCAGTATCAAAAATATAATTTTTAAAACCAGTGGTGGACACGTTTATTACAATAACAAACATACCTGAAGTCGGAGCCTTGCCCGCATTCACTTCCTTCATGTCTGCCTTGTCCATACGGCAGTCACGCTTCTAGTGGTCCCGTTTGCCATAGTTTAGGCAGACATCTTGGGATATGTCATTGTCTTCCCAGAAGACTGTGATGATTTTGCCTTTGCCTTTTTTTCACACCCCAGAAGCCTTCGGCCAAGCCTTGGCCTTCTAGGATGTCGAAGTAAGATGCATCTTGCACTTCTTGCCCTTTTGGAAGCTCTGGCTATGCCTCATTGAGTATAGCCATTAACTCTCCAAGAGTTTTCTCTTGGTTCATGATGAACTCGTCCTAGCATTCAGGTATAGACTGTAAGATCAAATCTATGGAAGTCTCGGCCTCGTAGGTAATGCCCAGCTAACCTAGTTGTTCGATGTCAGCAATCATCTGCGACACCTATTGCTCGACAGATGTACCCTCTGACTTACGCGAGCGAAAGAGCTTCTTTTTGCAATTCTTACTTTTAAGATCTAAGGTTAGATCTATGAAGATCCTTTAATTTCAACATCATGGTATAATGATCTAATCCTTAGTTCTGACGACGAAATTAAGGAGTCATTGCGGCAAGCATAACAGATTGAGCACTAAAGTTATCATCACGATGAGTCTTCCTAAGCTCATGCTCTACTATTTGCTCAACTCCGGGCTCAGGGCCCGAGAGGTTTCTCTATCAATAGAGTAACTTCTCAGCTCCTATGACTATCCTGAGATTCATTTCCCAATCTGGAAAACTTACGCCGTTAAAGACATTTTCACCCAGGATTATGTCCCTTAACGCTAATCTTTCCAGCCATCTCGATTGCAATAGTCCAACAATCCAATCAACGATTTCAGGTACACTCAAAATGTAATGGCTATTATAGTCCAAATATATAACCAACTACAAATAGAGTAGTATGTTGTACAGTCTAACTGTTCAAAGAAAGCAATATTCAATATTAGTCCAACTAATATATTTATAACAAGGATAAATAAAATTAAAAGGAGCGTGTTTAGCAAGTATTAAACGAAATTGCAAATTTGATACTAGCCTCCCACTATTTTTCGGCGAGCCTCTAACCCTCTGTGAAGTACTCGGGAAACCCAGTTTCCTAGTGGGCTAGTATCCCGTTAAATAACACACAACCTTGACTTTGGCCAACAAGCTGTATGAAACTTAACTAGGTAGATCTCTAAGATCAATTGGATCCCATCCAATTCTTAGATCTGGTAGGTGGACCTCCAAGTCCGAGATATATATCCAATATATATTTCCTAACCTTTTCCTCTGAATCAACTAAGCCTTGGCTTTGGCTCAACAAACTTAATGATTCCAGTTAAGCGCGACCTATTGACAGTGGGAAAGCTTCGTAATCCACGTCGATGAACTAGAAGTGACCTTGACTTTGGCCAACAAGTCACAACCGCCCAAGACATGCAATATTGAACAAAGGTTTCGTGGTTCAAACACATCCGCGATGGACATTGATCTTGACTTTGTCCAACAAACCAATGCCAATCTTGGATCTTGAGAGAGAACCACGCAATGAAAGGAAAACGCTTAATATTTGAGTGAGGGTTTTTCGCGTAAATTGGCAACCAATTTATTATCTTTGATTAGGTCTCATCATACACCCTTAAACATGCATTCTAAAAGCATAATAAGGCGCAAATAAAATTAATAATGATATGCGGATGAATGTATAACAAATATGTTCCTAGAATAAATCTCTCCATTTCCTCTCTCCCGCTAGCACTATTCATACTTCTACCCAATTACATAATACATTAAAGAAACCTCATTTACATTGAGGGGAATTGGTGAGAAAAGAAATACAAAGAGTACAAGAGGTGAAAGGCTGGACACGCAGTTCCTATTTAACAATTAAGTATCATACTTACAACAATTTCCAAAATTTCCCCCACCCATCTAATATCCATCCGATATACATTATTCATACAAATACATCCAAGTATTCACACAAAGCATGTTATTCAATCAATCTAATCCAATTAATTAATCTTTGAATTAATGACCATCCAATGTTCAAACAACGATTTGATTTGCGCAAGTCCAACTCGTTTAAGAATAAATACTCAAAGTACGTATTCTTCAATTATATCGAACTACAATTTTAAAGCCAATTTGAATTATATTCAATACTAATTCATGTTTAATTCCAAATTAAACAATTACACTTTTAATAATGCCTTTTAGACTTGGATTCCAAATCCAATCTTTATGGGTCTCAAAGGCCCATTTAATATCCAATACTATTCAATTAAAGTCCAATGGGCTTTCAATTAATTCTTTAGGCGTAGGCTTTGGCTATTATGGATCCAATCCAAAAGCCAAGGCCCAATTAGGAATCACCATTTGCCCAAAAATCAATTTTGGCCCATTAGGCCCAATTACATTTTAAAAAAGGCCCAAAAGTTATATTTGGACTTTATGGAAATGGTTTTAGACCCAATTGGATCCAACCCAATTGTCCAAAACCAAACTTGGCCCAACCAAGCCTATTAGGCCCAATTACAACAAATTAAATTAACACATTATTCCAAATTACATATTAATTTCATTAAAGTGCAATTAACATAATTAATCAACTATATAATGTTTCCAAAACACTAATTAATCCAATTAATCATGCTCAATATTTCCAATTCATGTCCAACAAAAATTGAAGCAAAATCAATTCTAAAACATGCTACATACTCACGACAAAGGCATAGAAATAACATCCAATTTTGATTTCAATCCAATTAAATCAACAATCAATATTAATTTCATGCAAATTAACATATCTAATTGTCAAATTTAAAAAAAATCACCATGAGCACTTTAGGGTTATATTCGGCCATTACAAGGAATTGGGGAAAATTAGATCCAATTATTTTTCTCAATCCTATGATGCATAAATCTAATTCATGATCATCAAAGCACAACCAAGCTACCAATTTGGAAAAATCATACTCCAAGCACAAAAACCCCAATAAAGTATATAAACCCTAAAATCCAAATCAAGCTTAGATCTCACTCTGATACCATTGTTAGTGTCCTAGACATGCCAAGGATCTCTAAGATTGATTTGTGTGTGAAAATTATCAAAGAAAGTTGCGGAAAAACTTACATCGGTTGGTGGAAGTTCAAAACTTTGATGGATGTTGAAGAAGCTCCAAGTCTTTGTATAGTATTTCCAACACTTGGGTGAGTTTCCCTATCACCTTAAATTGACTCCTTATGTGCTAGCAAGAACAAAAAATGAAAGAAAAAATGCCCTCCAAGAGTTGCATATTTTCGGCCAAGAGAGAGATGTGACAGAGAGAGTAAATAGTTAGTTGTTTCAAAAACAAGTGTGTGTTATATTTGGTTTCCAAAACCAAGTTGGTTAAAAGTAAGTGGTTTTGTGAAAACCATTTACTTTAGCCAACTACCACCATCACATTTGACAAGAGATGTGAGTAGTGGGTCCACCCAATTTAAATCCAAAATTTGGTTGGTACACACAACACGACTTTGGGCCCGATTTCGTTTAATCCGATTAAACAGATTTTCCGTCGCAACGTAATTAAATCCAATTTAATCAAATAATAATGCCTCGCAAAATTATTACAGAATTTGCTTACGAATTAATTCCAAATTAATTCGTTCGCTAGAATTAAAATCAATTTTAATTCCGTGTTGAAATCAGATTTCAATTAATATATCCAATATATTATTTTAGCTCAAATAAATAAATAAATAGAAAAATCCAATTTAACTATTAAATATATTTTACCGATTAATTCCAAATTAATCGCGTTCTCTCTTCTTCACGAATTAATATCATATTAATTCATGATGCAATTATCCCAGATTTAATTTTCTCTCTGTTAATTAATCCCAGATTAATTCTTGCCGTAATTAATCCCAGATTAATTTTCTCTCTCATAATTAATTCTAGATTAATTTTGTTCGAGTCAAATGTCATCGGTGAATCTTTGGGAAGCGACCCAAGAGATTCCTGGATATGTTGGCAGTAAATACGGTCATCAGACTATCTGAACATGTGCGTACCCGGTACCACATTCTTACTGATTTACAAGACATGGTTGGCTTCTAGCAAAGCACCGAGCCTACCCAATTCACCATAAATATATTCAATATGGAATATATAAAATATGTATCAGACGTAGTATACAATGTATTGCGTAATATGATCCAGTTTATGATGTCATATGCTAGGCATGGGGCTGGAATTGTGTCTGCCCTGTATGAATCATATATCGGATCACTAGCAACTAGTCTCTGTAATCGGATAATCATGACCTAGTCATACTATCCAGATAGATATAGCATTTAAGAGTACAAGTTATGTATCCCTGCATGATCATCATCTCCATATGACTGAAGTGATACTTCTATCTTGACATCACACCCAATACACTATGATTCTCAGTATACCCAGAAGAGGCAAAATAGAACATGTTAAAGCTCCGGACGACCAAAACCAAAGTATACTGATTGTCGCAAGTATTAGCGATGCAAGTCTCAAGTTAAGACCACATACACCTACCCTGATTCAGATTCCCATAGACACATAGTCATAATACCAATGGGACTCCGATGGGTCTATCCAGAGTGAAGCTGTTCCCGGTCCAACGGCTAACAGAACCTCCTATCACACTTGCATAAGTATACAATACTTAAATATATGAGAACTATGTTGTTAAGCTTCCATAATGCGCACAAGTGTAATACTAGCCTATTCCGCATTATCGATGTCCAATCTCGATAATACTACGACTAGGGATATTTAATGATTAAACCTTTCATGGATTAATATTGTCTAATATTTTATTAATCCGGTACTAATCATATGGACTTTTATCATTTATATATCCAAGTAATCCAATTACAAAATGATAAAAGAGCAATTTCCTTTGTCACATAGTTAATTTGTACAAATAACCCATGTCTTTTACAAATATTGATGATATGGGTCATAATTGTCCAACAAAAAGTGCCAGAAGCACACGCCTATAATACATCAAACCTCTGAAATGTTGAATTCTATAGTTACCCTCTGGCCCTTCCCGTGTTGAGGTCTGGATATCATTGGGAAACCCTTAGTGGCAAAAGGGGCATTGCTTCATTTTGGTGGCTACTGATTACTTCACCAATTAGCTAGAAGCTAAGCTATACACTAAGGTCACCCGGAACAACGTGATCACCTTCATCTGGTAGCACATAATTTGCAGGTTTGTCATCCCCAAAGCTTTGATGATGAACAATGACTTTCATTTCAACAATCCTAGATTCACCGAGTTTTGTGAATAGTATGGGAACATAGTGTAGGACACAGAAACTGGACGACGCTGTTCCTGGCTCGCGGCCCGGTCGGGAGTACGGAGTAGCCCGCGGGGGACTAAACCGGAGAAATAGAATGGAGTCGCCACCCGGTGTGAACCGGGAAAAATGATTTAAGGCCGCACTCACCCCTCGCAAGGGAAGACCTCAAACCGTTGGGTTCGGAATGGTCCCTTACTTATGCCACTTGTAATGAGCGGATTCGTGCAATAATTTAACCAAGTCTACACAACATACATGTCTGAGATTAACCTAGATCTAATTCATGTTCATAAAGGTAAACATATAATATCACACAACGAACATGTTACATTATCAAACATGAAAACTAAACAAAAACCTAAGCAAACGTAGATAAAACTCCTATTGCGAAGTAAATAACTATAACATACATAGTGACGACCTAATCATGCTTAAGTAATAAATAACATATTGGGCCTAATCATGCTCGAATACAAGGTTGGGTGAAACGAAATACGTGTGTCTCTCGAGTGGTACGGGGCATTGTATCCCGAGTGCACACCGCAATACCGTCTATTCAGATTCGGCTACGGAATTTACGTCCGGGTTTCCATCTGATATACCATAAGAGAGGACACATATTCCGTTCACCCGAAAATCACATCATACATCAATCCACAATACTCATGCGAAATAAAACAATAAAATAACTAAATAAAGGATAATAAATAAAAGGGTGCCCTCAGGTCTTACCTTTTAAGTCGCTTCCCGGGAGTGCGTTCCACGATGCCGGAAGGGATATCGTTTTGCTGTTTTCACTGGTCCGTTGTTTCCACTGTTTTCACAGGTTCACTATTTTTTTTGTTTTCTCTGGTCCGCTATTTCCGCTGTTTTCACGGGTCCGTTATTTCTACTGTTTTGTCCGTTTTCACTCGCGGTTTTCTCTGATTTTTCTCACTGTTTTCACTCAAGTTTTCGGGCCATTTTCGGACTGTTTTAATCTCAATTTTTTCCGCTGTTTTATCTCGGTTGGGGCTGTTGTTTTCAGTTGGATAGCTTGCTGTTTGAAGGGTGCAATTTGGAGACTTTTTCTGGACTGTTTTGGTCGGTTAAGGGCTGTGAAGTTTTGCTTGGTTATGTCGGTGAGGTTGCTGCTTGTTGGCTGTTTATTTTGCATGCGTTCCAGGCCTATTTTTACGTGTGCATGGGCTGCATGTAAGGGCAGTATTTGATCGTGAAGTTGCTGGTCAGGGAGGGCGTGTTGTGTGCGTTGAATGGGATGTGTGAAGCTGGTTTTCACGGCTATTTGGCTTGTTTCTCATGGTCAGCTGCTGTTGAGTGAGGGCTAGGTGTCGTTCAGGGAGTGGACTTGGTGGCTGTTTGTTCATGCATGATTAGGGGCTGCTTGGCCGTTGTGTTCCATGCATGCATGGGGCTGCATGGCTGAAGGTCTTGCCGAGAGGGAGAACAGTCCAGGTTTGAGTGTAGTTCACGTGAGGGGTGCTGTTTAGGTTTGTGAGTGGTAATATGTGATCGGTGGAGGGTTTACGTGTTGTGATGGTTTTGGCGTGTGATGGCTTTTTAGGGTTGTGAGGGTTTTGGTGAGTAGTCTCGGCTGAATTGAAGGGTTTGTTCTCGGCAGAAGGGTTTGTTGAAGGCGTGAAGGATGAAGGCTATTTGATACGTGTTGATTTGTGAAGTTGTGGGGCTTCTGTGGTTTGGAGAGATATGTGGCTTTGATGGGCTGCTGGATGAGGGGCTTATTATGGTGCGAGGATAATGGCGTGAATGATAATGATTTTCAGGGGGCTGGTTTCACGTGTATAAAGGACATAATGGAGGCTTGCCGAGAGCTGTGTGTCTAAGGTCTGTGTGGTGATGCTTATGGGGCTGTTGAAGGTGGAAGGCTGAGGGAGACTGGTTTGAAGGTTCTATGGCGTTAGTAGCTGTGTCAGCGCATGGTAGAGGGCTGCTAGAGTTGTTGAACCTCCTGCTTGCTAGGTTTCAATTTGGCGTCTCCCTCATCCCTCCAGTGAAGTGGCGTTAATGGCGATTTGAAGGTTGTCTCGGGTTCTTGTTGAGTTTGGCCAATAGGAGCTATGTGGCTTTGATGATTAATTGCTAGAGGGGCGTGAGTGGCTAAGGTCAATGGCCTGTCTGTATGGGGGTGGTATGGGTTGTTACCTGGAGGATGAGGGGTAGTGTCAGAGGGATATTGGCGTGAATGGCTGTTATGGGTGTTTCATGGAGAGATCTGGGTGACATGGAGGGTGCATGGGAATAATGGTTGGCAATTGGATGTGAGGTTATTGAGGGTGGTTGCATGAGTTTTTTTGCCTTGTGTTTGTTCCTTGTTATTCACGTGGGAGGGGTTGGTATATGATATGGGTTTCGTATTTTGGTGAGGCTAGTGGGGCACTTGAATGATGGAGTGAAGGTGTGTGTGGTGTGCTGGAAAGGTGGAAAAGGTGGCAAGTTGAGAGAAAAGGCAAGGTGGGGTTTTGGAATGAAGTGTTTGACAAATGGAGAAGGAATTATTTGTATGGTGCCATGAATGAGGCATGGAGGAGGTGGGTTTTGTTGTGAACCGGGCCGAGGATAAATTAAAATTGAGACCGAACGAGCGAACCCGAAGCTCGAACAAGCGAACCAAATCCAATAAAAATGTCAATTCTTGACCCTTCCCTTCCGACGACCGCTTTCCGCAACTTCCGCAACTAAAAAGTAGTGCCTCTATTCGAGGTTCATCATTGGGCTGATATGCAAAAATGCAATGCCTACACATAGTCCACTTTTCCCCCTTGTACTACCCGTAAGTTAACAGAATGGCAGAAGCTACAAATAAATTGATTTTTAACAACCTCAAGTTCAATCTGGATGACAAGAAATGAAGGTGGCTGGGAGAGTTACTTAAAGTACTCTAGGCACAAAGAACCACATGAAAAGAGGCAATAAGGGAAACGCCACTTGCTCTGGTGTATGGTTCAGAGGCTGTGATACCAACAGAGGTTGGGTTGTCCATTTTAAGAACTCTTATCGCAGGGCATGAAAAGAAGAATCAGGAGCAACTGATGAGAAACCTAGACATACTGGAAGAAGTCAGAGAGTGTCCACAGATCTGAATGGCACACTACGCCAAAAATGGGCTTTACTGACACTATGTTAGTGACACTTTTCAAAAAGTATCAGTAAAGATTTATTTATTTTTAAAAAAATATATAAAAAATTACTTGCACTATGATATCAGTATATTTAGTTTAAGAAATCTCTAATAATAGAATAACAGTAATATTTAAAAGAAATTCATGGATTACACTCATCTGGATTCGAACTACTAACCTATTCAAGCCAAATATTTAAGTTTGAACTAAACACCACGAGACTACACTTTTTTTTGGATAAAGTAACTATTATAACCAAAAGAAAACTATACAAAGAGCAAAGGGGCATACCCTAGGCAACTAGAGAGGACAAGCCCTCATAGAAGAAAAGTCGAAAGGCTACAAGCAAAAGAACAATCAGAAGATGTCAACGGGCAAGTGCCAAGAAAAGTGAAGCCATTTATTGTCATAAGATGGTTTCACCTTACGTAAAAGGCTAGCACGGTTCCGAACATCAAAAACAATATCATAAAGAAGAGTAGAAGCAGGCCGAAAAGGCATATCATGACTATGAGCATTCCTCTCCCTCCAAATATGGTAGACTGTCGCTGCAAAGGACAGACGAACCAAAAGGTGACATAGAGAGGCATCGGTGAACTGACATAACCACTCAACAGTTTGACGCCAATCCCGGCGAGTCCAATCTAACCCACACATAGCCAGCACAGACGACCAGACCTTCGAAGAGAAGGTGCACTGGAAGAAAAGATGATCAGTGTCCTCACTTGAACAACCACAGAGAATACAACGCGAGCAAGTAGAGATACCAAACCTCATCAGACTATCATGGGTACAAAGGCCTCCATGAATAGACATCTAAAGTAAGAAGAAGTGGCGGGGAATAGCCTTCCGAAACCAAACAACTCGAGACCAATGCAGCAAGTTTCCCCTAGTACGCATGGCATTCCAGGCACAACCCACAGAAAATCTCCCCCTCTTATCATCCTCCCAAACCAGCACGTCCTCCCTCAAACTAGAAGGAGATGGAAGCTGGGACTGAGTCAGGTCAACAAGGGCAGCAGACCTAGAAGGGGGCCTACGCCAAGTAGAATCAGAGATAATGGAAGCAACTGTGGCCATCCTATCCAAGCCAGAGTCATAAATCACTCTCTCACCCAACGTGTCCACAATCGGGCCCAGAGGATGCCAATAATCAAACCACAATAAAGTTTTCTCACCATTCCCAATCCTAACTCTCATCCATCGCCGGGAAGAACGAAGCTCCAAGATCTTACGCCAACTCCAAGAGCAATCAGTAGGACAAGGGACCTCCCAAAAACTTCTCCCCCTCAACAAATAAGAGTGGACCCAATTCGACCAAGATGAAACCTGGCCAGAACAAAGAAACCAAATGTGCTTAACAATAACCGCTCTATTCCAAGTATCCAAACTCTTAATCCCCAGCCCCCCCTCCTTTAAAGGTAAACAAACTCTACTCCAAGCCACTCTCGCCCCATTCGAGGTAAGCGCAATACCCTTCCAAAGGAAAGAACGCAGAATCGTCTCCACCTTCCTAATAACAGATTTAGGAAGAATAAATAAGGAAGACCAATAAACTTGAATGGAGAACAAAACCGACTTAATAAGCTGAAGCCGTCCCGCAAAAGAGAGAAACTTACTACTCCAACTCTTAGCACGCATAACATAATTTACTATAATTTATTTACATTAATTCTTTATAAATATAAACATATGAAATATGTAATTAATATATTTACTAAAAATACCTCTCCAAATATCGACAATATTATTTTTCCTCTGGTAATTAGTCATAATTTCTAGAATCTTAATTGAAAATAACAATAATTAATAAAAGAAAATAATAAAACGAATCATAAACGAATCCATGAGCTTAAATTCATATTCGATTCGTTTATTAAACGAATCGAATCAAATTGACCCATTATTAAACGAATCTATTTTTTCAAACTCGTATTTACTTTAAAGCGAATCAAATCGAACAATAAAGAATCATAACCCAAATTGAAACCTCTACTTTTATTTCAACTTTTTAGTTTTCAACTTGTTTTATGATATTTTATTTATTTATGTCTTTAGTAGTCCTAGGTACGAATTGTAACTAAATACAATATCTAGGTTTGTGACGAATTCCAATATCATTGGTTTTATAAGTTAATTTATCTTGTGTCTTGTGTGACGTTGTTGTTTATTTATTGAGTTTTAAACTTAATTCTTCTTGTTAATTGGCCACTAATAAGATTGATTTGGTAAATTTAAAATGAACTTGACGAAGAGATTTTAGGTTTCAGCCTTAGACTCAACAGCTCACGATCTCACTTTAGAGATTTCCTTCCAGTATAGATATATACATGTCGGGCGTTGGTAGCCATAATTGGAACTTGATCTTAATGAATTCAGAGTTTCTTAATTAACATAGACATCTAGTTAATTGGGTTACTTTGGGTGTTTGCATTCGACCATCGACATAGGCTTTTTCATATCTTCGTGTTCCATGTTAATAAACTAATATATTACACAAGTATAAGATAATCAATTCATCTTTAATAGAATATTGGAAGGATTCACAACCCTAGATAGTTTCATATTATTGATTTCTTTTATAGTTTACCTTTGTTTTAGAATCAAATCAATTAGATACTCGTAGAAAATTAGCTTCATAATTTAATAGCATAAGTATTAAGTCATTGTGGGATCGATACATTTTATACTACTTGAACAACACATGCGCTTGCGTAACTTGAGTGATTTCACCGATCAAACATATATTTTGACCTAGCTCTAATTATGAGATACACGTGAAGGGTCAATCCGTATGTAATGACTATATCGATTTACACCGACGTAGTTCAGCTTATATATTTTATCTACAGCAACGAGAGTGTAACTTTAAGTTTTTAGTGGAATAACCTAAAGTTAATAATTTGAAATATTTAATTAAAGAGTTTAATTAATATTCCGGGATTATTGGAGCTCGAAACTATAGGTCCATATGGTTCCCGTGCTAGCTCGAAATACTATAGCAAATTAAATATAATTGGACAGTCCAATTATAAACTCACATAGATTATTAATAGGACTAATAATATATATGTCACACTTGGAATATATATTATTTTTAATATAAGATTTTTTATTTCATATAAATGATAATGAGATAATCATTTAATTTAAAATATTATATTTATTATATTATATTTTACGTATAATTTAATAAGTTATATTCAGAAGCGAATGAATTTAAAATAGTGATTTTAAATTCATCATTTAAAAATAGAAGTTACAATATTTTATTTTGGAAACTTGATTATGTCTTTATGAGGACATTAAAAAAGAATTGATCATTGCCAACTTAGGCCATATGACCGAAAATTTCAGTGTAAAGGGAAAGCGATTTGTTTTAATTTTTGACAGTCAAAACCCTAAGTATAAAAAGAAAATGTGATTTTCTTTGGAATAAAATTCTCATTCCAAAAACCCTATGTATCATCATGTCTGAAGCCAGGATGCTACAGGAAGGAGACAGGAAAATCCATCTCCATAAGCCTATGATGCTACTAAAATTTCGGTATGACCTCTGCTAAAAATCATGAAACCTGGATCAAAGTCCAACACCTCAAGGTGACCTATAATTTAATTTAAAAACAACCAATCTTACTCATCTAAAAATAGGTCTCTGACCGTTATAAATCTCAACTCATAAGTAAATAAGCCTCCGCCTGATATTAAATAGATAACTACAAACAACTACGTGCTCAACATGATTAAAATTATACATATGATACAAATAAATAAAATTAAGGCTATTGGAGCCCATAACATATCCCAGAACAATACAACGACTCAAGACCAATTTGATTACATCAGGGTGATCCGCTGTCTTCAAGACGCCTCTAGTAATCTTCTAGCTCTTTAAGTCCAATGTGAACCTCCAAAACTAGCAAACTGTTGGGGTGTGAGCTATAAAGCTTAATAAGTAGCTCATGTCTTATATAAAAATATCAAGTAACTGTAAGAACATAAATAGAATTCAGATATATGTAAATATACACAAACTTATAAATCTCATCTCTACCTGATGGTCGTCTACGTATATTATACCATGATAATTTATTCACTGTATTGAATGCAACATTGTAGTAAGCTTATCTTATCAGTTCCATATTGTACTACGTTTCTATGAAATTCTGACATCTTATTAACTTATTACCTACCAAACCATCCAAACCCGTGGCTAAGGCCATCCCAAACCCGTGGTGGTTTAATCAGCTTAAACTATAGCTGGTTACTGCATATGGATTAGGTGAGCTAAAACGTAAGCATTTGTTAACTATGAGCTCTAAAAATTTTACTGAAACATTGAGCTGAAACCTCATACCTCTATACAACATAAGATACCGACACTTAATTCCATCCAATGTAATCCTCACAAACAGTATTCTAAATGTGATAAACACCTAACACTTGATCATTGTTTTAATATCACAAATCGACCATTCATCTCAACATACAAATTATACATAATACATACTACCATCTTACTCGTTGAATCAAAACTAGATGTAACTGAACTTCCATATCAAAGAAAATATCTCCACCAGATAGGAGAACCAGTTGTGCATAGTCCAAAGTCTGGAATCACATAAGGATATAGAAGCAACTGCACTTGGTCCCGTGGGGCAAGCTATATGTAAAAGCTAGAATTTATATATCCAAAATTCATAAAATTTTGATACAAACTCTGAAAACTGTATCGATTCGTAATACAAGAAATCCCATATATTGGAAAATATCAAAGCCAGTTGGGAGTAAAACCGAATTCAAAATCTGTCATAGTATACAAGATCAAGTAGTATCAAAATCCTATACATGAAATTCCAATTTGTCAATCAGTTGGAAATCAATTCTTTTATAAAAGTAAACAGTTATGCAAAAGGATTATCATGAAAATCTCCATACAACTGATAAAATCAATTCCATTACCAGTGAAATCAAAACCCATATACTATATAAAAATGTAAAACTCTTGTGTAAACTTTTGAATCTCTATCGTTAGAAATCACATAAAACCTTGTAAAAAAATTCTTTTATCTGAAAACTTTAAAAGGTACTGTAATAACTTGGTGATTAGGGGTTCTACGTATCACCATCCCTCTAAGAACCTGTATGAAATCCTCTGTAAAATCTGATGTTTAGGGGTGTTACGTATCGCGTCCCCTAAGTATCTGTCTGAAATCCTCTGTGAAATCTGATGTTTTGGGGCGTACGTATCGCCGTCCCCCTAAACACCTAACTATTTCTATGGGGCGTTACGTATCGCCATCCCCCACGACACTGAGGCTGAGATCTAGAGGCGTTACGTATCGCCGTCCCCCTAGTCCTAAATCTAGATCTACATTGGAGTCTAGGGGCATTGCGTATCGTCGTGCCCCTAGCTCTGAATCTATATCTGTCCATATCTCTGTAACTAGGATCCAGGGGCATTATGTATCACCGTCCCCTTGGTCATGTATCTGTATCTGTCCATGTGCATTATGTCTCTCTCCGGGTATGAAAAATACGTATGCATCATCATAGCAACCTTATGAACATGTAAGTCATGTGACACAATGCAATGTAAATGCAATGTCATTATCCATATACACATCAGCATAGTCAACCACAGTCAATAACGAGCTAGTGACATCTCACTCATCCAATAAGTACAAAGTGGGCTTGTGCCCCATTTCAACAAACACATCCATATGAAAAATGCTCGCACGTGTCATCAAACATATCAACACATTTCATATAACTGGATCCAGACTCAGATCAAAGCTGTTCCAGCTCAAAAACTAAGCTAAAGTCTGGAAAACTTCATTAAAACTCTTCTACATCTCGAGTACTGAAATATGTTTTACTTGAAGATGTACTTATCTTTTAAAATGAAACAACATGTTATACTAACATTTCATATTGAAACTAGTTTATTAAAACTTAAATTTAATAATGTATCAAACATAATCAATCAACGTAATGTCATTACCAAACAATTATCAAATGAATCATTGGGAAACATAATTCCGGTGTGGAGTTTGACTGCATAAGTTATTGGCTATACTTCTTAAGAATCTAACTACATAAATGTATGCTATGTCTATTTCTAGTCCTCAATATAGGAATAAATGTCACTGTGACATCGGGGTTGCCAAAGACACACACTAATACTAGTAATCTATAACTGGATATCAAATGTCGATTTTGTATCTCCTCCTCTTATAACTTGCTATCTAGAAATCTAACACTATGCATACTTTTAGACAATCTATTCTATAGGTGCTCTTCATAAATCTCATTGACTGTACTTGTAGAAACTCTCATTTTATGCTTTATAAGACTCTATAAGTACTGTTACATATTTTTATGAGCCTGTAATCTATACACATATCTAAACACACAATCAACTATCGTACCTTGTCTACCTAAGACGTGTTCACAATGAGGTACTTACCTGGGGTCCATACTATCCATTCTTTTTCCCCCATCTGTAACATAAAATATGGACGGTTGGAGTCATTAATCATTGAAAACTTACTGATAACATAAACTCCATAACCTTCTAGGAAAACCCAAGTTAAATATGTTTTCAGTTTCATTACTTATAATACATCCAATACTCTTTTTACATCATTAAACATTATTTTATGTCAATCCAGTAGCTCAAATATGTAAATTACGCGTTTCCGAAAATCTTCTAAAACATTTCTGAAAATGATGCGGAATGAACCTAAGCCCTCTGAACCTCTCTGGAATTACTTAAATAATATTATATCATCATACTTAATCTATATCCTTAATGATGTTCATTAAAGCACAGATGGATGTGAAACCTGATTTTACCGGAAACTTGCTTACTTATTAGATCGATCAAATTCGCTCCAATTTCCCTCGGATTCTACCATATACGCAAATTCAATATATTATTAATCAAACAATTCAATATATATCTTTATGCTACACTACGAAGCTACTAGAAACATCCGAATATTTAGCGAAAAACTTGAAATTAGCGAATTTTTACCGAGAGGTCTTACCGATATTTTGAGGGCCACATACAGACTCCAAACGATCCCACGAAGGCGCTGGAATTAACGAAATTTAAATCGGAGTTATTGTTCACCCTAAGGTTACTATTCATTACCTATTTTCTCCTCGTTTTGCATACAACCGAGCACGGATCGGAAAAAAATCATTCATGCTTCTAGTACTCTCTAAGAGCTTTGATTTGGCGAGTGGCTCGGGCCGTGAAATGAAGCGATGAGAAAATTTGAAGCTCACGTGTCTTTTATTCACATTCTCGCCGTTGGTGATGATCTGAGGCTGCCTCCGGTGTAGGACACAGAAATCGGTGACGCTGTTCCAGGCTCGCAGCCTAGTTGGGAGTATGGAATAGCCCACGGGGGAACTAAACCGGAGAAATAAAATGGAGTCGCCACCCAGTGTGAACTGGGAAAATGATTTAAGGCCGCACTCACCCATCGCAAGGGAAGACCTCAAACCGTTGGGTTTGGAATGGTCCCTTACTTATGCCACTTGTAATGAATAGATTTGTGCAATAATCTAACCAAGTCTACGGAACAATAACCTACATCTAAGTTCGCATAAAACCTATATCTAAGTTTGCATATAACCTATATCTAAGTTTGCCATGCATAAAAGTAAGTCGAAATAACGGCCATCACGCAATCTCATGAACATATTGAATTATTAAAGCAAAAAATAAATAACAACCTAAACATAAACGTAAATTAAATTCCTAATGCGAAAGAAATAACTAATCATGCTTGGAAATAACCAACTAAATCATGCATAAAAATAAATAACATACTAAACGACTAAGTCATGCTTAGAAAAATAAATAACATACTAAACGACTAGATCATGCATAAACATTAGATTAGATGAAATAAAATATGTGTGTTTCTCAAGTGGTGGAGTTGTTTCCCAAGTACAAACCGCACTACCGTCCATTCGGATTCGGCTACGGAATTTACATCTGGGTTTCCATCGGATATACCACGAGAGATAACACATATTTCATTCATCCCATGGTCATAGTATACACCAATCAACAATACTCATGCGAAGTAAAATAAGAAGATAAAAAAAATAAAGGAGAATAAATTAAAAGGGTGTCCTCAGGTCTAACCTCTTAAGTTGTCTCTTGGAAGTGCGCTACGCGGTTGTCGGAAGGGTTAATGCTCTGCAGCTTTTCTAATTTACTAGTGCGTTGTTTTCCTTCGTTGCCTCGCTGTTTTGGGCTGCTGTTTGCTCAATGTTTTGACACTGTTTTCAGGGGCTGTTTTGTGGTGTGTAGGGATTTTTTTCGAGGGTGATTTTGAGGGTTGTTCGTGCGATAATGGGGCTGCAGTTCATGACTGTGTTGGGTGGGGTAATGGGGCTGCGATTTTCTAGACAGTTTTGCGATAATGGAGGGCAGTTTACTGGACTGTTTTGGTGGTGTTTCGGGTAGTTTATTGGTACAGATTTACGGTGGTGTTGCATGCATTTTTCTGGACTTTTTTGCGATGATTTGTAGTGTAGTTTACTGGACTATTTTTCGGTAATTAGAGGGCAGTTTCTGAGGCTGTTTGGTGCGTGTTGAAGGGGGTTCTATGATGTGATGAAAGGGCTGTTGTGGCGTGATGAAGGGAAGTTGTGAGGGCTGTTTGGTGCGTGATGAATGGCTTTATTGCGTTACTGGAGGGCTGCTGAATGAAGGGGTTGCTGCGGCGTGATGAAGAGGGTGTTGTGAGGGCTGTTCGGTGCGTGATGAAGAGGGATTTTGGAGTGCTTTTTGCGTGAATGAGCTAGGGTTTCTAATGTTGGGTTTATGCTTCTTTTTATCGGCAAGGGTTGGGGGTTGTCCTTATGCGTGAGTGAAAGAAAATTGTGTAATTATGGGGATATTTTAATTAGTTTGCTATAAGGAAAAATCTATTTAATTACGGATGTGATTTGGTTTGGTTTGATTTGATCTCTTTTAATTTGGAATATGATTTAATTTGATTTGATTTGATTTCTTTAATTGAGAAGGTGATTTGTCTTGATTTTAGCATGTGTTTAATATATGATTTTGTTTATTTTGGAAGGAGGTGGGCGTGGGGTTAAAGGCTTTGGGCGTGTATTTGGTTTGTTTTGGTGGGCTTGTGTGTGGTTTGGTGATGTATGGGCTTGGTGTGTGACTTGCGGAGGTTTTGGGCTAAGGATAAGTTTAAAACAGAGGCTTAACGAGCAAACCCGAATCTAAGCAAACGAATTAAATCCAACAAGGTGTCAATTTCTGACTCTTCCCTTCCGACGTCCGTTTCCCATGACTTCCACAACTTAAAGAGGTAGTGTCTCCATGTGAGACTCATCATCGGGACATATATTCAAAAATACAGTGCCTACAGTCACCCCCACTTTGATGGGACTTGCGAAGTGTGTGACAATGACAATCCTATCAAAGTTATGCAATGCATTTTTACTTACATGGCTTGCCAGCTTTTGCTTGACTTGCTTGTTGCTTTGAATTGAGGTTATCTGGTTGTGCCATACCCGGCGTGCTAAACCCCATACTCGAGGTGTCGCGGTTGTGTCTCCATACCCGAAGTGCCATACCCAGCGTGCTAAACCCTATACCCGAGGTGTCGCGGTTGTGTCTCATACCCGGAGTGTCATACCTGACATGCTAAACCCCATACCTGAAGTGCCATACTCGGTGTGCTAAACCCCATACCCGAGGTGTCACGGTTGTGTCTCCATACCCGGAGTGCCATTCCCGATGTGCTAAACCTCATACTCGAGGTGTCGCGGTTGTGTCTCCATACCCGGTGTGCCATACCCGGCGTGCTAAACCTCATACCCGAGGTGTCGCGGTTGTGTCTCCATACCCGGAGTGCCATACCCGGCGTGCTAAACCCCATACCCGAGGTGTCGCGGTTGTGTCTCCATACCCGAAGTGCCATACCCGGCGTGCTAAACCCCATACCTGAGGTGTCACGATTGTGTCTCCATACCCGGAGTGCCATACCCGGCATTCTGATGATGTGTGGACCTCAACTCTGGGACTCATCGCAAAAACTGATACTGATGCTGATGTGATGGTTCATTCACGAACCGTGCTGTATGAGAAATGGTAGACTGGGTTCATCCTTTTTATCCTTTGCTGCTTTCATTATGTCAAGGTAGATCTCATGATGTGATGTTGCACATCAATATACGGTATTGCTTCTCACGAGATAATCCTGATAGCTAAACATATTTTCGTCCTCAACGGATGCTTCGTGTCGAAACCAGTGAACCTTCAAAGTACTTAATACACTCAAATCCGCTCGTCTGAATGAGTGATCTGAACTAGACTCCTAATGTGTGTGTGCCAAGGCTCTTTCGCAGCTTAATCCTTAAGTAAACCAACTCGATGATTTTATCTCGAAGAATTGGATCAGTGGGTCTAACCAATCGAGATGTCTTGATCATACTCTGTGATTACTTTCTCGTACTCAACATGATATGGTTTTCCTCTTTTTTTCTTTTGTCTCTTTCTTTTCTTTTCTTTTCATTTTGAACTTCATTTTTTCTCTTTTCTCTTTTCTTTTTCTTTTTCTTTTTCTTTCTTTCTATTTTCTTTCTTTCGACACACCTACCCTTTAAGGTAGCATTTCTCCTCATGGTGGTCCTAATACTCGCCCATGGGTAGCTTCACGCTTATCGGTTATATGTGGTCTTATTTTTTTCTTTTTCTTTTCAGAGACTTTTTCTTTGTTTCCAACCATATCACATATCGTAACACAAGTAAACCAGGATGGACATCTTGGCAAACGGTCATTCACTAATCCGCCATCTCTTCAACTAGTCATCTCGCCGACTACTCAGGCTTCTACTACTAAGATCCCGTAATCAAGTGCTCGTGAGTCTAGCCGAGATCAACCACTCAGAATACTGGACGAGAGCACATCTCGCACTTATCGTTTCTAAGGTTTCTCCTTATAGAAAATAATGTCATCACCGGACATATGCCTAATTATCAAGAACTTTTTTTTTCACACACTCACTCCACGAAATTCTTCCTCTCCACTGCTGATAATATGGGCTTCGCCCCCTGGGATTCCTTCCTGAAACTGATACTGATATGGGCCTAAACCCTGGGATTCCTTCCCGAAACTGATACCGATGTGGGCCTCAACCCTGAGACTCATCCCCGAAACTAATACTGATGCGGGCCTCGACTCTGTGATTCTTTCCCGAAGCTGACACTGATTCATTTCTGAAACTGATGACACTGTACTGTTGCTGCTTCTTTTTGGCTTGCCTTCGCCGCTTTCTTCTTTCTTTTTGAACATTATGAGTACAAAACAAAACAAAACACAAAAAGAATACAGGTGCGTTACGTGTATGCATGCATGAGTGATTTTCTTATCCCGTTGGGTTAGGTCTTCTGCCAGTTCTCTTGGTGACTTCTCGGTCTTCTCTTCCTCAGGTAAAATACTGCTTCAATCTGTCCACATTAATTGGCTCGGTGAACTCGTTTCCTTCCAAATCTGACAGTCTCACTGCCCCATTTCCCATTACTTTCTGGACTATGTAGGGTCCTTCCTAGTTTGGTCTGAACTTTCCTCTCGGGTTTGTTGTCGATGGCTTCGATTGCTTAAGCACCAGATCACCCTTTCTGATCTTAGTAGGACGCACCTTCTTGTTGAATACTCGAGCCAACCTCTTCTGGTATATCTGCATGTGATGCAAGGACTTCATCCTCTTTTCATCCAGTAGTGCTAACTGTTCAAATCTCTGTGAGGCCCATTCTTGTTCAGGCAACTATGTTTCTACTAATACCTGTATAGACTGTATCTCAACTTCCACGGGCAGTACTGCTTCCATTCCGTAGACCAAAGAGTAAGGTGTGGCTCCCGTTGCTGTTCTCACAGAAGTTCTGTATCCCCACAGGGCGTATGGTAGTTTGTCAGCCCAATCTTTATAGTTCTCTGTCATTTTGGCTAGTATCCTCTTTATTGTCTTTTTGGCTGCCTCGACTGCTCCATTTACACGCGGTCTGTACGGTGATGACTTGTGATGTCCTATCTCATACCTCTATAGCATTGCTTTCATTTCTCCTTGAAACTGAACTCTGTTGTCCGTGACCACGTGAAGCGGCATTCCGTATCGACATATGAGGTTTCGGGCTATGACTTCGCCATCTGCCTTGCTGTAACATTGCGAAATGACTCAGCCTCCACCCGTTTTGAAAAGTAGTCTACTGCCACTACTATGAAGCGATGTCCATTCGATGCGTGTGGTCGAATTTCCTCGATCATATCAATTCCCCATGCTGAGAAAGGCCACGGCTCTGATAGCCCATGCAACTCTGTGTGCGGAAAATGGTTCAATCGTGACAATGCTTTACCAGCTTCGTGCAGTCAGCTTCCATGGTCGACCAGTAAAAGCCTTCTCTTACAATCTTGCGAGACAAGTTCAATCCGTTCATGTGCGGTCCACATACGCCGGCATGTATTTCTTCCATTACCTTCTGAGCTTATTCTTTTCTCAAACACTTCAGCTAATTCCATTCGCTTGTCTCTTGTAGAGTTCTCCATTCAAACTCACATACTGAGAAGCTAACTTCTGAATGGCTATCCTGTTTTTTCTGCTTGCAACTTCCGGGAATTCCCCATGTTCTAAGTATCGCTGAATATCATAGTACCAGGGTTTCCCATCATCAACCTCTTCTTCCAATACCCTTTCTATCTCGTAAACAAGTCTGCTTGCTGTTGTCAACACTAGAGGTCTCATCACCACAAACATCGTAGGGTTGGTATCTTCTGGTACTCTTATCTTGCTCAAGGCCTCAACCATGGCACGCATGTGCTCCTACGATGCACACAACAACTCCCAAATGCTTAGATGTGCTCGGGTCTTTTTCAACTGACGCAGCACTATATCTCCCTCAGCATTATCCTCTTTCTCCGTCACTTCTCTACCTTCTGCCAACACTTCTTTACCCTTCTCTGCAGTATCACTGTAGAAACGCCCGCTGCGTGTCATTCCTCTCACCACCTCTTCATCACTACTGGAGAAGTCTTCCTAGAAATTCTTCCCCTACTCTGTTTCATCCTCACTATTACTATCCCAAATCCCCAGGCAAAAGGCTTGGTGGTCAAAGGACTTGAGGACAAGGCTTTCGGGTAGGCCAGAGCTTATCATATAGGTAGGTGGTGGGACAGAGTGATAATTTGGTAGGGGGTTTCGGTGTGTGTTGGGCTGTTCTTTCTTAGAGTCAGGTATTTTGTGGGAGTCTATGAGGTCCTGGATTTCATGTCGGAGGCGGGCACATTCGTCACTGTCATGGCCATTTTGCTGGTGGAAGTGACAATAAGGGTTCATGTTGAGGTGTGGTGGTGGGGGATTTGGAAGTGGTTTAGCCTCTAAGGGTTTTAGGAGTCATTGCCTTGCTAACTTCTCAAGCACCTTAGACAAAGGTCTACCCAGGTTGGAGAAATGGCGGTTCTTGATGGCAGTAATCTCAGAGGAAACAGGCTTGGCACCTGATGGTCCTCCGACAGTCCTCCTGTTTAGGCCATAGAACTTCATATTCTCAGCTTCCTCTTCCTCGATATCCATGACAGTCTCCCACAACTGTAAAAAATTCGTAATCATGGAGGTCATCCTCCTCAACTTGCCATAGATAGAGGGCTTGGTGCCCTTTATGATCATTTTGATCTGGTCCTTCTCCGAGGGCCGAGTTTGCATCTTCAGAAGCTGGCTTCTCCAGCGATCCACATAATCCTTGAAGCTCTCATATGGTCTCTGTTTGGTATTCTCCAAGTTGCGAAGTGATAAGTCGATCTCCAAATTTTTGACATACTGTTTCAGAAAAGCGTCCGCTAGTGCCCTCCAATTATCTTTGACCTTCCTCTCCAGGCCACGGTACCATACCACGGGTGCCCCCTCAAGCGACATCCCAAACATCTTCTGGACCTGACGCTTTGACAAACCTACTGAACTCATCACAAAGACATACTGCCTGAGATGGACCCTCGGATCCCCGTTCCCATTGAATTTGGCTATATCAGACATCTTAAACTGAGCCATCAACTGTTTCTCAAACGTCATTGGCTCATAGTCTTGTAGATCTTCATGCTTGCCCCTCATCTTGCGGGTAACCGATTCTACCTGATCGTGGAGTTTTTGAAATTCAGCCTGAGACCCGACTATCCTTCCCGCGGCATACTCAGCCATATCATCATCGAAGACAGTGATGTCATCATTTAACCTGTTCGGAGGGTCCTCACGCCTCACATTCTCAGAGCCTCCCCAGGACGGGGCACGACCATATTAGCCATAGTGGCAGTCAAAGCTTACAGTTGCTCGGTAACCTTAGTGAGACTTGTTTCCAGCTGATCCATACGGGATACCTCATTCTATGATTCGCTCATGTTTGCTGACGGCCTTTTGACAATCTGCCCTCTTCCCTAACCCAACGGGTATCTATGGTGTCTTTTAAAACCGTATGTTAGCATGTATGCGTGTGATGCATGGAATATATAGGTCGGCCAATTATCATTTCGACGCATTCAATCGTATTGTTGCGCGGTGCAAACTTGTCCCAGTTGAAAAAGGCCCAACATGTTTACACTTTAGCGATAACATGGCTAAACGACTTCAAATGATAGGAGGCCTAAACGCAAAATAGCCCATCGGCATTTTAGAAGCTTTTGGCTCGATTACCATAAAGCACGGACTCATCCCAGTTTAAATGGCCCAACAAGCCCATACCTCATGGCAAAAAGTCCAACTGAATCCAAATGACGACGGTCCTAAACGCAAGCATAACAGAATAGTTTCTATTGGTCCTACAACTATAGTTCATATGCGGGTTTACAGAGATAGATAAAGGCTCTCATCAACGAAGGATTGCCCACAACTAGGACTCTCCACTCAAGGGTTCGAGCTACCAAGTGAGCACACCTTTTTTATACTCTAAGGTACGTGCCAACGAGTGATGATACGTGAATGACTGTCAAATGGATTTCTTATTGAAGATTCCCCAGATGGAGGGTGGAGCGAACTCTCTTAAATACCCAAGCCTCTTAGGCTCTTATCGCCTTGGTGACAGGAATAAACAACAAGTCCTCCAAATTAGTCCATCACAGTAAGCTTCGAGTAAATGATTATCTATGTGCCTTCACAACTTTTCCTTATAGAAAGGTAGTGAATGAAGGAAGACACCAAACCATTACCTAGCCCTAATAGTGCCTTTGATTAAACCCTTTTCAACCCACGCTAAACACGATTAACTAAAGCACAAATCACAAACATTACAAGACATTATTTTGGGGCCGATTCTCTATCCCAGTGGAGTCGCCAGACTGTAGGACATAGAAATCGGTGACGCTGTTCCAGGCTCGCGGCCTAGTTAGGAGTACGGAATAGCCCATGGGGGAACTAAACCGGTGAAATAAAATGGAGTCGCCACCCAGTGTGAACTGGTAAAATGATTTAAGGCCGCACTCACCCATCGCAAGGGAAGACCTCAAACCGTTGGGTTCAGAATAGTTCCTTACTTATGCCACTTGTAATGAATGGATTCTTGCAATAATCTAACCAAGTCTACGCAACAATAACCTGTATCTAAGTTCGCATACAACCTATATCTAAGTTTGCATATAACCTATATCTAAGTTTGCATGCATAAAAGTAAGTCGAAATAAAGGCAAGCACACAATCTCATGAACATATTGAATTATTAAAGCAAAAAATAAATAACAACCTAAACATAAACGTAAATTAAATTCCTAATGCGAAAGAAATAACTAATCATGCTTGGAAATAACCAACTAAATCAAGCATAAAAATAAATAACATACTAAACGACTAAGTCATGCTTAGAAAAATAAATAACATACTAAACGACTAGATCATGCATAAACATTAGATTGGATGAAACAAAATATGTGTGTTTCTCAAGTGGTACTTGTAGTTGTTTCCCAAGTACAAACCGCACTACCGTCCATTCGAAATCAGCTATGGAATTTACGTCTGGGTTTCCATCCGATATACCACGAGAGATAACACATATTTCATTCATCCCATGGTCATAGCATACACCAATCAACAATACTCATGCGAAGTAAAATAAGAAGATAAATAAAAAAAATAAAGGAGAGTAAATAAAAAGGGTGCCCTCAGGTCTAACCTCTTAAGTCGTCTCTTGGAAGTGTGCTACGCGGTTGTCGGAAGGGTTAATGCTCTGCAACGTTTCTGATTTACTGGTGCGTGTTTTCCTTCGTTGCCTCGCTGTTTTGGGCTGCTGTTTGTTCACTGTTTTGACACTATTTTTCAGGGGCTGTTTTGTGGTGTGTAGGGATTGTTTTCAAGGGTGATTTTGAGGGTTGTTCGTGCGGTAATGGCGCTGCAGTTCGGGACTGTGTTTTGTGGTAATGGGGGTTGCGGTTTTCTGGATAGTTTTGAGGTAATGGAGGCTGCGGTTTTCTGGACAATTTTGTGGTAATGAGAGGGCAGTTTACTGGACTATTTCGGTGGTGTTTCAGACAGTTTCTAGGTGCAGATTTACGGTGGTGTTACAGGCAGTTTACTGGACTGTTTTACGGTGATTTGGAGTGCAGTTTACTGGACTATTTTTCGATAATAAGAGGGCAGTTTCTGAGGCTGTTTGGTGCATGTTGAAGGGGGTGTTGTGATGTGATGAATGGGCTGTTGTGGCGTGATGAAGGGGGTGCTGTGAGGGCTGTTTGGTTCGTGATGAAGGGCTTTTTGCGTGACTGAAGGGCTGCTGAATGAATGGGCTGCTGCGGAGTGATGAAGAGGGTGTTGTGAGGGCTGTTTGGTGCGTGATGAAGAAGGATTTTGGAGTGCTTTTTGCGTTAATGAGCTAGGGGTTCTAAGGTTGGGTTTATGCTTCTTTTTATAGGCAAGGGTTGGGGGTCATCCTTTTGCGTGAGGGAAAGAAAATTGTGTAATTATAGGGGGATATTTTAATTAGTGTGCTATAAGGAAAAATCTATTTAATTAGGGATGTGATTTGGTTTGATTTGATTTGATCTCTTTTAATTTGGAATATGATTTATTTTGATTTGATTTGATTTGATTTTTATAATTTGGGAATGTGATTTGTCTTGATTTTAGCATGTGTTTAATATGTGATTTTGTTTATTTTGGAAGGAGGTGGGCGTGGGGTTAAAGGCTTTGGCCGTGTATTTGGTTTGTTTTGGTGGGCTTGGTGTGTGGTTTGCTGATGTATGGGCTTGGTGTATGACTTGCGGGGGTTTTGGGCTAATGATAAGTTTAAAACAGAGGCTTAATGAGCAAACCCGAAGCTAAGTAAACAAATTAAATCCAACAAGGTGTCAATTTCTGACTCTTCCCTTCTGACGTCCGTTTCCCGCGACTTCCACAACTTAAAGAGGTAGTGTCTCCATGTGAGACTTATCATCGAGAATTATATCCAAAAATGCAGTGTCTACAGCCGGCCACCACAATGCAGAAGGGTAGTCGGTGCCCCCTTTTGGACTGTAGCACCGGTCAGCGATGGCTGGCAAGCCGTCGACTCGACCAGAGGACTCTTAAACGTGATTTTGGGGATGAGGGGTCTGGTGGTGGGATTTGGTTTCTTTTGCCATTTTTGTGATTTATGGAAAATTTGAGATATTTATAGAAAATTTTCTGAAAATTGCATTTTAGTCCCCGCGTATTACAAACAGGCCCCTGTCATTGGTTTCTTTCGGAAATTTATATTTTTAAGGTCTTTTTCCTTTAAATTTCGAAAAGTACTCAACGCGAAAGTTGTTCTTCTCAGAAAAATGAGTCGGATCATTTAAGAATCTGCTCAATCAGAGTCTGTTTGCTATCTTTATAGCCCAACCATATAACTTTATCTGTATAGAATAATATACATAAATCGCGTAAGTAGTTCTTTCATGTCATGCGATTTCCAATGAATCAAATCTTTATTTTAAAATATTTGGAGTTATATTTCAATACTTAAACTTTTATTCTCCGATATAGTCTCATCCTGAGACCCGATCTGCAATACAAAATCTTTCGGGAAGAGTTTCCGAATTTATGGATATTACACCCTATCCTCTATCTCTTCAAGCGTTGAATAAAAAGAAAAGTGAAAGAAATTTTGTATGACAATATTATCTCTAAATTATTTAGGGATTATTGTGTCAGTCTAGTCCACTCTAGTTTTTATTGCTTGCGAGCCATAACACTATTTGGAACACGAAATAAAACTATACTCATCTTTTTTTTATACCACTCGATTTCTGCTCACTGACGCCCCTTTTAGCATATGTTTGTGCTCATTCTTTTTGTAGTTTTGATATTCATAAAATTTGGGAACATGACCGGTGCGTAATCACAAGCGTATAACGCAAGCGTACGTATCGTTCAAGTAGTATAAAAATATCGATCCCATGAGGACTTAATTCCTATTGTTGTTACTAATTGTTGATACTATTTATTTACAAGTATCTAATTAAAGGGATAATGGAATGATTGCTTTTGGTTGGTTGAATATGGATTTGCTAAATAAAATAAATAAATAAAAACATAAAAGAAAATACTAAGGAAAATAACAAAAGACAAATATCTAGGGTCGTGATTCCACACAATATTATTCTGATGATGAATTAATTCTATTATATATGTGTAATAAATCAGTTTGCTAACCTGGAACACGAAGATATGCAAAAGCCTCTTCCGATGGTCAGACGTAAATACCCAGTATAACCCAATTAATCATATTCCTTTGTTAACCAAGTTACCTGAATTCATTAAGGTCAAGTTCCACTTGTGGCTACCCCCGACCGACATGTATATTCCTATCCTGTAAGGAAATCTATTAAAGGGTTATCTATCCTTAAGGAAGATCGTGGGCTATTGAATCTAAGGCTGAAACCTAAAATCCATTTTCCAAGTTCATTTTAAGTTTACCACATCAATCTTATTGGTGATCAGGCATCAAGAAGCATTAAGCTTAAAACTCAATAAACAAACTAAAGAATTGCCCAATATATAATTAAATCAATTATTAAGTATGTGAATATTGTGTTTCATTACTTCCCTAGAATAAAAATAAAATACTGGAGTTAGAGGATCCACATTTAATATTTCTTATATATAAGAATCTCACTTATTATAATATATAAATTATTTTATGTTCTGCTTTCTCAGGAATTAATAATGTTAAACATTTAAAACCAGCCATATAGGCGGTAATCCATTTAGTCCAACTACACCAGCCATTTAGGCGGTAATTATCTGTCACATAAAGACCAGTCATATAGGCGGTTAAGTAATTTACATTTAAACCGACCATATAGGTTGTAATAATGTTTGCCATTAATTAATCCGGTTAAATTATAATTTAAATATTATACTTAAGTGAGATTAACCTAGATAATTATATTAAATGTTTCACCTTTTACCGCAGTGGAAAAATTAACTACAAAACATAAAAGTAAATAAATATAATGCTGCAATAAAAATTAAAATAAAAAACATAATTTAAATATTATTAATAATTTACAAAATAGATGCTATCCTATGAAATCAGGGAAAAAATTCCAAGGAAAGCACACCAAATGAGGTGGAGAAAGCTTCAATTTATAAGCATCTGATCAGGCCGGCGTCGCGACGCGCGATTCCTTCTTGCGTCGCGATGCGAGGCCGTGTTGACTGGTCAAACGTGGTTTGACTTATTGACTGCTGACGTGGCACGCGGATTTCTTCGGCCCAATAGAATTTCGACACGTGGCACTCGGTAAGATTGGTCCAATGACATGTTGACACGTGGCAGAATGTGATTCGCGGATGATTTGGTCCATTCAGAAGATGACATGTGTCACGCGGAGTGTCGGCACCATAGGATTGTGACACATGGCACAGTGTTTGTTAGCAGATCTTCTGTGATGATGACACGTGGCACGACGCGTGTTACCAGATCTTCTGTGATGATGACATGTGGCACGGCGCACGTTAGCAAGTCAAATTTCTCAGATTTTGACACGTGTCCCCGACGTAGGTTAGCAGAATGTGGTGCACGTTAGACGTCGAATGGGGGTAGCGCGTCGCGACGCGGCCGAATGATGATTTTGTCCTTTTACGTCATTTTTCTCTATTTTGGCCCCAAATTGCTTCCAATGCTTCCCAAACTTTATTTATTTGCAAAACATCACAAAACCACATCAAAACGTTCACAAAACTCAAGAAACTGTATAAAATATTAGGTTAAATGAGTGAAAAATAGTGATATAATTACCATTCATCACACCCCCAAACCTAACATTTTGCTAGTCCTCGAGCAAAACAATAACATAAACATAAATTAAACTAAGCCACTTTCGTAGGGAACACGGTTGCATTTAGCGTATGCAACAAGCCTTTAAACCCCTATGTGTCCCTAGTGGGCGAGTTATAGTCTCGTGAGGGCTTACAGTAACGATACCACAAACGTCAAACTAATGCACACAAAAGCAAAAAGAAAATAAAACTAATGCACACAAAAGCAAAAAGATAAAATAAAATACTAGATATAAATAACGTCCTCATAGAATGTTTAGCATCAAAGTTAGAGGAACCTTCAAAACACATATTTCAACTAAAATCCTTTCTTTTGAAGAACATATCTAAATCAGACTCAAAGTGTGTGAATAATTCTGCAAACAACATCGATTCTAAGTTGCCAACTCGGTGATTTCGTCTCAACTCTCAGTAGTTAATGGGTCAAACAAGTCCGAGTATCTAAAATTGTTATGTCTACTACAATCAGCACAAGTGAGGTATGTGATGTTTCTGTTTTTTTTTTATTTTTTGTTTTTTTCTTATATACAACATCTTTGATCCATGTAGCGAGCTTTGGATCAGTGGCTCCCAAACCAGATGGTTTTAGGGCACTAGGTGTTAAAACACCCCTCATGACTTAATCACTCGGATCTCGGATGTTTAATAAACTAACACAAGCTTTCCCGTTTGACTTGAACTATCACTGCTTACTGAGGCAAGATACCCGGTTACTAAGTACTTGCTTGGTTTAGTTTATTTTTCTTTCTTTTTTTTACATACCTCTCACATAATAAATAATTGTAGACAGAAACAGAAACTCAGGCAAACGGTCATTCATCAACCACCGATTATTTTAACTAGTCACTTTGTTAATTTCTTATTATCTAACTGTTTACAAAACTATTTGTTAAGTGTGCACGAGTCTGACTTAGATATGAAATTCAAAATAGGGATAAAAGTGAAATTAGCATTTATCTTGTCCTAAAACTTTTTAACTAAACAAATAATTAAATCATTGGACTTTTTTATGGGTTTTTTCTATTTTAAAACACACACAATCGCACAAAATGCAAAAGATAAAAAATGCTGGAATGAAAAAAGCAAAAATAAAACATGCAAGAAATTTTTTGACGGAATTGAAAAATTAAACACGCAAATAACTCTCACCCCCAAACCTAAATCTGGTATTGTCCCCAATGCGTTACAAAACAAAAATAAAAAGAAGGGAACAATAGTACCTGAGTTTTTCAATCATCAGCCTCCTCCTCATCACTGTCGTCCTCTGGGGTCAGGGAATTCTGGAATATCAATGTGCAAATTCTGAGCCATTTGTTGAAGTGCTTGGCCCATTGCCCTGTTATACTGAATTATGTAGTCCACACGAGATCCCAGTCGCCGAACTTTTTGAGATAAAGTGCGAGGCTTGGGATGGTCTTTGTGGTGGTTGAGGCGGTTGCTGTGGTTGTGGTGCAGGTGCAGAAGAAGATGATCCGGCATGAGCTTGTCTCTATGTATGGAATTGCTGGATGATGCGGGCTGTTATTGTAGTCATGGGATGTTTTATCTCATCTCTAGGGCCAACAACGACCCTGGCCAATGTGTACAAAGATGAAATCAGGTAGCAATATAACAGGTCTGCCTGTGTTGATCTCGCAGCCCAGACTATATTGGTAGCAATCAGCTGACAAACATTGATTGTGTAGCCTTCCAGTATGCAGTACATCAAAATCATTCGTTCCTTTGTGACATAAGTAATGTGAGTCCCATGTAGTAAAGTTCTTATCAGGAAGTGGAACCACACTTTAGCTTCAGGTTTTAGCAACTTCGAGCTCATCTTCAAATGTTCCCCATTGCTACTCATGACCCACGCAGCATTATGGATGCACAAGGTCTCCGTTAGATGAGTGATGTCAACTTCTTCCTATATTGCCGAATATTCATCAACTTCCATATCTGCCAACCCATAGAACCCATTTATAGTTGATGCATCAAACATCACTTGTTGTCCTCTTACCATAACCACATACAATTCATGCTCGTAAGCATTAGCGTAAAACTCACGTACAATAGTAACAAAAGCGGGGTGAGGCTGCTGGCAAAGCTTATGCCATTGCCTGGTAGCAATTACCCTATCTATCTCGGGAAATAGTCCGGGGTTGATTTCAAAACCCCCCTCTATAATAGAAACCTTTTTATTCATTCCATCTTCATACCTCTTATCTGCGTCTACCGAGACAAATTTAGAAGCATCAAAACTCGGTCCGGTAGATGTTGAAGCCGTAGATCTCTTCGGTGCCATTTTGCAGTAAAGATTTCGACATGGTCTCCTCTAAAACTCAAGATTTCACCAAATTCACCATAAATCTAACACAACAACATCAATCTTCGCCCCCAATTCTATGAAATTTAAACAATTTTTTTCAATCCTCAAATCTAAATATTCCAATTCTTCACTGCTACACTTCCAAATATCCAATTTCAACAAAATTCACCACACAAAATAAACCACAAGATCAGACAATTTTTGGCCTCCTCTCCCATCACTGCCACAATTTCAAATCCAATTTCAACAAATTTCACCACACAAAATCTTACAATTTTCGGCTATCCCCCTTTTTAAATTCAGAAATTTAAAAGATAATGAAGAGTGAATAACGATTTTACCACTCACGATGTTGGCCTTCGAATGATGATCTTTTGGCTTTGAATAACCGGATCTGAAGATGGAGGGTCTCGGTCGTGGGTACTTGAGGGAGAATGAGTGTCTCAGCCGTGGGTTGGGATGTGAAAAATCAGTGTTTCAGCCGTGGGTTGAGTGGTCTCGGACGTGGGTTGAGATGGGAAAAATCGAGGGAGATGGTGGGAGTTTGTAGCTTGTTAGTGTGATTTGATGAGTTTAGAAGACTTTGGTTGATGGTTTGGTGTTTGGAGGGTCGGATTTTCAGGGGAAAGTTGAGAGGAAATACAGAAAATTGGAAGAAGAAATGAGGAATCTGTGCGACGGCCACTGGTTTTAGTCCAACTATCGAAAGCGCGTCGCGACGCAAAATTTCTTTTTTCGTCGCGACGCTCGATTTTTAGGGTTAAGGTTTGTCTCTTGAGGCTTCTGTGTCGCGACGCGAGATTTTTTTTATTTTTTGGCAAAACCAAGTCTTTCGACAAATAAATCCACTGGGACGCGTCTCAATAGCTGACTCCTTACTTGGCCATCTTTACTGGATTAAATTTATATCCTCGTGATTTTGTCAAATTTATTTGGTTGACAATCCCGCTTGCACTGACTTGCTTTGTCCTAAAATATTTCGTCTTTTTTTCCCTGCAAAAATAACACAAAATTAAAAAAATTCTACAACATGTATACACAAAACAATAAAAATTAAAATAAAATTATTGCATGGGTTGCCTTGCTGCTAGCCCTAAATTTTTCGTCTTCAGCCAGACGTGACTGAAATCCGTCTGTCAATGAGGTTTCAACGTCGTTTTGGATGTCCGATTAAAGACATTCCCATGTTCTTTAGTTTTGAATGGTCTGTTCCAACGATAAAGTGGCAAAAAGAGTTTTGTCTCATTCAATGCTTGTGTCACCTTTTTAATCTTTGTCGCTCCTGTGGTTCCTGAAAAGAAAGAAAGAAAATTAGGAGGTCTCGTATGGTGCTCTACTTGGAATGGAAGTTCAATTCTATCAAGCTTCTGGGCGATATCTTTGATTTATACTCCCCAAAACAGTGATGTTTCTCTTGAATGCACTGGATCTTCAATAAGGTTAGACATCTACTCTTCCATTTTCTCTACTTCTTGCTCCATCTTTTCTTCACAGATGAATTTTAAAATTTCCGCATTCAGTTATTCTCCTGTCATCTGTGAAATGCATGCTCCATAAGTATCACCCTGATGATGTAAAGAGATGTCAGATTTTAGGTCTTCATCATCTGATATGACTAGCTCAGGTAGCTCATTTTCAAACATTAGTGCAAAGCATTCTCCAAGATCTTCATTTTGAGGAAGAAAAGTTTCATCCTCCGTTGTTGGTGCACTTGGTATAAATAGCTTAGCTTTTTCATCATCGTCAGAGTCAGAATAATAAAAATCAAACAGAGATTTTGTTGGTTCGGGCTCCTGAACTGATACCTCTGATTCTTGCTACTGCTCAGCTTCGTCTTCTGTTATGATGTCATGATGAATCTCAGGATATTCGAAGGCTTCTTCAGTATTATTTGAATTTGCTCCGTGAGATATGTGATTTAGGTTATCTGTTAATTGTCTAACTTGATCTGTCATCCTCTGTATAGACGCCGCTTGACTTTGAATTTGTGCATCAAATTGAGCTTCCCGTTCCTCGAGCCAATCTTTGAGCATGTGAATCAACTGATCTTCCTATGATGGTTCTGGTTCTTGATGAAGATCGTAGATGGATGGTTGATAAGATGGAAAATGTAATGGTTCTTCATACCTTGAATGATTCCGAAAATTCTGCCACACTGAAAGGTATATGCATTGATCGCTCGGGTGGTTACCATCGCATATCTCACATCTCCCCATTGCGTTCTGTTGAGAAAATGTAGTATTGCTTGACATCCAGTGATAATTGTTGGGCTGGACAACAGGCCTCAGAAAACTGAATTGTTGCTCCCAGATTTGGGGTGTATCTTCTTCTAGTAAGACTCATAATCTTTCAATATCCCAATAAAAATCCATGTCAACCACCTGAAAAATAAAAGAAGGAAATAAAAATTACAGATAAAAAGAAAATTAGATACAAGTAAATTAGATAGCTTCAAAATTAATAACTCAAGAAAAATAAGTCCCCGACAACGGCGTCAAAAACTTGACCGGTGCGTAATCACACACGTATAACGCAAGCGCACGTATCGTTCAAGTAGTATAAAAATATTGATCCCACGAGGACTTAATTCCTATTGTTGTTACTAATTGTTAATACTATTTATTTACAGGTATCTAATTAAAGGGAGAAGGGAATGATTGCTTTTGGTTGGTTGAATGTTGATTTGCTAAATAAAATAAATAAATAAAAACATAAAATAAAATACTAAGGAAAATAACAAAAGATAAATATCTAGGGTCGTGATTCCACACAATATTATTCTAATGATGAATTGATTCTCTTATATATGTGTAATAAATCAGTTTGCTAACCTGGAACACGAAGATATGCAAAAGCCTCTTCCGATGGTCAGACGCAAATACCCAGTATAACCCAATTAATCATATTCCTAATATTAACCAAGTTACCTGAATTCATTAAGGTCAAGTTCCACCTGTGGCTACCCCCGCCCGACACGTATATTCCTATCCTGTAAGGAAATCTATTAAATGGTTATCTATCATCAAGGAAGATCGTGGGCTATTGAATCTAAGGCTGAAACCTAAAATCCCTTTTCCAATTTCATTTTAAGTTTACCACATCAATCTTATTGGTGATCAGGCATCAAGAAGCATTAAGCTTCAGACTCAATAAATAAACTAAAGAATTGCCCAATATATAATTCAATCAATTATTAACTATGTGAATATTGTGTTTCATCACTTCCCTAGAATAAAAACAAATGCTGGAGTTAGAGGATCCACAATTAATATTTCTTATCTAGGAATCTCACTTATTATAATATATAAATTATTTTCTGTTCTGCTTTCTCAGGAATTAATAATGTTAAACATTTAAAACCAGTCATATAGGCAGTAATCCATTTAGTCCAACTACACCAGTCATTTAGGCGGTAATTATCTGTCACATAAAGACCAGTCATATAGGCGGTTAAGTAATTTATATTTAAACCGACCATATAGGTGGTAATAAAGTTTGCCATTAATTAATCCGGTTAAATTATAATTTAAATATTATACTTAAGTGAGATTAACAAGATAATTATATTAAATGTTTCACCTTTTACCCAGCGGAAAAATTAACTAAAAACATAACAGTAAATAAATAAAATGTTGTAATAAAAATAAAAAATAAAAAAAAATAATTTAAATATTATTAATAATTTACAAAATAGATGATATCCTATGAAATCAGGGAAAAAATCCCAAGGAAAGCACACCAAATGAGGTGCAGAAAGCTTCAATTTATAGGCATCTGATCAGGCCCGCGTCGCGACGCGGGATTCCTTCTTGCGTCGCGATGTGAGGCCATGTTGACTGGTCAAACGCGGTTTGACTTGTTGACTGCTGATGTGGCACGCGGATTTCGTCGGCCCAATAGAATTTCGACACGTGGCAATCGGTAAGATTGGTCCAATGACTTGTTGACACCTGGGAGAAGGTGATTCACGGATGATTCGGTCCATTCAGAAGATGACATGTGTCACGCAGAGTGTCGGCACCATAGGCTTGTGACACGTGGATCATCGCATGTTAGCAGATCTTCTGTGATGATGACACGTGGCACGACGCATATTAGCAGATCTTCTGTTATGATGACACGTGGCACGGCTCACGTAAGCAAGTCAAATTTCTCAGATTTTGACACGTGTCCCCGACGTAGGTTAGCAGAATGCGGCACACGTTAGACATCGCGACGTGGCCAAATGACCACTTTACCATTTTGCGTACTTTTTCTCTATTTTGGCCCCAAATTGTTTCCAATGCTTCCCAAACTGTATTTATCTGTAAAAATCACAAAAACACATCAAAACGTTCACAAAACTCAAGAAACTGTATAAAATATTAAGTTAAACGAGTGGAAATAGTGATATAATTACCACTCATTACACCCCCAAACCTAACATTTTGCTAGTCCTCGAGCAAAACAATAACATAAAAATATATTAAACTAAGCCACTTTCGTAGGGAACACAGTTGCATTTAGCGTATGCAACAAGCCTTTAAACCACTAGGTGTCCCTAGTGGACGAGTTATAGTCTCGTGAGGGCTTACAGTAACGATACCCACAGATGGTTTTAGGGCACTATGTGTTAAAACACCCATAAATACTTAATCACTCTGATCTCGGATGTTTAATAAACTAACACAAGCTTTCCCGTTTGACGCGAACTATCACTGCTTACTGAGGCAAGATGCCCGGTTACTAAGTACTTGCATTGTTTAGTTTATTTTTTTTTCTTTTTTTTTTTTCTTTTTTTTACATACCTCACATTATAAATAATTGTAGATAGAAATAGAAACTAAGGCAAACGGTCATTCATCAACCACCGATTATTTTAACTAGTCACTTTGTTAATTCCTTATTATCTAACTGCTTGCAAAACTATTTGTTAAGTGTCCACGAGTCTGACCTGGATATGAAATTCAAAATAGGGATAAAAGTGAAATTTGTTGGAGTTTCTACGGTCCCGAGGATCGAATAACAAGCAATGAAACAACATGCGAATACATCAAGAAGTTGCGGAATACTCACAATGATCGGTTGAGGCGATGCGGGAGACAACAAAAACTTTCTGCCCTCCTCCAAGATGCTCGGCAGTGGGCTGTTTGGTCCTCCAAGAAATTCGGCCATGGTCCTCCATTGAAGTCTTCAAGCTCCAAGCTTCCAAAATGGATTCAAAGCTCACGAAATTAGTTCCCTATCACCTTAGGATAACTCTATGTGTGCTAGCACTCTTGATTTTTGCCACAAAAATCACTTGCTTCTCCTTGTGTTTCGGTAAAACCAGAAAACAGAAGAACAATTTGGCCTTGAGGCCGAGGGAGAGAGAAGGAACATTTTGGATCTAAAAACGTGAACCAAAGAGAGAGAGATGAAAATGTGTATTTGTTAATTGTTTTCCAAAAACAATTAAACATATACCACTTATTTGATTTTCAAAAAAAAGTCAAACAAGTACAAGCTTTTAAAGCTTTTAATCTACCACCATCAATCAATCAATCAAATTGTCATATCACTCAAAGTGACATGTGATTTGACGCTTGATTTGACGCTTGATGTGACTTGCGTGCCGCACTCTAATTCGAAATGCGAATGCGCTCGCAAATATTCCCGGGCTCGGGTTCGCTAATTCCAAAATTAACGAATTTTATGTTGCGTCGTAATTAAATCTAATTTAATTAAATAATCATGCATAGCATAATTACTATTCATGTCGCTTACGAATTAATTCTAAATTAACTCGTTCGCCCGAATTAAAATCTAATTTCAATTCCGCGTCGAAATCCAATTTCGTATAATATATCGAATATATTATTTAATCGATTAATTCCAAATTAATCGTTCTCTCTCTTTAAATGATATTTTATCCCAGATAAAATATCTCCGCAATTAATCCCATATTAATTTTCTCTCTCATCTAATTAATCTCAGATTAATAAAGTGCGAGTCATACGTCATCGGTGAATCTTCGGGAAGCGACCCATGAGATCCCTGGATATGTTGGCAGTAAATTCGGTCGTCGGACTATCCGAACATGTAAGTACCGAGTACTATGTTTGTACCGATTTACAAGACAAGGTTGGCTTCTAGCAAAGCGCCATGCCTACTCAATTCTTCAGAAATATCCTTACATGAATATGTGATCTATATCAGGCGTAGTTTACGTAGTATTGCGTATATCGATCCAGTATCGGATGATCACATGCAAGGCCTAGGGCTGGTACAGTGTCTGTCCCGTACGAAGCATATATCGGATCACTAGCAACTAGTCTCTTTATTATCGGATAATCATGACCAAGTCATATTATCCCGATGGTTGCAACCCTTAGAGAACCAGTTCTGTATCCCTACGCGATCATCATCTCCATATGACTGGAGTGATACTTCTGTCTTGACATCACACCCAACACACTATGATTCTCAATATACCTAGCAGAGGCGTACACAGAACCTGTTAAAGCCCTGGACGACCTAAAACCAAAGTATATTGATTGTCACAAGTATTAGCAGTGCAAGTCTCAGGTTAAGACCAAATACACCTACCCTGATTTCGGACTTCCATAGACACATAGTCATACTACCAATGGAATTCCTAGGGGTCAATCCAGAGCGAAGCTGTTTCCCGTACCATCGGTAAGCACAACCTCCTATTACACTTGCATGAGTATCCTATACCCAAATATATGAGAACTATGTTGTTATGCCCTCACAACGCGCACAAGTGTAATACTAGTCTTTTACGCATTATCGATGTCCAATCTCGATAATACTCTGACTAGGGATATTTAATGATTAATCCTTTGTGGATTGATACTGTCTCATATTATCTCAATCCCGGAACTAATAATAAGGACCTCCTGTCATTTATACATCTTGGTGATCTAATCACAAATGATAAGAGAGCAATCTCCTTTATCACATAGTTAATTTGTACAACATCACCATGATATGTACAAATACTGACGCTATGGGTCATAACTGTCCAACAATCTCCCACTTGTCCTATAGCCAGTCACTCGAGTGTCCTACACCCGAACTATGCACGGTTGGCTCAAATTATTGAGAAAAGACTTTCGTCAGCGAATTTGCATGATTATTATCTGATGTGATTTATTCGATCATCACATCGTCACAATGTATGATCCGAACGAATCAGATGAATAGTCAAAGTATGTATTTGGATCGTTGATGAGACCATTAATTCTTTAGCCTGTGCTGAAGCCTAGCTTAGCTGCTAACAGAACTATATCTAATCTAATTAGATTTTTATTGACCCAAATGGCTTCTATTGCTACCTCAGCCGCAGCAATAACCCGCATTTGTTGTTTATTCGGTAACAGTATCTTGTTTGGAAGATTTCCAGCTCACTGTACCGTTATTCAAACTGTATAGTACCTTTGTGCGACTTATAGTCGTTATTATCGGTTAGGAAACTTACAAGAGTGAACCCAGTCACTTCAAGTTCTCCTTCTCCATAGTTTCAGACAGCATCCTTAGTTCTCTAAGATACTAAAGGATGTTCTTAACATCAATCCAGTGACCATCACTGGGATTGGCCTGATTGTGAATCCATGTGCTCAAAGCATATTAGACACCAGATCGCGTACATTTTTCAATTTACGAGTTCTCGGAGAGTATATACAACTTTAAATCTATTCTAGTAGATCTTTATTCCTAGAATAAAGGTTGTTTCTCCCAAGAATTCTACGGAGAATTTTCATGAAAGCCAAGCTTTCACCGATTGTTTTATGGGAATATCATTTCCAAGAAATTACATATTATCATTATTTTATAGGACATTGATTGTCAGTGCGCTCCCACTAACCTCCTTATATACACAAGAATCATTTCGTTTTGAATTAAATCATATACCATTATGATTACATCAAAACGATAGTTCCAAGAACTCAATACTTGCTTCAATCCAACCATGGATCGAATAACCTGCAAACCTTGTTTGCTTGTTTTGGTACGATAAAACCGTCAGGATGTTGTAAACATCCTCCAAAAGGTTTCCGTTTAAGGAAAGCGATTTTCCCGTTCAGCTGTCATATTTCATAAATGAAACATGCAGTTGCAGCAAACATTATCCAAATGGATTTACCGTGGCAACAGGTAAAAGATTTCTTTGTAATCAACACAATGTTGATAACGATACATTTTCACTACAAGCCTAGCTTTGTACGTTGGTATGTTGCCATCCATGTATGTCTTTCTTGAAGACTTATATAGTACGAATAGGCACAATGCCTTGCGGTACAACAACTAGTGTCTAAACATAGTTGGTATACATGGAATCCATTTCAGATATCATGGAACTTTGCCATAATAGGGAGTCGATACCATGTATCACTTCCTCATGCGTAGTCAGTTGGTATTCCTCAAAAGATTGACATCTTTTCGAGGTGAGATCAGAAACACATACCCCAGGTTATTTTCTGATTCTCTCCGACTTACGCGGTTCTTGTGTATTCGAAGATTATTGGTATAGTTTCATCCTTGATGAACTATTTGTGTTCCATTGAAGAATCGGTACCTAGAATAGTATTACTCTGATTTTCATCGAGTTTTACTTTCCTCTTACTTACCACTGCATATAGGTATTCCTCTTAGGAAAACCGTATGGCGAGCAATAATTACATTGTTCTCTAGTGAGTTGTATAAGTGCTACACTTTGGTATCCCTAGGATAACCTACAATTAGGCACTTATCCGATTTGGGTTGTAGTTTGGTATCATCCAAACATATGCCTAGCATACCCAAATCTTCAGGAATGAGAAAACCCAATTTCTTTCCTATTCATATCTAATATGAAGCCTGTCAAACAGATTTTTATGGAACCATATTCAAAATAAGTTCTGCACTGTTTATGCGTATCCGTTGAAGGAAATGGTAGCTCAGAGCGACTCATGATTAACCTTATCATGTCCAACAAAACTCGGTTTCACCGTTCGGACACACCGTCAGGATGACTTGTTCCGGCAGGAGTCCTCATTGAAAGAATACTATACTCTTTCAAGTATTTAAGAAACTTATTGCTTAAGTTTTTCATCATCGTCTAACCGTGAGGATTTAATTCTTTAGCCGATCTGTTTGTCTACTTCGTGTCGAAACTGTAAAAGTTTTCGATTTGTGTTTCAAAAGAGACACATAACCATAACGCGATGCCACATCCGTAAAGGTCACGAAATATTCATATCCACCTCTAGCCTAGTTAGACATGGGCCCACTTGCTTCACTATGAACTAGGGCTAACAGATCGGTGGCATTTACACTTTTACCAAGTAAAGGTGTTTTAGGCACCTTGCCCAATAAACTAGATTCGTAGACTTTATTTGAATAGAATCAAATTTGTCCTAGTATCCACTTTTTGAAATTGTGGATATACGATTCTTGTTTAAATTGTGTCCCAGACAACAATGCCACATTTAAGTTTCTACTGATCAAATCAGTTTGAGCTAATTGTTTGTCATGTTATATGTTTGAGATTTATTTATATTCAAAATATAAATTATGTTATTCACATCTAATGTGTTTATCTCAATATCATCTTTCTATAATAAAACACTTTAGTGTTCTAGAATATAAAGGTATATCCGCAACGGATAAATACTGATATAGAGATAATGTTTGTAGTCAAACTAGTTACATTTTAACAGTTTCCTAATTTAAGTACACACCCGAAGGGTAGTTCCTAAACTTAGGTATCTACGGTTAAAACAGCGACTATCGTCCCGTCTTTCAATTCGTAGATTAATCTCTACTGAAGTCAGTATCCTGCTCAAAGCAGATTCTGCACACCAGTACATATTTATGTACCACACTAAGTATTTAAAATCTAATTTTAATACTAGTAGTGAACATATTTATGACAAACATATTTGAAGTCAGAGCCTAGCCCGTCTTCAATTCTTTCATGTCTGCTTTGTCCAAACGGCAGTCACGCTTCCGCGATCCCGTTTGCCACATTTAAGCAGACATCTTGGGATATGTCCTTTATCTTCTTAGAAGATTATAATGATTTTGCCTTTGCCTCTTTTTGGTATTTCAAAAGCCTATGGCCTTCCTGAATGTCGAAATAAGGTACGCCTTGCGCTCCTTGCCTTATTGCAAACTTTGGCTTTGTCTCCTTGAGAACAGCCATTAACTCTCCAAGAGTTTTCTATTGCAATTTAGTATTTCTAAGATCTACTAATAGATCTATGAAGATCCTTCGATTTCATGATCATACTATAAGGATCTAATCTTTTGTTCTAATTAAGAAATTAAGGAGTCTAATTTGGCAAGTTTAATGGATTAAGTACTAAAGTTATCATCACATGAATCTTCCAAAGATCATGCTCTACTATTTTGCTTAACTCCGGGCTTAGGCCTAATATGTTATTTTATCAAATAAAGTAACTTATTAGTTTCCAGGACCATCCTGAAATTTTATTCCCAATTTGAAAATTAAAGTCGTTTAATACATTTTCCCAAGGATTATGTTTTAAACACTAATCTTTCAATTTTATCTTGATTCTAATAGTCCAACTATTTAATCAACGATTTAAGGTACTATTCATTATAATGATTACTATAGTCCAACTATATAATCAACTATAATTTAATAGGTTAAATTCAATTATATTGATTACTATAATCCAATTATAAAATCAACTATTAATTGAAATAGTTTGAATACAGTCCAACTGTTTTATTAAAACAACAATTAAATATATGTCTAATTAATAAATAATTTATTTGACGTAATATTTGTAATGAGCGCGTATGGAAAGTTACTAAACGAATATTGCAAATTTAATACTTGCCTCCCACTATTTTTTGGCGAGCCTCTAACCCTCTGTCGAGTACTTGGGAAACCGTGTTTCCTAGTGGGCTAGGATCTCGTTAAATGTCACATAGTCTTGACTTTGGCCAACAAATTGTATGATAATTAACTAGGTAGATCTCTAAGATCAATTGGATCCCATCCAATTCCTAGATCCAGTAGGGGGACATCCAAGTCCGAAACATATATCTTATATATGCCAATATATCCAATATATTGCCTAACCTTTTTCCTCTGAATCAACTAAGCCTTGGCTTTGGCACAACAAACTTAGTGATCCCAGTTAAGGGGAACCCATTGACCATGGAAAGCTTCGTAATCAATGTCGATGGACAATAAGTGGTCTTGACTTTGGCCAACAAACCACAACTTGGACAAGACACCGATATGGAACAAAGCTCTCGTGATTCAAACACATCCTCGACGGACAAAGGCCTTGACTTTGGCCAACAAACCAATGCCAGTCTTGGATCTTGAGTAAGAATCACTCAATGGAAGGAAAAATGCTTAATATTTTGTGAGGATTTTTCGCGTGCAAATTGGCAACCAATTTATTATCTTTGTTAAGGTCTCATCATCATACACCCTTAAACATGCATTCTAGACACATAATAAGGCGCGTAAATAAATAAATAATAATGATATGCGGATGGATACTTTACACATTGATCCTAGATCAAATCTCTCTTTTTCCTCTCTCCTGCTAGCACAAGTATTTACTTCTACCCGTTACACTACACTTTTAAAGAAACCTCATTTACATTGAGGGGAATATGTGAGAAGAGAAATACACAGAGTAAGGAGGTAATAGGCTGGACACGCAGGTCCAATTAATAAATTCTAAATTTATTACAACAATTTCTAAAATTGCCCCACCCATCTAATATCCATTCGATATACATTATTAATGCATAGCAACCATGTATTCACACAAGCATATTATCAATCAATCTAATCCAATTAATTAATCTGATAATTAATGACCATCCAACGTTCAAACAACGATTTGATTTTGCGCGAGTCAAACTCGTTTTGCGAATAAGTACTCAAAGTACAAATTCTTGAATTAAATTAAACTAAAAAATTAAATCCAATTCAATTTGCATTTAATACTAATTCGCTATTTAATTCCAAATTAAATATCACACTTTATTAACAAACTTTTACGACTTGAATTCCAAATTTTAATCGTTACGGGTCTCAAAGCCCGATTAACGTCCAACGTTAATTTAATTAAAGTCCAATGGGCTTTTAATTAATTTATTTAAGGCGTGGACTTTTGCTCAACTTGGGTAAAACCCAATAACCAAAGCCCAATCAAGGAGTAACCCCATAAGCCTAGAAATCAATTTAGGCCCATTAGGCCCAATTAAACTAATTAAGGTCCATTAGTAGCATTTGGGCTTTGTGGAAGCGGTTTTGGGCCCAATTGGATCCAACCAATTTAGCCTAAACCTAACTTGGTAAACCATGCCCAATAAGCCCATTTTCAACATTACAAGCCCAAATCCATTTTAATTTAAGCCCATTAATTATCACAAAATTCCAATTTCACAATTTAATTAAACTAAAGTGTATTACATAATTAATTACCCAATTAACATTTCTAAAACATTAATTAGCCAAATTAATTATGCTTATTAACAACAAAACATGTCCAACCCATTTTATCAAAAATCAAACCCAATTTCATGCTATAAAGCTCTCGGCAATTTGGGTTTGTTTGTGTCCGATTTGGTTTCAATCCAATTAAATCCACATCGACATTAAATCAACATTTCCCAATCGTTTCAAGTCATCCAAGATCCAATGATCAACAACAAAAAATACCAAGAATTAGGGCAATATAATATTCGGCCAAGCCTCACCAAAAGGGGAAAAATGATCCAATCACAATTTCATGAAATTGATCCATTCAATCTTCAATTAAACTACATTTAAGCATACTCAATCATCCAATTTCATAAAATCATGCTCAAATACAATTTACCCAATTTTAACCCTAAATCAAGTTTCATGCTTTTTCAACGCTCTGATGCCATTTTTGGAGTTTCTACGGTCCCGAGGATCGAATAACAAGCAATGAAACAACATGCGAATACATCAAGGAGTTGCAGAATACTCACAATGATCGGTTCAGGCGATGCGGGAGACAACAAAAACTTTCTGCCCTCCTCCAAGATGCTCGACAGTGGGCTGTTTGGCCCTCCAAGAAATTCGACCATGGTCCTCCATTGAAGTCTTCAAGCTCCAAGCTTCCAAAATGGATTCCAAGCTCACGAAATTAGTTCCCTATCACCTTAGGATAACTCTATGTGTGCTAGCACTCTTAATTTTTGGCACAAAAATCACTTGCTTCTCCTTGTGTTTCGGTAAAACCAGAAAACAAAAGAACAATTTGGCCTTGAGGCCGAGAGAGAGAGAATGAGCATTTTGGCTCCAAAAAAGTGAACCCAAGAGAGAGAGATGAAAATGTGTATTTCTTAATTGTTTTCCAAAAACAATTAAACATATACCAATTATTTGATTTTCAAAAAAAAGTCAAACAAGTACAAGCTTTTAAAGCTTTTAATCTACCACCATCAATCAATCAAATTGTCACATCACTCAAAGTGACATGTGATTTGACGCTTGATGTGACTAATGATTTGACGCTTGATGTGACTTGCGTGCCGCACTCTAATTCGAAATGCGAATGCGCTCGCAAACATTCCCGGGCTCGGGTTCGCTAATTCCAAATTAACGAATTTTCCGTTGCGTCGTAATTAAATCTAATTTAATTAAATAATCATGCCTAGCATAATTACTATTCACGTCGCTTACGAATTAATTCTAAATTAACTCGTTCGCCCGAATTAAAATCTAATTTCAATTCCGCGTCGAAATCCAATTTCGTATAATATATCGAATATATTATTTAATCGATTAATTCCAAATTAATCATTCTCTCTCTTTAAATGATATTTTATCCCAGATAAAATATCTCCGCAATTAATCCCATATTAATTTTCTCTCTCATCTAATTAATCCCAGATTAATAAAGTGTGAATCATACGTCATCGGTGAATATTCAAGAAGCGACCCAAGAGATCCCCGGATATATTGGTAGTAAATTCGGTCGTCGGACTATCCGAACACGTAAGTACCTAGTAATACGTTTGTACCGATTTACAAGACAAGGTTGGATTCTAGCAAAGCGCCATGCCTACCAAATTCTCCAGAAATATCCTTACAAGATTATTGATCTATATCAGGCGTAGTATATGTAGTATTGCTTATCTCGATCCAGTATCGGATGATCACATGCAAGGCCTGGGGCTGGTACAGTGTCTGCCCCGTATGAAGCATATATCGGATCACTAACAACTAGTCTCTTTATTATCGGATAATCATGACCAAGTCATATTATCCCGATGGTTGCAACCCTTAGAGAACCAGTTCTGTATCCCTATGCGATCATCATCTCCATATGACTGGAGTGATACTTCCGTCTTGACATCACACCCAACACACTACGATTCTCAATATACCCAGCAGAGGCGTACACAGAACCTGTTAAAGCCCTGGACGACCTAAAACTAAAGTATATTGATTGTCGCAAGTATTAACGGTGCAAGTCTCAAGTTAAGACCAAATACACCTACCCTGATTTCGGACTTCCATAGACACATAGTCATACTACCAATGGAATTCCGAGGGGTCTATCCAGAGCGAAGCTGTTTCCCGTACCATCGGTAAACACAACCTCCTATTACACGTGCATGAGTATCCTATACCCAAATATATGAGAACTATGTTGCTATGCCCTCACAACGCGCACAAGTGTAATACTACTCTTTTACGCATTATCGATGTCCAATCTCGATAATACTCTGACTAGGGATATTTAATGATTAATCCTTTGTGGATTGATACTGTCTCATATCATCTCAATCCAGGAACTAATCATAAGAACCTCCTATCATTTATAAATCTTGGTGATCTAATCACAAATGATAAGAGAGCAATCTCCTTTGTCACATGGTTAATTTGTACAACATCACCATGATCTGTACAAATAGTGACGCTATGGGTTATAACTGTCCAACAAAATTAGCATTTATCTTTTCCTAAAACTTTTTAACTAAACAAACATTAAATCATTGGAATTTTTTTGGGTTTTTTCGATTTTAAAACACACACAATCACAAAAAATGCAAAAGATAAAAAATACTGGAATGAAAAAAGTAAAAATAAAACATGTAGGAAATTTTTTTGACGGAATTGAAAATTAAACACGCAAATAACTCTCACCCCCAAACCTAAATCTAGCATTGTCCTCAATGCGTTACAAAAAAAAGGAACAATAGTACCTGAGTTTTTCAATCATTAGCCTCCTCATTGTCACTGTCGTCCTCTGGCGGGTCAGGGAATTCTGGAATATAAATGTGCAAATTCTGAGTCATTTGTTGAAGTAATTGGCCCATTGCCATGTTATACTGAATTATGTAGTCCACACGAGATCCCAGTCGCCGAACTTCTTGAGATAAAGTGCGAGGCCAAGATGATCTTTGTGGTGGTTGAGGCGGTTGTTATGTTTGTGGTGCAGGTGCAGAAGAAGATGATCCGGTATGAGCTTGTCTCTCTGTATGGAATTGCTGGATGATGCGGGCTGTTATTGCAGTCGTGGGCAGTGTTATCTCCTTTCTAGGGTCAACAGCGACACTGGCCAATGTGCACAAAGATGAAATCATGTAGCAATATAACAGTCCTGCATTTGTTGATCTCGCAGCCCAGACTTTATTGGTAGCTATCAGCTGACCAACATTGATTGTGTAACCTTCTAGTATGCAGTACAATAAAATCATTCGTTCCTTTGTGACATAAGTAATGTGTGTCCCAGGTAGTAAAGTTCTTGTCAGGAAGTGGAACCACACTTTAGCTTCAATTTTAGCAACTTCGAGCTCATCTTCAAATGTTCCCCATTGCTACTCATTACCCACGCAGCATTAGGGATGCACAAGGTCTCCGTTAGATAAGTGATGTCAACTTCTTCCTTTATTGCCGAATATTCATCAACTTCCATATCTGCCAACCAATAGAACCCATTTATAGTTGATGCATCAAACTTCACTTTTTATCCTCTTACCATAACCATATACGCTTCATGCTCATAAGCATTAGCGTAAAACTCACGTACAATAGTAAAAAAAGTGGGGTGAGGCTGCTGGCAAATCTTATGCCATTTTTTTTTTTGGAAAAAAAAATCTTATGCCATTGCCTGGTACCAATTACCATATCTATCTCGGGAAATAGTCCGGGGTTGATTTCAAAACCCTTATCTATAATAGAAACCTTTTTATTCATTCTCTCTTCATACCTCTTCTCTGCGTCTGCCGAGACAAATTTAGAAGCATCAAAACTCGGTCCGGTAGATTTTGAAGCCCTAGATCTCTTCGGTGCCATTTTGTTGTAAACATTTCGATAGTGTCTCCTCTAAAACTCAAGATTTCACCAAATTCACCCTAAATCTAACACAACAATGTCAATCTTCACCCCCAATTCTACGAAATTTTAAAAAAATTTAATCCTCAAATATAAATATTCCAATTCTTCACTGCTACACTTCCAAATATCCAATTTTAAAAAAATCACCACACAAAATCAGACAATTTTCGGCCTCCTCTCCCTTCACTGCCACAATTCCAAATCCAATTTCAACAAATTTCACCACACAAAATCTTACAATTTTCGGCTATCCCCCTTTGTAAATTCGGAAATTTAAAAGATAATGAAGAGTGAAGAACGATTTTACCACTCACGATGTTGGCCTTTGAATGATGATCTTTTGGCTTTGAAGAACCGTATCTGAAGATGGAGGGTCTCGGCCGTGGGAGAATGAGTGTCTCGACCATGGGTATTAGAGGGAAAAATCAGTGTTTCGGCCATGGGTTGAGATGGAAAAATCAGTGTTTCGGCCGTGGGTTGAGTGGTCTCGGCCGTGGGTTGAGATGGGAAAAATCAAGGGAGATGATGGGATTTTGTAGCTTGTTAGTGTGATTTGATGAATTTAGAAGACTTTGGTTGATGGTTTGGTGTTTGAGGGTCAGATTTTCAGAGGAAAGTTGAGAGGAAATACAGAAAATTGGAAGAAGAAATTAGGAATCTGTGCGGCGGCCACTGGTTTTAGTCTAGATATCGAACACGCGTCGCGACACCAAATTGTTTTTGCGTCGCGACCTTCGATTTTTAGGGTTAGGGTTTGTCTCTTGTGGCTTCTGTGTCGCGACGCGAGATTTTTTTTTTATTTTTTTTTGGCAAAATCAAGTCTTTCAACGAGTAAATCCACTAGGACGCGTCTCAAGAGCTGACTCCTTACTCGGCCGTCTTTACTGGATTAAATTTATATCCTTGTGATTTTGTCAAATTTATTTTGTTGAAAATCCCGCTTTCACTGGCTTGCTTTGTCCTAAAATATTCCGTCTTTTTTTTCCTTGCAAAAATAACACAAAATTTATAAAAATTCTACAACATGTATACACAAAAGAATAAAAATTAAAATAAAATTATTGCATGGGTTGCCTCGCTGCTAGCGCTAAATTTTTCGTCTTCAGCCAGGCGTGACTGAAATCCGTATATCATGGAGGTTTCAACGTCGTTTTGGACGTCCGATTAAAGACATTCCCATGTGCTTTGCTTTTGAAGGGTCTGTTCCAACGGTAAAGTGGCAAAAAGAGTTTTGTCTCATTCAATGCTTGTGCCACCTTTTTAATCTTTGTCGCTCCAGTGGTTCCTGAAAAGAAAGAAAGAAAATTATGAGGTCTCGTATGGTGCTCGACTTGGAATGGAAGTTTCATTCTATCAAGCTTCTGGGCGATATCTTTGATTTGCACTCCCCAAAACAGTGATGTTTCTCTTGAATGAATTGGATCTTCAATAAGGTCAGACATTTGCTCTTCCATTTTCTCTACTTCTTGCTCGACCTTTTCTTCACAGATGAATTTTAAAATTTCCACATTCAGTTATTCTCCTGTCATCTGTGAAATGCATGCTCCATAAGTATCACCCTGAGGATGTAAAAAGATGTCAGATTTTAGGTCTTCATCATCTGATATGACTAGCTCAGGTAGCTCGTTTTCAAACATTAGTGCAAAGCATTCTTCAAGATCTTCATTTTGAGGATGAAAAGTTTCATCCTCCTTTGTTGGTGCACTTGGTATAAATAGCTTAGCTTTTTCATCGTCGTCAGAGTCAGAATAATAAAAATCAAACAGAGATTTTGTTGGTTCGGGCTCCTGAACTGATACCTCCGATTCTTGCTACTGCTAAGCTTCATCCTCTGTTATGATGTCATGATGAATCTCAGGATATTTGAAGGCTTCTTTAGTATTATTTGAATTTGCTCCGTGAGATATGAGATTCAGGTTATCTATTAATTGTCTAACTTGATCTGTCATCCTCTCTATAGACGCCGCTTCACTCTGAATTTGTACATCAAATTGAGCTTCCCGTTCCTCAAGCCAATCTTTGAGCATGTGAATCAACTGATCTTCCTCTGATGGTTCTGGTTCTTGATGAAGATCGTAGATGGATGGTGGATAAGATGGAAAATGTGATGGTTCTTCATATCTTGAATGATTCCGAAAATTCGGCCACTCTGAAAGGTATATGCATTGATCGCTCGGGTGGTTACCATCGCCTATCTCACGTATCCCCATTGCGTTCTGCTGAGCAAATGTAGTATTGCTTGACATCCAGTGATAATTATTGGGCTGGACAACAGGCCTCAGAAAACCGGACTGTTGCTCCCAGATTTAGGGTGTATCTTCTTCTAGTAAGACTCGTAATCTTTCAATATCCCAATAAAGATCCATGTCAACCACCTGAAGAATAAAAGAAGGAAATAAAAATTACAGATAAAAAGAAAATTAGATACAAGTAAATTAGATATCTTCAAAATTAATAACTCAAGAAAAATAAGTCCCCGGCAACAGCGCCAAAAACTTGACCGGTGCGTAATCAAACGCGTATAACGCAAGCGCACGTATCTTTCAAGTAGTATAAAAATATCGATCCCACGATGACTAAATTCCTATTGTTATTACTAATTGTTGATACTATTTATTTACAGGTATCTAATTAAAGGGAGAAGGGAATGATTGCTTTTGGTTGGTTGAATGTGGATTTGCTAAATAAATAAAAACATAAAAGAAAATACTAAGGAAAATAACAAAAGACAAATATCTAGGGTCGTGATTTCACACAATATTATTCAAATGATGAATTGATTCTCTTATATATGTGTAATAAATCAGTTAACTATAAACATAAAAGTAAATAAATAAAATGTTGTAATAAAAATTAAAAATAAAAATACATAATTAAATATTATTAATAATTTACAAAATAGATGCTATCCTATGAAATCAGGGAAAAAATCCCAAGGAAAGCACACCAAATGAGGTGCAGAAAGCTTCAAATTTCTCAGATTTTAACATGTGTCCCCGGCGCAGGTTAGCAGAATGCGGCGCACGTTAGACGTCGCGACGCGACCAAATGACCATTTACAAAATATTATAAATAAGTTTTATGTAAGGCCAAAAGGTCAATTTTACAAAATATTATAAATAAGTTTTATGTAAATTTTGAGTTGTATCTGTTGGGATATATCTCATAGAGTTTCATGTAATGTAAACAAAATGATTTGTTATAAATAAAAGATGCATTGTTCATTTATCAAATATTTTGATTTAAATCGCATATTGTAAATTATCACGTTTACCCTAGATTACTTATGTGCCTTCAGACTTAATGTATGAGTGTCATACACAAGAGTATTAAGTCTGAAGTTAGTAATCTGAAATAGTGCATAGAGAGCAAACAAAGCTTTATTTGTGGTTAATCTATAGCTGCGGTCCATTATATAATTGTATGGTGACCTTGATCTAGGATCGTCCATGTGGTGACATGAGAATGAAGGCACATTATATGATGTGATCATATAGGACTGGACCCAGATTGAAATGAATTTCTTATAATAACTGTTAGAATAAAGAAATTCATTTCAATATACTAGATGATCATATATGTAACATCCCGCCTAAGCCAGGATGTTACCGGTAGGAGACATGCTAATCCTACCTCCATAAGCCTCTGATTCTGACGAAATTTCAGCATGATGTATGCAGAACATCATGCAACCTAGCTTATAGCCAGCACCCTGAGACAACCTATTTATGCAAACACAAAATATAAGCAACTATCACCTTGGCCTCAAGCCAGAACTCAATAAATGAAATGCAAATCACTTGGCCTCCTGCCAGAACTCAAAATAATATTATACTATTACATTACTCTTTACATATGAAATACAAGTGCAGATACAAATGCAAGGGGTCGTGAGAACCCATAACTTGACCCAAGACTCAATAACTCTCTTGACTACAATTGGGGCGAACCACTGTCTTCAAAGTCTTCATTGATGTCCTGCTGGCTCAGTATGACTGCTACTAACCTACAAAACTAACAAACTGTAGTGGTGTGAGTCATAAGACTCAGTAAGTAACCATGCATGCATTCTAATAATAAAAACTTAATTTATATCATTGTTTTAATCACATTTGGAAAAGAAATACTCAGATTGGTAAGTTAATTATTTTTCTTTACTCATAACTCGTTTACTAAAGTTTTATCGTGAAATCTTACTAATATCTGATCTCTACCTCAAGTTTGTATTTACTTATGCCAATTCCGTTTTATTTATTATCTTTGATTTGCCCTTGTTTACTTATCTTAGTTCTGAAATTTTCTAACTTCCTTAACTCTTACCTTAACTTACCATGTATTTATTCTTACCACTGTCTAATATATCATCTTATATTCAAGTTCTAAAAAATAACACTTACCAAGTGTTATATCTTAATCATTTATCTGACATGTAAAATTCAGAATTAATCATTCCATTCTATAATATAATTCTTAGTTGACTTGTCATCCTTATAAACTATAAATACATACATACGTTTTTACTTTCTTTGAAAACTTTCTTTAAAACAACCTTTCCTTGCTCATATCTCATGCATAACTTACCTCTTACCATTCATTCACATTCTACATCTTCATTATATAATTATTTATAAACTAATCATATCACAAAAACACAGTCAAACTTTTTACCCTCCTTTACCTGTTACCAATGAACATCACACACCTCGTATATTCGCATTTCATCATACATGCAAAACCATATATATTCTTAATGTTTTTTAATACTTTTACCGACCTTTTTCTTACTTCGTGTCGAAACTCTTTGAATTACTCAAAAGTTTCTGACTTGTATTTCATACGATACACATAACCGTAATGTGATGTCACATCCATAAGGGTTACGAAGTATACATATCCACCTCTAGCCTAGCTAGACATGGGCCCACTTACATCACTATGAACGAGGGCTAACAGATTGGTGGCACTTGCACTTTTACCAATTAAAAGGTGTTTTAGGCATTTTTCCTAATAAACTAGATTCGTATACATCATTTGAATTAGAATCAAATCATTCCTAGTATCCATTCTTTGAAAGTATGGATATACGAGTCTTGTTTAATGTGTCCCAGACAACAATTCCAATTTTATGTCTCAACAATTTATACAGTTTGAGCTTTTGTTTGTCATATTATATGTTTGAGATTTGTTGATATTCAAAATATAAATATTGTTATTCATATTTAATGTGTATATCTCAATATCATCTTTATAAAAAAAATACCTAGTGTTCTGGAACATAAAGGTATACCCGCAATGAGTTAAACTAGATATAGAGATAATGTTTCTAGTCAAACTAGGTACATTAAAATAGTTTCCTAATTTAAGTACATGCCCAAAGGGCAGTTCCAAAACTTAGGTTTCTACCGCCAAAACTGTTGGACAATTATGACCCATAGAGTCACTATTTGTACAGATCACGGTGTTGTTGTACAAATTAACTATGTGACAAAAGAGATTGCACTCTTATCATTTGTGATTAGATCACCTAGATGTATAAATGATAGGAGGTCCATATGATTTGTTCCTGGACTGAGAATGATATGAGACAGTATCAGTCCACGAAGGATAAATCATTAAATATCCCTAGTCAGAGTATTATCGAGATTGGACATCGATAAATACGTAAAAGACTAGTATTACACTTGTGCGCGTTGTGAGGGCACAACAGCATAGTTCTCATATATTTGGGTATAGGATACTCATGCAAGTGTAATAGGAGGTTGTGTTTTACCGATGGTACGGGAAACAGCTTCGCTCTAGATCAGACCCCCTCGGAATTCCATTGGTAGTATGACTATGTGTCTATGGAAATCTGAAATCAGGTAGGTGTATTTGGTCTTAACCTGAGACTTGCACCGCTAATACATACGACAATCAATATGCTTTGGTTGAGGTCGTCAGGGCTTTAAACCGTTTTGTGTACGCCAATGCTGGGTATATTGAGAATCGTAGTGTGTTGGTTTGTGTGATGTCAAGACGGAAGTGTCACTCCAGTCCATATGGAGATGATGGTCACGTATGATACGGTACTGGTTCTCTTAAGTACTGCAGTCATCGGGATAATATGACTAGGTCATAGTTATCTGATATAGAGAATAGTTACCAGACATCCGACATGTGCTTCGTACGGGGCAGAACACAATTCCAGCCCCAGGCCTAGCACGTGATCATCTGATACTGGATCGAAATACGCAATACCACGTATACTACGCCTGATATAGATCGCTTATTCATGTAAGCATGTTTCTGGAGATTTGGGTAGGCATGGCGTTTTGCTAGAAGCCAACATTGTCTTGTGAATCGGTGTAAACGTAGTACGAGGTACTTACGTGTTCGGATAGTCCGACGACCCGATAACTGCCAACATATCCGGAGATCTCATGGGTCGCTTCCGAAGATTCACCGATGACGTATGACTCGCACTTTAATTAATCTGGGATTAGTTTAATGAGAGAGAGAAAATTAATCTGGGATTAATTAAGGAGATATTTTATGGGGATAAAATATCAATTAAAGAGAGAGAACGATTAATTGGAATTAATCGATAAATTAATATATTTGATATATTAAACGAAATGGATTTCGATGCGGAATTAAAATTAGATTTTAATTCGGGCGAACGAATTAATTTGGAATTATTCGTTAGAGACGTGAATAGTTATTTTGCTAGGCGTAATCATTTAATTACGACGCAACGGAAAATTCGTTAATTTGGAATTAGCGAACCCGAGCCCGGGATTATTTGCGAGCGCATTCGCATTTCGAATTCGAATGCGGCACGCAAGTCAAATCAAGCGTCAAATCATTAGTCACATCAAGCGTCAAATCACATGTCACTTTGAGTGATGTGACATTTGATTGATGTGAGGTGATTGAAAGAAAGCATTTAATAATTGCCTTTTTTGGAAATTAAAAGTGGTAAATGGTTTAATATTTTTGGAAAATATATAAAACCCTTTTACATTTTTATTTCCCACTCTCTCTCTTACACGGTTTTAGGCATTTTGGAGCCAAAAACCTTCTTTTCTCCCATGCATTTTCTCTTCTGTTTTTCTGCTGCTCATTACAGTGACAGTGAATGAGAAACCAGTGAGTATTTTATGGCAAAATGCAGGAGAGCTAGCACTCCATGAGTCCATACAAAGGTGATAAGGCATTGTTTTCATGAGCAAGGAACCACCTTGTCAAGCTTGGAGCTTCCATGGAGGACACCTATGGCCGATTCTTGGAGGAGGAAGCAGTCCCCACGCCGAGCAGTACACTGCAGCCCTCACTGCCGAGCTCCCAAGGGCAGTTTGTTCTTCATCTTCGCAGCATCCAACCGATCAATGTGAGTTATTCTGCACCTCCTTTGATGTGTATTCAACTCGTTTTATGCTTGATTTATGATCCTTGGGACTTGATTGAAACCCAACAATGGTATCAGAGCCATTTGAGCATGAAACGAAAATTAGGGTTCTTAACTAAATTTGGGGCTTTTTGATTTAAGCATGGTTTTTGAAAAATTGTTTGTTTAAATATGCTTGTATATGGATAACTTAGATTTATATGTAATCCAATTTGTTGAAAAATTAATTGGATTGATTTTCCCCAATTTGCTTATTGTGGCCGAAAATGGTTAGCTCCCTAATGTCTTGGTTTTTTTGATTTTTTGAACATTGGATGTGTTGGAAATCATTTGGGGGGATGTTGAATTTGTTTAATTTGGTTCAATTGGATTGAATTTGATTTGGGCATATTTTTCCCTTTGGCCGAGACTTTGGAATGTTAATTGAGTTTGATTTTGATCAAATTATGTTGGACATGATTCATTGATGATAAGCATGATTAATTGGACAAATTTTGTGTTTTGGAAATATTGATTTGGGTAATGATAATGCTATACACTTTATTTAATTGAATTGAAAAATTGGATTTTGTAATTTAATTAAATTGGGCATTAAATTGGATTTGGGCTTTTAAAGTTGTTATTGGGCTTGTTGGGCTGTGTTTTACAAAGTTGGGTTTAGGAGAAATTGGTTGGATCCAATTAGGCTCAAAACCGCATCCAAAAGCCCAAATGCGACTAATGAACCTTTAAAGTTTAATTGGGCCTAATGGGCCAAAATTGATTTTGGGCTTATTGGGTAACTCCCGTATTGGATTTTGGTTATTCGGTTTGACCCGAGTTGACAAAAGTCCACGCCTTGAAGAAATTAATTAAAGGCCCATTAGACTTTAATTAAATTAATATTTGATATTAATCGGGCTTTGAGACCCGTAACGATTAAATTCGGAATTTAAATCGTAAAGGTTTATTATATAAAAGTGTAATATTTAATTTGGAATTAAATAAAGAATAAGAATTAAATGTGTATTAAATTGGATTTAATTATGTAATTTAATTTAATTCGAGAATTCGTACTTTGAGTACTTATTCGCAAAAACGAGTTTGACTTGAGCAAAATCAAATCGTTGATTGAACATTGGATGATCACTAATTATCAGATTAATTAATTGGATTAGATTGATTGATAACATGCTTGTGTGAATACATGGTTTCGATGCATGAATAATGTATATCAGATGGATATAAGATGGATGGGAAAATTTTAGGAATTGTTGTAATAAATTCGATTTATTAATTGGACCTGCGTGTCCAGCCTTATTACCTCTCATTTCTTTGTATTCTTTCTCACATATTCCCCTCAATGTAAATGAGGTTTCTTTAGAAGTGTAGTGTAACGGGTAGAAGTAATACTTGTGCTAGCAGGAGAGAAAAAGGGAGAGATTTGATCTAGGATCATTGTAAAGTATCCATCTGTATATCATTATTATTTTACAAAGATAATAAATTGGTTGCCAATTTGCACGCAAAAAACCCTCAAATAATATTAAGCGTCTTTCCTTCCATTGAGTGATTCTCACTCAAGATCCGAGACGGCATTGGTTTGTTGGCCAAAGTCAAGGCCTTTGTCTGTCGAAGATGTGTTTGAATCACGAAGGCTTTGTTCCATGTCAGTGTCTTGTCCAAGTTGTGGTTTGTTGGCCAAAGTCAAGACCACTTCTTATCCATCGACATTGATTACGAAGCTTTCCATGGTCAATGGGTCGCGCTTGACTGGGATCACTAAGTTTGTTGTGCTAAAGCCAAGGCTTAGTTGATTCAGAGGAAAAAGGTTAGGTAATACATTGGATGTATTGGCATATATAAGATATATATTTCGGACTTGGATGTCCCCTTACCGGATCTAGGAATTGGATTGGATCCAATCGATCTTAGAGATCTACCTAGTTAATTATCATACAATTTGTTGGCCAAAGTCAAGATTGTGTGATATTTAACGGGATCCTAGCCCACTATGAAACACGGTTTCCCGAGTACTCGATAGAGGGTTAGAGGCTCGCCGAAAAATAGTGGGAGGCAAGAATTGAATTTGCAATATTCGTTCAATTACTCGCCATACGCGCTCATTTCAAATATTTCGTGGATATCAATTAAATGTTAGTTGGACTAATATTTATATTGTTGTTTTTATAAGCAGTTGGACTGTATTATAATTGATTATATAATTGGATTATAGTAATCAATATATTTGAATTAATTAATTTCGATTTAGAGTTGATTTTATAATTGGATTATAGTAATCAATGTAATTGAGGTTAATTAATTTAAATTATATTTGATTGTATAGTTAGACTATAATAATCAATATAATACATAGTACCACAAATCGTTGATTAAATAGTTGGACTATTAGAATCAAGATAAAATGAAAGATTAGCATTTAAAACATAATCCTATGGAAAATGTATTTAAATGACTTAATTTTTCTAATTGGGAATAATATTTCAGGATGGTCCTGGAAATATAATAAGTTAGTTTATTTGATAAAATAACAAATTAGGCCTAAGTCTGGAGTTAAGCTAATAAGTGGAACATGATATTTGGAATATTCATGTAATGATAACTTTAGTGCTTAATCCATTATACTTGTCATATAGACTCATTAATTTCTTTATCAGAACTAAGAATTAGATTCTTAAAGTATGATATTGAAATTGAAGGATCTTCATAAATCTATAATTAGATTTTAGAAGTAAGCAAATTACAATAATAAACTCTTGGAGAGTTAATGACTATTCTCAAGGAGATAAAGTCAAAGTTTGCAATTAGGCAAGTAGCACCTTACTTCGATATTCCAGAATGCCAAGGCTTGGCCAAAGGCTTCTGGAGTGTGGAAAAATGGCAAAGTCAAAATCAATATAGTCTTCTAGGAAGATAAGAGGACATATCCCAAGAAGGAATTGAAGACGAGCAAGGCTCTGACTTCAAATATGTTTGTCATAATTATGTTCACTACTAGTATTAAAATTAGATTTAAATACTTAGTGTGGTACATAAATATGTATTGATGTTTAAAATCTGTTTTGAACAAGATACTGACTTCAATAGAGATTAATCTGCGAATCGGAAACGGGACGAAAGTCGATGTTTTGACCGTAGATACCTAAGTTTAGGAACTACCCTTTGGGTATTTAGGTAAATTAGGAAACTGTTTTAATGTAACAAGTTTGACTAGGAACATTATCTTTATATCAGTGTTTAATCCGTTGCAGATTGAACCTTTATATTTTAGAACACTAAAGTGTTTTATTATATAAAGATGATATTAAGATAAACACATTAGATGTGAACAACAGAATTTATATTTAGAATATAAATAAATCTCACATGTATATCATGATAAACAAATAGCTCGAACTGATTTGATCAGGGAGAAACTTAAAAGTGGCAATGTTGTCTGGGACACTTTAAACAAGACTCGTATATTCGCACTTTTGAAGAGTGAGTACTAGGACATATTTGATTCCAATCAAATAAAGTCTACGAATCTAGTTTATCGGGCAAAGTGCCTAAAACACTATTTACTTGGTAAAAGTGTAAATGCCACCGATCTGTTAGCCCTAATTCATAGTGAAGTTAGTGGGCCCATGTCTAGCTAGGCTAGATGTGGATATTTCGTGACCTATACGGATGTGGCATCGCGTAATGGTTATGTGTTTCTTTTGAAGAACTCAAATCGGAAACTTTTATAGTTTCGACACGAAATAGACAAACAGATCGGCTATAGTATTAAACCGTTACGGTAAGACCGTAATGGAAATTACTTAAGCAATAAGTTTCTAAAAATACTTGAAAGAGTAAAGTATTCTTTCAAAAGAGGACTCCGACCGAGTAACCGAATTTTGTTAGACATGATTAGGTTAATCATGAGTCGCTCTGAGCTACCATTTCCTTCAACGGATACGCATAAACAGTGCAGAACTTATTTAGAATAAGGTTCCATTAAAATATGTTTGACAGATAACATATTAGATATGAACGGGAAAGAAACCGGGTTTCAAATTCCTGTTAAATTTGGGAATGCTAGGCATATGTTTAGATGATACCAAACTAAAACTCAAATTGGATAAGTGCCAATTGTAGGATATCCTAGGGATACCAAAGTATTGTACTTATACAACTCACTAGAGAACAATTGATTGTTGCTCACCATGGGGTTTTCCTGAGAGGAATACCGATATGCAGTGGTAAGTGGGATGATAGTAAAACTCGATGAAAAATCGGAGTAATACTATTCCAGGCACCGAATCCTTAATGGAACACAAATAGTTCATCAAGGATGTAACTATTACCATTAATATTCGAATACACAAGAACCGCGTGAGTCGGAGAGATTCAGAAAACAACCTGGGGTATGGGTTTCTGATCTCACCTCGTAAAGATGTCAATCTTTTGAGGTATACCAACTGACTACGTATGAGAAAGTGATACAAGGTATCGACTCCCTATTATGGCAAAGTGCCATGAGTCCGAAATGGATTCCATGTATGTCAACAAGTTTGGATACTAGTTGATGTACCGCAAGGCATTGTGCCTACTGGTACTTTATAAGTCTTCAAGGAAGACATACATTGATGGAAACATACCAATGTGTAAAGCTAGGCTTTTAACGAAAAGGTATCGTTATCAACATTGTGTTGATTTTGATTCAACCTTTTACCTGTTGCCACGGTAAATCCATTTGGATAATACTTGCTAAAGTTGCATGTTTCATTTATGAAATATGTCAGCAGAACGGTAAAATCATTTTCTTGAAAAGGAAACCTTTTGGAGGATGTTTAAAACATCCTGTCGGTTTTGTCGTACCAAAACTAGCAAACAATGTTTGCAGGTTAATCGATCCATGTTTGGATTGAAGCAAGCATTGGTTCTAGGAATTATCGTTTTGATGTAATCATAATAGTATATGATTTAATTCAAAACGAAAAGATTCTTGTGTATATAAGAGGGTTAGTGGGAGCGCACTGACATTGGCTGTCCTATAAAATAATGATAATATGTCATTTCTTGGAAATGAGATTCCCATAAAAATAACTATCGGTGAAAGCTTGGCTTTCGAAAACTCTCCGTGGAATCATACATTGTAAAATGTACGCCTCCTGGTGTCTCATACGCTTTGAGCATATTGATTCACAAACAGGCCAATCCAAGTGATAGTCACTGGATTGATGTTAAGAACATCCGTTAGTATCTTAGAGAACTAAGGATGCTGTCTTAGTCCATGGAGATGGAGAACTTGAAGTGACTGGGATCACTGTAGCAAGTTTCATAAACTGATAAAACGACTAAAAGTCACAGACGGTACTATACAGTAGAATAACGGTACAGTGAGCTGGAAATCTTTCAAGCAAGATACTGTTACCGAATAAACAACAAATGCGGGTTAATTACTGCAGCTGAGGCGGCAATAGAAGCCTTCTGGGTAAATAAAAAAATCTAATTAGATTAGATATAGTTCTGTTAGCAGCTGAGCTAGGCGTCAGCACATGCTAAAGAATTAATGGTCTCATCAACGATCCAGATACATACTTCGACTATTCATCTGATTCGTTCGGATCATACATCGTGGCGATGTGACGATCGAATAAATCGCATCAGATGTTAATCACGTAAATCCGCTGACGAAAACTTTTCCTCAGCAATTTGAGCCAACCGTACATAGTTCGGGTGTCAAGCACTCGAGTGACTGGTTATAGGCCAAGTGGGAGATTGTTGGACAATTATGACCCATATCGTCACTATTTGTATAGATCACGGTGTTGTTGTACAAATTAACTATGTGACAAAGGAGATTGCACTCTTATCATTTGTGATTAGATCACCTAGATGTATAAATGATAGGAGGTCCATATGATTTGTTCCTTGACTGAGAATGATATAATACAGTATCAGTCCACGAAGGATAAATCATTAAATATCCCTAGTCAGAGTATTATCGAGATTGGACATCGATAAATACGTAAAAGACTAGTATTACACTTGTGCGCGTTGTGAGGGCACATCAACATAGTTCTCATATATTTGGGTATAGGATACTCATGCAAGTGTAATAGGAGGTTATGTTTTACCGATGGTACGGGAAACAGCTTCGCTCTGGATCAGACCCCCTCGGAATTCCATTGGTAGTATGACTATGTGTCTATGGAAATCTGAAATCAGGGTAGTTGTATTTGGTCTTAACTTGAGACTTGCACCGCTAATACATACGACAATCAATATGCTTTGGTTAAGGTCGTCCAGGGCTTTAATCGGTTCTGTGTACGCCAATGCTGGGTATATTGAGAATCGTAGTGTGTTGGGTGTGATGTCAAGACGGAAGTGTCACTCCAGTCATATGGAGATGATGGTCACGTAGGATACGATACTGGTTCTCTTAAGTACTACAGTCATCGGGATAATATGACTATGTCATAGTTATCCGATATAGAAACTAGTTACCAGACATCCGACATGTGCTTCGTACGGGGCAGACATAATTTCAGCCCCAGGCTAAGCACGTGATCATCCGATACTGGATCGAAATACGCAATACCACGTATACTACGCCTGATATAGATCGCTTATTCCTGTAAGTATGTTTCTTGAGAATTGGGTAGGCATGGCGCTTTGCTAGAAGCCAACCTTGTCTTGTGAATCTGTGTAAACGTAGTACGAGGTACTTACGTGTTCGGATAGTCCGACAACCCGATTAACTGCCAACATATCCGGAGATCTCATGGGTCGCTTCCCGAAGATTCACCGATGACGTATGACTCGCACTTTAATTAATCTGGGATTAATTTAATGAGAGAGAGAAAATTAATATGGGATTAATTGCGGAGATATTTTATCTGGGATAAAATATCAATTAAAGAGGGAGAACGATTAATTTGGAATTAATCGATAAATTAATATATTTGATATATTAAACGAAATTGGATTTCGACGCGGAATTAAAATTAGATTTTAATTCGGGCGAACGAATTAATTTAGAATTAATTTGTTAGCGACATGAATAGTGATTTCACTAGGCGTAATCATTTAATTACGACGCAACGGAAAATTTGTTAATTTAGAATTAGCGAACCCGATCCCGGGATTATTTGCGAGCGCATTCGCATTTCGAATTCGAATGCGGCAAGCAAGTCAAATCAAGCGTCAAATCATTAGTCACATCAAGCGTCAAATCACATGTCACTTTGAGTGATATGACATTTGATTGATGTGAGTTGATGTGAGGTGATTGAAAGATAGCATTTAATGCTTGCATTTTTTGGAAATTAAAAGTGGTAAATGGTTTAATATTTTTTGAAAATATATAAAACCCTTTTACATTTTTATTTCCCACTCTCTCTCTTACACGGTTTTAGGCATTTTGGAGCCAAAAACCTTCTTCTCTCCCACGCATTTTCTCTTCTGTTTTTCTGCTGCTCATTACCGTGACAGTGGAGGAGAAACCAGTGAGTATTTTATGGCAAAATACAAGAGAGCTAGCACTCCATGAGTCCATACAAATGTGATAGGGCAGTGTTTTAATGAGCAAGGAACCACCTTGTCAAGCTTGGAGCTTGGAGCTTCCATGAAGGACACCCATGGCCGATTCTTGTAGGAGGAAGCAGTCCCCACGCCGAGCAGTACACTACAGCCCTCACTGCCGAACTCCCAAGGGCAGTTCGTTCTTCATCTTCGTAGTATCCAACCGATCAATGTGAGTTATTCCGCACCTCCTTTGATGTGTATTCAACTCGTTTTATGCTTGATTTATAATCCTTGGGACTTGATTGAAACCCAACAAAAACAACGACTTTCGTCCTGTTTCTGACTCGCAGGTCAATCTCACCTGAAGTCAGTATCCTGCTAATCAGTAGAGCCCGCACATCAGTACATATATTTATGTACTACATCCAGTTTCTAAAATCCAATTTTAAAACCAGCAGTGGACATGTTTATAACAAACATACCTGAAGCCGGACCCTTGTCCTTCTTCAATTCCTTCATGTCTGCCTTGTCTATACGGCAGTCACGCTTCCAATGACCCCGTTTGCCACAGTTTAGGCAGACATCTTGAGATATGTCATTTGTCTTCCTAGAAGACTGTGACGATTTTTCCTTTGCCCATTTTTCATATCCCTAGAAGCCTACGTCCAAGCCTTGAACTTCTGGGATGTTGAAGTAAGATGCGCATTGCGCTTCTTACCCTTTTGCAAGCTCTAGCTCTGTCTTCTTGAGCATAGCCATTAACTCTCCAAGAGTTTTCTTTTACAATTAGTACTTCTAAGATCTAAGAATAGATCTATGAAGATCATTCAATTTCAATATCATACTACAAGGATCTAATCCTTAATTCTGACGAATAAATTAAGGAGTCATTGCGGCAAGCATAACAGATTGAACACTAAAATTATCATCACTATGAGTCTTCCAAAGCTCATGCTCCACTATTTGCTCAACTCCGGGCTAAGGCCCGAGATGTCACTCTATCAAATAAAGTAACTTCTCGGCTCTCAGGACTATCCTGGGGTTCTATTCCCAATTTGAAAATTGAAGTCGCTTAAAGACATTTTCACCCAGGATTATGTTTTAAACGCTAATCTTTCAATTATCTTGATAACAATAGTCCAACTATCCAATCAAAGATTTCAGGTACAATCGAATATAATGATTACTATAGTCTAACTATATAATCAACTACTATTTCATTGGTTAAATTCAAATATATTTGATTACTATAATCCAATTATATAATCAACTATAAATGAAGTAGTTTGAATACAGTCCAACTGTTTAATTAAAACAACAATTGAATATTAGTCCAACTAATATATATAAAAAATTTTAATAACGAAGAATTGAAATGAGCGCGTATTGGCAAGTACCTAAACGAAATTTCAAATTTAATACTTGCCTCCCACTATTTTTCGGCGAGCCTCTAACCCTCTGTGGAGTACTCGGGAAACCTAGTTTCCTAGTGGGCTAGGATCCCGTTAAATAACACACAACCTTGACTTTGGCCAACAAATTCTACGAAACTTAACTAGGTAGATCGCTAAGATCAATTGGATCTCATCCAATTCCTAGATCCAGTAGGTGGACCTCCAAGTCCGAAACATATATCCAATATATGCCAATATATCCAATATATTGCCTAACCTTTTCCTCTGAATCAACTAAGCCTTGGCTTTGGCTCAACAAGCTTAATGAAACCAGTTAAACGTGACCCATTGACAGTGGGAAAGCTTCGTAATCGAGGCCGATGAACAAGAAGTGACCTTGAATTTGGCCAAAAAATCACAACTTGCCCAAGACGTATGATATGGAACAAAGCTTTCGTGATTCAAACACATCCGCGATGGACAAAGGTCTTGACTTTGGCCAACAAACCAATGCCAATCTTGGATCTTAAGAGAGAATCACTCAATGGAAGGAAAAACGCTTAATATAAAATGAGGGTTTTTGTCGCGATTTGGCAACCAATTTATTATCTTTAATTAGGTCTCATCATACACCCTTAAACATGCATTCTAAAAGCATAATAAGGCGCGAATAAATAATAATGATATGCGGATGGATATTTAACAAATTGTTCCTAGAACAAATCTCTCCATTTCCTCTCTCCCGCTAGCACTATTCTTACTTCTACCCAATTACATAATACTTCTAAAGAAACCTCATTTACATTTAGGGAAATTGGTGAGAAGAGAATTACAAAGGTCAAGAGATAAAGGCTAGACACGTAGGTCCAATTTAATAAATTCTAAATTTATTACAATAATTTCCAAAATTGCCTTCACCATCTAATATTCATCCGATATACATTATTCATACAATACATCCATGTATTCACAAAAAAACATGTTATTCAATCAATCTAACTCAATTAATTAATCTTTGAATTAAGTGATCATCCAATGTTCAAACAATGATTTGATTTGCGCGAGTCCAACTCGTTTGAGAATAAGTACTCAAAGTGCGTATTCTCTAATTATATTGAACTACAATTTTAAATCCAATTTAATTTGTATTCAATACTAATTCTTTATTTAATTCCAAATTAAATAATTACACTTTTAATGTGCCTTTACGATTTAGATTCTAAATCTAATCTTAATGGGTCTCAAAGCCCAATTAACATCCAATGTCAATTTAATTTAAAGTCCAATGGGCTTTCAATTAATTTCTTAAGGCATGGACTTTGGCAACCAAAGCCGAATAAGGAATCACCCTTTGTCATAAAATTAATTTTGGCCCATTAGGCCCAATTAATTATTTAAAGGCCAATTTATTATATTTGGACTTAATGGTATGATTTTAGGCCCAATTTGGATCCAATCCAATTTTCCTAAACCAACTTAGGCCAACCAAGCCCATAAGGCCCAAATATAACAATTTTAACCCAATTCCAAATGAAGCCTAATTAATTAAATTCTAATATTCCAAATATCACAATTTATTTAATTAAAGTGTATAGCCATAATTAATTATTCAAATTAACATTTCCAAAATACCAATTTACATAATTAATCATGCTTTATCATATTCAATACATGTCCAACATTATTGAGGCAAAATCAACCTCATTACATGTTTTACAAGTCACAGCAATGATGGGATTTTTATATCAATTTTGATTTCAATCCAATTAAATCACAAATCAATATATCCAAGCATTTTAAACACATCAAATGGTCTTAAAAAATCAAAATCACCATGACATAAAGGGCTTCTAACTCTCGGCCAAGGTAAGCAAATATAGGGAAAATTAATCCAATTTATTTTCTCAAATATTAAGATGCATAAATCTAATTTAACATCATCCAAGCTTATCCAAACCATCCATTTGAAGATATCATGCTCCAATCACAAAATCCCCAAATCCAAGATTATAAACCCTAATCATTTTCATGCTTAAATAGGCTCTGATACCATTGTTGGGTTTTCTAAGAACTAGCCAAGGATCTAATAAGCATAAAAGATGTGTGAATACGCAAAGAAGTAGCGGAAATACTTACATTGAACGGATTGGATGTAGGTGGTAAGTTCAAAACTTTTGCTCATTTGAAGTTGCTCCAAGCTCCTCTTTGAAGATTGGTGTAGCTCCAAGCCTTGAAGTTTGATTCCAAACTCAATGGGAGAAGTTTCCCTATCACCTTTGTATGATTCTTTAAGTGCTAGCTTAGGATGAATTTTGGAACAAAACTCTTCATTTTCTTCTTTGAAGTTCACGGCAAAGTGAACAAATTTTGAGAGTTGGAGAGTGGCTTTTCACGCCAATGAGAGAGGAGAAAAAATGAGTGAAGTGTTTTTTTTTTATTTCAAAAATCAATGTAAAGTAATACCAAAATCCAAAATTGGTATATGTCACTTACACATCAATTTTAATAATGCTTGTGTAAGAAACAAGCTAACCAAAAATTCCCACCAACTTCTATCAACCAAAAGTTGATAAAGTTGACTAGGTGATATGACAAGTGGTGGGCCCCACTTGATTCAAAATCCGAGTGGGCCCGCAAACACATTTCGGGCTCGGGTATGTTAATTCAAATTTAATTAAATAATTATGCCTAACAAAATTACTATTAAAGTCGCTCGCGAATTAATTCTAAATTAATTCGTTCTCCAGAATTAAAATCCAATTTTAATTACATTATAAAATCTAATTTCATTTAATATATCGAATATATTATTTAATCGATTAATTCCAAATTAATCGTTCTCTCTCTATTAATTGAATTTTATCCCAGATAAATTCTCGCCGTAATTAATCCTAGATTAATTTTCTCTCTCTTCTAATTAATCCCAGATTAATTATGTTCGAGTCATACGTCATCGGTGAATCTTCGGGAAGCGACCCATGAGATCTCTGGATATGTTGGCAGTAAATCTGATCATCTGACTATCCGAACACGTGCGTACCCGGTACCACGTTCTTACCGATTTATAAGACATGGTTGGCTTCTAGCAAAGCAACATGCCTACCCAATTCTCCAGAAATATTCTTTAAGGAATATATAATCTTTGTCAGACGTAGTATACGTAGTATTGCGTATTGTGATCCAGTATCGATATCACATGCTAGGCCTAGGGCTGGAATTGTATCTGCCCCGTACGAAGCATATATCAGATCTTTGGTAACTAGTCTCTATAATCGGATAATCATGACTTAGTCATATTATCCCGATGACTGTAGTACTTAAGAGTACTAGTTTCGTATCCTGCGTGATCATCATCTCCATATGACTGGAGTGATACTTCCATCTTGATATCACACCCAATACACTACAATTCTCAGTATACCCATAAGAGGCGTACACAGAACCTGTTAAAGCCCCGGACGACCAAAACCAAAGTATACTGATTGTCGCAAGTATTAGCGATACAAGGCTCAGGTTAAGACCAAATACACCTACCCTGATTCGGATTCCCATAGACACATAGTCATACTACCAATGAGATTCTGAGGGGTCTATCCAGAGCGAAGTTGTTTCCGTACCATCGGTAAACAGAACCTCCTATTACACTTGCATGAGTATCCAATACCCAAATATATGAGAACTATATTGTTACGCTTCCATAACACGCACAAGTGTAATACTAGTCTATTCCGCATTATCGATGTCCAGTCTCGATAATACTACGACTAGGGATATTTAATGATTAAACCTTAGTGGATTAATATTGTCTCATATCTTATTAATCCAGTACAAATCATATGGACTTTTATCATTTATATATCTTGATAATCTAATTACAAATGATAAAAGAGTAATTTCCTTTGTCACATAGTTAATTTGTACAACAACACCATGTTCTGTACAAATAGTGATGCTATGGGTCATAATTGTCCAACACGTGTGGCCCACGTGCCACCGCCTCTGATGGCCATTTGCCACATGCACCTGTCCTTAAGCTCAGAACCCTTTGGTTGTCCCAACGATGTCACTCACGTGTCGATTGGAGCTATCGTTTGTAGTAGATATGTGTTTTTCTAAGATGGCATTTAGGCGGCGGCCGCCTATGCCCTTTTTAGAGTAGTGCTAGTAAAACATAGAAGTAGGATTTTTAGTTGGACTCTCTATCCAAAGGACAATATCTTACTATAGGATGGTGACTTCAGTTTGCATAGTTGAATCGATTCAGTCTCAAATTGGTGTTGTGATTTTCGGATATTGAAGAGTGTTTATGAGAGAAAAACTGAATTTTATTACTATAAGAAAAAAATTTACAAGTGTTGGAAACTCTATAAAAAAAACCCTCACTATTTATACTATCTAAGCTTTATTTACATGAAGCTTAATTGTTGGGATGATTTGAGTTCTCAAATGAGCTCCTTATTTATAGAAAAACTATGACTCACAAATTTATCACATGAATAGTTCCCATCGAAAGTTAGTTTGTAGTTTTGCACCAAATTTTCAAAGACCACCTAAAGGTGGTTTAGAGGCTTACAAAGGTAGTTGGCAATTCATTCATGTAGCTTGATTCTATAATTCTCCATCTCCAGCTGCATCCGAAACGATTCTCATCTAACAGCTATCCCGGTTATGTTTCTGCACAGCTCTAGCTTATCTCGAGTAACCATCTTTGTTAACATGTCGGCTGGATTCTCATATGTGTGAATTTTCACTAGTCTCATCAATTATTGTTCCATCACCTCACGTATCCAATAATAGCGAATATCACATGCTTCGTCCGGGAATGATACATTGAGTTATTGCTTAAGTCCAAAACACTCTGACTATCAGAATGTATCTTGTATTCTATCTGCTTGATCCCTAATTCTTGAAGAAAATGCTTTAACAATAATATTTCATTTTCTGCTTCCGCTGCTGTAATATACTCAACTTCGGTTATGGATAATGTAATACACCTCTGCAATCTTGAGTGCCATGACGCAACTCCCCCTATAAAAGTGTAGAGAAAACTTGATGTAGATTTTTTACCATCAAGATCTTATGTCATATATGAATATGTATAGCATTCCAAGATTGGATCAGCACCCCCATAGCATAAACATAACTTCTATGTACCCTTGAGGTACCTAATAATCTATTTGGTTGTCTCTCAATGTTCTTTTCCTAGGTTAGAGAGAAAACAACTCACTACACTCATTGCGTGAGCAATATTTGGCCTGGTACATACCATAACATATTTTAGGCTTTCATCTACTGAAGAATATGGTATTAATGACATCTCCTCTATCTCTTTCTTGGAAAAGGGGCTCAAAATCTTGCTCAATTTGAAGTGGTGAGTCATTGGAACACTGACACGTTTAAAAATTGGTCTTTTACTCCCAAGTATAAGAGTGTCAAAGTAATAAAATAACCTGGTAAGTCCGGGGTCGATCCATAGGGAATAAATTGAGTAAAATAGAATGATAAGTAGAGCGAAAAGAAAAATATTTGATTTATTGAAGTTGTTGGAAACTTTTAAATGAAAATTCAATAATAAAATGAAATGCTGGAGTTAGGGGAACCACTTTTAATATTTCAAATTTAGAAATCTCGTTAATTATAATATATAAATTATCCTTGTTACCCAATTAATTTATCTCAGGAATTAATTATGCCAATATATAGAATCGGCCATAAAGGCGGTAGTCATTTCTGTCGATAACTAGTCCTGCCAAGGTACTAAATATGCCAAAAACATAAAACCAGTCATAAATGCAGTGATGTCGTATAAAACCAGCCATATAGGCGGTGATACCGTTTTTCTATAACAAGTACTGTCAAGGTATTCAATTATGCCAAAATCATATAAAACTATCTATATATATGGTAGCAAGATAAAACCAGCCATATAGGCGGTAGTCAATTTTGTCAATAATTAATCTTGATCTAAATCAACTTTTAATCATTAGATTACAATTTATTTATTATAATGTAAGCGAGATTGATCTAAGTTTTCATTATAAAAACTTCACCCTTTACCCAAGCAGAAAGAAACTAGCTACTCATTTTGTAATTAAAAATGCTCGTAATTTTATTATTGAAAGAAAAAGACATTACAAAAAGCTTAAAATAAATAAACACATAAGACACTCTCTCTCCAAGGTCTATAGAGAAATTCGAAAAGAAAGAATGAAAATTTCTTCTGTCGGAAGCTTCAACTTATAGACTGAGAAAAGTCTGCGCGTCGTGACGCGAATGCCAGCTGTGTACACGTGTTGAGAGATCAGGGCGTTGCGACGCCGAAGTCCTACGCGTTGCGACGTGAAAGGTGGTGCCCACAGTGTCTTTGTCTTCATTGGCGCATCGTGATGCCAAAGCTGTGCGTGTCGCGACCCGCCTGCTGAAATTCCATTTTTGTCCTTTTCCAAGTCTTGTTTTTCCTGTCGAGCTTCCGAGTAGTATTTTACCTACCAAATAACAAAAATACACAATAAAAAAAATATAAATTTCACAGACGTGCTAAATCAAGGGGATTAGTGAAACTACAAGTGTAAAACAATTGATTTTACGTATAATAAAAATGCATTTTTTAGTGTTCATCACACCCCCAACCAGCTTATTACTAGTCCCTAGTAATTCAAACGAAAACTGAAAGAAAAATTCTTATCCAAGTTAACAATTATTTTTTTTCTTTCTAAATGATCAAATAAATAAATTCTCCTGTTCTTTTTTTACCATTCTTCCATACACTCATAAAATAAGGTATTAATCAATTGATTGTGCCCACAATATTCACATGTATTTGTTGAAAAGAAAGTAATATTTTTGTTCTAAGATTACATTAGAGTTCACACCTATTGGCAATGAAAGTTTATTTACCAATACATCTTCAATCCTTGTATCGAACTTTAGGCCAGTGACTCCCAAACCAGTTGGCCTTAGGGCACTAGGTGTTAAGACACCCCTACAGACTTAATTGCTCAGATCTCAGATAAAAAAAGATGTCCGATTTTTTTAAGCTTTCTTTTTAACCCTTGTAAAGAGCTTTGGGCCAGTGACTCCCAGACCAGTTGGCCTTAGGGCACTAAGTGTTAAGACACCCCAACAGACTTAATTGCTCGAGTTAAAAAGACTACGAAAATGAACTTATTTAAACTCCAATTATTTTTTTTATATAACAAGCTCTACCGTTTTACACGAAAAATCACTGCTTGCTGAGGCAAGATGTCCGGTTACTAAGTAAAATTTTTATTATATCTTTTATTAAACTAAATCAAGCTCTACCATTTTACGTGAACAATCAATGCTTGCTGAGGCAAGATGTTCGGTTACTAAGTAAAATCATGATTAGTTTTTTTTGTTTTGTGTGTGTGTGTGTGTATATATATCTATATATAAACACAAATTTCACTGCCTTTAGGTGTTACGTCCAACAAACTAGAGAACTGAATATTACAAAATTTTCACTTACCACCTATGAGCATATGTTACTATGTCGCTGATAATATCTGTCAAATGAGCATAAAAAGTTCAAATTTTATCAATATTATGGAGAATTCACAAATTTAAATGATTCAAAAAGAAAGGAACAATAAATAACTAATTACGAATTATTTTGACTTCTTCCCTAAACTTTTCGGCCCACTCTGGGTACTTCACGACCTCTAAGAACCCCACATCTATCTGCTTCTTGACTTTTTCCCTAACCTTTTCGGCCCACTCTGGCCTCATTCTTCGGAGTTTCTGCTTTATTGGTCTCATGTTCGGATAAGTCGGTATCGTGTGCTGGGCAATACTCATGTCCACTCCTAACATGTCTTCATAGGACCAGGCGAATACTTTTGTATATTTTATTAATATTCTCTCTAGTTCTTTCTGTTTATCAGAGGTAACCTCACTTGCAATTAAAATTTCCTTGGGGTTTTCACATGTACCAAGATTAAAAGCATTTGTCTTTGTTGAGTTAATGTCAAATATGCTCATGTCATGCATGTTATGATGCAAACTAACTGGAAAAGACTCGAACAAGTAAGCAAAATCAATGTCTTTATTGTTAATAAATGCAGGATTACAATCAAATAAATCAGGAAAATAAACATCTTCATAATCTGCAGCCTTGTCTTTTTATGTCTTCTTGCTTTCTTTGAGCGTCAGATTCTCCAACTGCAGCAGTTCTTCTTCCCATTTATCTTCCTCTTTTTCAACTCCGTCTTCTCGTGGTTCCTTGCCCATCACATCCATGAAGATCCCGAATCCTGGTACTATGATCCCATTGACTTCCACCGGTTCAGGTTCTCCTTGATATCCTGTGGCTTTCACAAAGTATTCCATCAGCTTCATCCATTTCTTCTTGGCCTTCGGCTCATTCCCATCGGATTCATACCTCAATCCTCTCTTAGTGGTATGTCCCTTGAAATCTGGCAGTGCTCCTCATGTGCCCGGTTCGTATTTCATTTTCTCCATGATCTTGGCCACTTTGGGGTCCACCTATTCTTCGAAGTTTGCCGCCACCTGGAACCTTGTGAAAGGCTGTATGTCTAAAGCAGCCACAACATTGTCTATTTTAGCCCTGATGGTGATGACTTCCCCTCCATGTGGGAACTTGATGACCTGGTGCAAAGTGGATGGCACGCCCCCAAGTTTGTGAAACTATGGCCTCCCTAATAACAGAGCAAATGTAGTTGGGATATCAAGAACAGTGAATTCCAAATTGTCTTCTATCGGGCCCACTTTGACTATTGTGATAAAAGTACCTTCAACTCTTCGTTTGCTATCGTCATAGGCCTTGATAGTCATGCTGGAGGGGCTTAAATCGGTTATCTGCATACCCAACCTTGACAGTATCTTCAAAGGGCACACATTGATAGATGAGCCATCATCCACCATCACTCAAGATGTCTTCTTGCATTTTACTTCCACTTTTATGAATAACGGCTTGTTGTGATTCCTCCCTTCCAACGGGAGCTCTTCTTCGAAGAATGTTATCATCCGCCTACTGGAGAATGTTATCATCCGCTTTTATGTTGGGTTTGCATCTTTAGGTACCATCATCTTTCTTAGAGCTTTTACCATGGCACGCATGTGCTCTTGAGAGGCGCACAATAACTCCCATATGCTCACTTATGCCTGTGTCTTCTTCAATTGACGCAACACAGTATCCCCCTCGGTGTTATCCATATTCTCTATCACCTCCCGGCTTTCTATTAGTACTTTTTTTCCTTTCTCTGTTACATCACTGTAAAAACATCCACTACGAGTCATCCCCTTTACCTCTTCTTCGCCACTGCTCGAGAAATTTTCCCAGAAATCTCTTCCCTATTTCGTTTTATCCTCACTGCTGCTATCCCATATCCCCAGGCAAAAGGCTTGATGGTCGAGAGTTTGAAGGACAAAGATTTCAGGTAGGCCTGAGTTGATCATGTAGGTAGGTGGTGGAACAGATTGGTAGTTGGGAAGAGGGTTTCTGTGTGTGTTGGGTTGTTCTTTTTCTGGGTCGGGTATTTTATGGGTGTCAATGAGGTCTTGGATCTCATGCCTCAAGCGGGCGCAGTTGTCAGCGTCGTGGCCTTTTTGCTGATGGTAGTGACAATATAGGTTTAGGTTGAGGTGGGGTGCACAGGGTTTGGAAGTGGTATAGGTTCTAAGGGTTTCAGGAATCCTTGCCTCTTCAGCTTTTCAAACAGATTTGACAAAGGTCTACCAAGATTGGAGAATCGCCTGTTTCTGATGGCAGCGACCTCAGCAGGGGCGGGCTTGGTCCCTGAAGGCTCTCTGATGGTCATTCTATTCTGGCCATAGAACTTTCTGTTCTCGGCTTCCTCTTCCTCGATATCCATGATAGTTTCTCTTATCTGTCAAAAGTCACTAATCATGGAGGTCATCCTCCTCAGCTTGTTATAAATGGAGGGCTTGGTGCCCTTAATGATTATCTTAATCTGGTAATTCTCCGACGGCCGTGTCTGTATTTTTAAGAGCAGGCTTCTCCAGTGATCCAATAATCTTTGAAGGTCTCTTCTGGTTTCTGCTTGGTGTTTTCCAGGTCACGGAGCGACAAGTCTATCTCCAAATATATGACATATTGATTCAGAAAGGCCTCTACTAATGCCCTCCAGTCATCCCTGACTTTCTTCTCCAAGCCATGATACCATACTATGGGCGCCCCTTCTAGTGACATCCCGAACATCTTCTGCACCAGGCGCTTCGACAAACCCTCTGAACTCATCACTGAAATATACTGTAGGAGATGGGCCATAGGATCTCTGTTTCCGTTGAACTTGGCCATGTCAGGCATCTTAAACTGGGGAAGCAGCTGTTCTTCGAAAGTCATTGCATCATAGTCTAACAGATCCTCATGTTTTCCCTTTATCTTGCGGGTAACTGACGCTACTTTTTCTTTGAGTTTCTGTAACTCTTCCTAAGTCCTGACTATCATTCTTACGGCATATTTAGCCATGTCATCATCAAAACATGGATTTCCTCGCTCACCCTATTCGGGGGCTCTTCACGCCTTCCATCCTCATTGTTTTCTATTCCCACTGTGCGGGGTACTATCAGATTGGCCATAGCATTGGTCAAAGTTTGTAGTTGCTCGGTAATTTTGGTCATGTCAGTCTCGAATTGATCTATGCGAGAACCTTCAATGTCTGACGCACTCATGCTTGCTAACCTCTTTTTGACAAGTCTTCATTCTTATGTAACCCAACAGATATCTATGATGGTTGTTAAGACAATGAGTTAGCATGATGCGTGTATGTATGTGACGCATGAGATACACGTGGTTATCGAAACAACATATATCATTCCGACCTTATTCCTCCCACACTCGTGGTAAGTCCATTTTTGTCCTAAGTATGATTTATTTTATACACCAATGTGCGGTACACAAAATCATTCTCTCCTACGCTACAAGGGTGAACCTTGGCTACCTCAGTCCATTTCCATCGGTAAAAAACAAGACCGCCCATTTACAATATTGACTAAGCCTAATATGAGGATCATGCCATTATATAGAAATGATGAATTAGGCTTTCAGTAATCATAGTTATAGGGATGGACTTGGAGATATCCAAAAGTATACAAATATGCCATAATAAGGCGTACCCTTCCTAGATGAAAGCCAGTGTGGATATCGGACTCATGCATTTGGCATATTCAGATCATGTTTAGACCTTCTAAGCCCATCAAGTTTTCATACAAGTTGGCCCATTATCATTTTAAAGTGTTCAATTAGATTATCGCGAGGTGAAAACTTGTCCTAGTTGAAAAGGCCCAACAAGTTTACACTTTTGCGATAAGGTGGCTAAACAACTTCAAATGATATTGGGCCCAAACACAAAGTGGCATATTTTCATTTTGAAAACTTTTGGCCCAATCATCATAAGATACAAACTTGTCCCACTTTAAATGGCCCAACAAGTTCGTATCCGATGACGAGAGGTCCAAATGGATCCAAATGATAATGGTCCCAAACACAAACATAAGGGTAGCTTCTATAGGACATATAACTATGGTTCATATGTGGGCTTATATGGGTACCGATAAAGGCTCCCGCCGGTGAAGGGTTGCTCACAACTAGGTCTCCCCACTCAAGGGTTCGAGCGACCAAGTGAGCGCGCCTTTTTATACCCTAAGGTACATGACAATGAGTGATGATGCCACATAACGATCCACCGCCTTGAGTGAAAGCGACTTCATGATATATGATGGCATCAGGATAAAAAATGGTATGCAAAATATATGAGACTTGGTTAACCAAAGTGTAGGCACTGCATTTTTACATATAAGTCCCTATGATGAGTCTCACATGGAGACAATACCTCTTTAAATTGTGGAAGTCTCGGGAAACGGACTTCGGAAGGGAAGAGTCAGACATTGACATCTTGTTGGATTTAATTCGCTTGTTTAGCTTCGGGTTCGCTTGTTGGACCTCTGTTTTAAAACACACTCTTAGCCTAAACCCCCGTAAGTCACACACCAAGCCCACACATCACCAAACCACACACCAAGCCCACTAAAATGGACCAAACTCACGCCCATCACCTTCCAAAATAAACAAAATCACACATTAAACACATGCTAAAATCAAGACAAATCACCTTCCCCAATTAAAAAAATACCAATCAAATCTCATCAAATGCTTTCCTAATTCAATTAAATTACCTTCCCTAATTAAAATAGATCAAATAAAATAAAATAAAATCATATCCCTAATTAAAGAGATCTTTTCCTTATCACATACTAATTAAAAGATATTTCCCATAATTACAAAATCCTTTCCCTATTCACACAAGGTAAACCCCAAGCTTTGCCTATAAAAAGAAGCCATAAACCAACCCTTGGCACCCCTAGCTCATTCTCACATCTACTCACAAAAGAGAAATAAACCCTAAGCTTCACGCCACTCCTTTTCTCTCTCGTCTCACACATGCGCCAAATAAACACACACAAACCTTCATCACGTAAGCAAACAGCCCCTCTCACGCCACTACCCCTCATTATTCAACCAGTCCATTTCACGCCACTGCCCTTCCTTTCGTACCACAGCCCCCTGACCTTCAACAGCCCACTCACATAGCCTTCAATAGCCACTAAACCCTACATGCACTTGGCACCCAACTGACACAGCTCTCTCTCACATTGATAACAACTCACATGCAAAAACAGTGAACAAATGACCCACGTGAAGACCACACATAACCAACAAATAAAGCCTTGACCTTACATGCCATCAAAAGACCCTACAGCCCACAAACACATGCACAATCCTTCTCGGCAAAGACACCCAAATAAGCCATAAATCAGTGCGCACAGACCACTCAACCTCACCAGCCACGTGACCATAAAACAACAACGCACCAGCCAGCCTTCTACGTGAACCAAAGCCCTACCTTCACCGACCATAAAACAACAAATACATCCCCCTTAAATCGACCCAAAACAGTCCCCAAATCCCTGAAAACAGTCCCCAACAGTGAACAAATCACCCTAAAACAGTCCAGAAAACTACAATCCAAGACAACGAACAAACAGAGAAAATAACATCCTAAAACAGCGAAGCAACGAAGGAAAATGACAAACCAGTAAATTGGAAAAGTTACGGAGCACCAACCCTTCCGACGGCCATGTAACGCACTTTCAAAAGACGACTTAAGAGGTTAGACCTGAGGGCACCCTTTTGATTTATTTTCTTATTTTACTTCGCATGAGTATTGTTGATTGGTGTATGATATGACATTCAGATGAATGGAATATGTGTTCTCTCGTGTGGTATATCGGATGGAAACTCAGACGTAAATTCCGTAGCCGAATCTGAATGGACGGTAGTGCGGTTTGTACTTAGGAAACAACTCCACGTACCACTTGAGAAACACACATATTTCGTTTCATCCAATCTTATGTTTATGCATGATTTAGTCGTTTAGTATGTTATTTATTTTTCTAAGCATGATGTAGTCATTTAGTATGTTATTTAATTTTTTTATGTATGATTTAGTTGGTTATTTCCGAGCATGATTAGTTATTTCTTTTGCATTAGGAATTTAATTTATGTTTATGTTTAGGTTGTTATTTATTTTTCGCGTTTGACAATTAAATATGTTCATGAGATTATTGTGTGTTATTGTGTGTTTTCCGTTATGACGACTTACTTTTATGCATGGAAACTTAGATATAGGTTTTATTTTCATGCACGTGAACTTAGAAGTAGGTTATTTTCATGTATGAATGTTGCGTAGAATTGGTTAGATTATTGCACAAATCTTTTCATTACAAGTGGCATAAGTAAGGGACCATTCCGAACCCAACGGTTTGAGGTCTTCCCTTGCGAGGGGTGAGTGCGGCCTTAAATCATTACAAGAAAATGTCTTTGAATAGAAAAGGAAAAAATAGACCACCTATAACTGATAAGCGTGAAGCTACCCATGGGCGAGTATTGGGACCACCGTGAGGAGAAAAACTACCTTAAAGGGTAGGTGTGTCGGAAAAAGAAAAAAGAAAAGAAAGAAAAGAGAAAAAGAAGAAGAAGAAGAAAATAGAAAAAGTAAAAGAAAAGAAAGAGAAAAAGGAAAAGAAAAGAAAGCGACAAAAGAAAAAAGAAGAAAACCATATCATGTTGAGTACGAGGAAGTAAGAACAGCGTATGGTCAAGACATCTAGGTTGATTTGACCCACTGATCCGATTCTCCGAGACAAAATCATCGAGTTGGCTTACTTAAGGATTAAGCCGCGAAAGAGCATTGACACACACACACTAGGAGTCTAGTTCAGATCACTCATACAGACGATTAGATTTGAGTATATTAAGTACTTTGAAGGTTCTTTAGGTTCGACGCGAAGCATCTGTTGAGGAAAAAAATATGTTTAGCTATCAGGACTATCTCGTGAGAGGCAATACAACATGTTGATATGCAACATCACATCAGTATCAGTTTGGGGGCGAGGCCCACATCAGTATCAGTTTGGGGGTGAGGCCCACATCAGTATCAGTTTGGGGGCGAGGCCTACATCAATATCAGTCTGGGGGCGAGGCCCACATCAGTATCAGTCTGGGGGTGAGGCCCACATCGATATCAGTTTGGGGGCGAGGCCCATATCAATATCAGTTTTGGGATGAGTCCAGGGTTGAGGCCCACATCAGCATCGGTATCAGTTTTAGGGATGAGTCCTAGGGTCGAGGCCCAGATCATCAACAGTTTTGGAATGTCACATCACATAATCTACTTTGGCCGAGTGCAAGCAACAAAGAGAAAAAATCTAAATCTAGTCAGGGGGCGACCAGTCCACCACCCCGCGAATAAGGGATTTATCGAGAACTTGAGCAATAAGACTAAAGGAAACTGAGCAATCACCAAAAGAGAATCGACAGAAGAGAACTATGAGCAGGCCCAGGGGGTGACCAAAGACTTTTACAGGAAAATGGCACCAAGGAGCACAAGGAAGGCCTTACCAATCGGAATAGGAAACATATCCATGCATACATGCATACATATCACATATATGCAATTTTTGTTTTGTATTCGCAGGTTTGTAGCGGCAAAGACCATCTCATCAAGTAACAGTTCAAAAATGAGCACACACAACAAGATGCCGAAAATGACGCTCCAAAATAGAGCACAAACGACAGATGTGGAAAATGGCGCTCCAAAATGGAGCACACACAACAGACGCCGAAAATGGCGCTCCAAAATGGAGCACACACAACAGGTGCCGAAAATGGAGCTCCAAAAATGGAGCACACACAACATATGCCGAAAATGGCACTCCAAAATGGAGCACACACAACAAGATGCCGAAAATGGCGCTCCAAAATGGAGCACACACGACAGATGTCGAAAATGGCGCTCCAAGATGGAGCACACACAACAAGATGCCGAAAATGGCGCTCTAAAAATGGAGCACACACGACAGATGCCGAAAATGGCGCTCCAAAATGGAGCACACACCACAGATGCCGAAGATGGCGCTCCAAAATGGAGCACACATGACAAATGCCGAAAATGGCGCTCCAAAAATGGAGCACACACAACAGATGCCGAAAATGGCACTCCAAAAATAGAGCACAGTTCGAAAATGGACCACCATATCAACTCAGTTCGAAGCAGCAGGCAAGTCAGGTGGCAGCTGGCGAGCCAGGTAAGTAAAAATGCATTGCATAAATTTGATAGGATTTTCATTGTCACACACTGCACAAGTCCAATCAAAGTGGGGGCGACTGTAGGCACTGCATTTTTGCATATAAGTCCCTATGATGAGTCTCACATGGAGACACTACCTCTCTAAATTGTGGAAGTCATGAGAAACAGACGTCGGAAGGGAGTAGTCAGACATTGACATCTTGTTGGATTTAATTCGCTTGTTTAGCTTTGGGTTCGCTTGTTGGACCTCTGTTTTAAAACACACCCTTAGCCCAAACCCCCTCAAGTCACACACCAAGCCCACACATCACCAAACCACACACTAAGCCCACCAAAATGGACCAAACTCACGCCCAAATGAGACCAACCCATGCCCATCACCTTCCAAAATAAACAAAATCACACATTAAACACATGCTAAAATCAAGACAAATCACATTCCCCAAATTTAAAAATACAAATCAAATCACATCAAATGCTTTCCTAATTCAATTAAATTACCTTCCCTAATTAAAAAAGATCGAATCAAATAAAATCAAATCATATCCCTAATTAAATAGATCTTTTCCTTATCACATACTAATTAAAAGATATTTCCCATAATTACAAAATCATTTTCCTTATTCACACAAGGTAATCCTCAACCTTTGCCTATAAAAAGAAGCCTAAACCCAATCTTGAAACCCCTAGCTCATTCTCATGAAATCAACCCTAACATTCTAAGCCTCTCAAACTCCACGCACACATAAGCCACTGCCCCTTCATCACTCAACACACTCACGCAAGCAGCCTCTCAAACTCCACACACACATAAGACACTGCCCCTTCACCACGTAAACCCTTCACGCACATTGCCATACACCCATGCCACCTACCTTCAACTTCTTCACGTAACAAGCCTTCAAACTGCCACTCACTTCATGCCATTAGCCTGCCTTCAGCGCATAATCAACACCATTCACGCATAAAAACCCATGCCCAGATTGGCTTTTACGTACAAGCCCCTGCCTTTTTCATGTAAAGCCCCTAAAACACAGCCTCTGACCACCAAAAACAGTCCCTGAAACATAGCCTAATCATCACCGAAAAAAGCCCCTGAAACACAGCCTCTGACCATCGAAAACAACCCCAAAACAGCAGCAAAATAACCTCAAAAATAGTCCCCGAAACAACCCCAAAATAGCAGTAAAACAACCTCAAAAACAGCCATAAAATAGAGTAAAACAGCGAAACAGCGAAGGAAAACATTGAACCAGTGAATCAGAGGAGTTGCGGAGTATCAACCCTTCCAAAAACCGCACACCGCACTTCCAAGAGACGACTTAAGAGGTTAGACCTGAGGGCACCCTTTTTATTTATTTATCCTTTATTTTTATTTATTTTCTTTCTTTATTTCACATGAGTATTATGGATTGGTGTATGATATAAATTTTAGATGAATGGAATATGTGTTCTCTCTTGCGGTATATCGGATGGAAACCCAGACGTAAATTCTGTAGCCGAATCTGAATGGACGGTATTGCGGTCTGCACTCGGGATACAATACCACGTACCACTTGAGAGACACACATATTTCGTTTCATCCAACCTTGTGTTCGAGCATGATTAGGTCGTTAGTATGTTATTTATTTCTTAAGCATGATTTAGCCGTTAGTACGTTATTTCTTTATAAATGATTTAGTTACTTTCTTTCGCAATAGGAATTTAATTTATGTTTATGTTTATGTTGTTATTTATTTTTCGTGTTTGATAATTCAACATGCTCATGAGATTATTGTGTGATATCGTATGTTTGCCGTCATGATGACTTACTTTTAAAGCATGCAAACTTAGCTATAGGATTTATTTTCATGAATGCGAACTAGATCTAGGTTATTCTTGAATACATATGCTGTGTAGATTCGGTTAAGTTATTGCACAAATCATTTCATTACAATTGGCATAAGTAAGGGACCATTCCGAACCCAACGGTTTGAGGTCATCCCTTGCGAGGGGTGAGTGCGGCCTTAAATCATTTTCCCAGTTCACACCGGGTGGCGAATCACTTATTCTCTGGTTTAGTTCCTCGTGGGCTATTCCGTACTCCCAACTAGGCCGCGAGCCTAGAACTATTGGACAGTTATGACCCATAGCGTCACTATTTGTACAGATCATGGTGTTGTTGTACAAATTAACTATGTGACAAAGGAAATTGCTCTTTTATCATTTGTGATTAGATCACCAAGATGTATAAATGATAGAATGTCCATATGATTAGTTCCGGATTGATAAGATATGAGACAGTATCAATCCACGAAGGTTTAATCATTAAATATCCCGAGTCGTAGTATTATCGAGATTGGACATCGATAATGCGGAATAGACTAGTATTACACTTGTGCGCGTTGTGAGGGCATAACGGCATAGTTCTCATATATTTGGGTATAGGATACTCATGCAAGTGTAGTAGGAGGTTATGTTTTATCGATGGTACGGAAAACAGCTTCGCTCTGGATAGACCCCTCGGAATTCCATTGGTAGTATTACTATGTGTCTATGGAAGTCCGAATCAGGGTAGGTGTATTTGGTCTTAACCTGAGACTTGCATGATAATACTTGCGACAATCAATATACTTTGGTTTTGGTCATCCAGGGCTTTAACAGGTTCTGTGTACGCCTCTTCTGGGTATATTGAGAATCGTAGTGTATTGGGTGTGATGTCAAGATGGAAGTATCACTCCAGTAATAGTGGAGATGATGATCACGTAGGATACGGAACTTGTTCTCTTATATGCTGCAGCTATCGTGATATTATGACTAGGTCATGTTTATCCGATTATAGAGACTAGTTACCAGAGATCCGATATGTGGGATTAATTACGGAGATATTTTATCTGGGATAAAATATTAATTAAAGAGAGAGAACGATTAATTTGGAATTAATCGATAAAATAATATTCGATATATTATAGGAAATTGGATTTCGACGCGGAATTAAAATTAGATTTTAATTCGGGCGAACGAGTTAATTTAGAATTAATTCGTTAGCGATATGAATAGTGATTTTTGCTATGCATAATTATTTAATTATGTCGCAAGGGAAAATTCGTTAATTTGGAATTAGCGAACCCGAGCTCGAGCCCGAGAGTGTTTGCGGGCGCACTCATATTGCGAATTAAAGTGCGGCCCACAAGTCACATCAAGCGTCAAATCACTAGTCAATCAATTGATGTGATGTCTAGTCACTTTGAGTGATATGACAACTTGTCATTGTGATTGATGGTGGCAGTTGGCAAAGCTTTAATGCTTTGACTTTTTGGTAGCAAAAGATTGGTATTAGATTTTTGGAAAATCAATTGCAATTTTTGAACAACCAACACGTCTCTCTCTCTCTCACTCTTTTCTTCTTCTCTCATGCCCAATGGGCTGATTTCCTCTTCTGTTTTCTGCCAAACTGCCGAGAATGAAGAGGAGTGCATGGGTGATTTCTGTGGCAAAAATTACCAAGTGCTAGCACACATTCGGGGTCTTGCGAAGGTGATAGGGAACCGCACTTTTTATCTTGGAATCACAACACAAAAGCTTGGAGCTTGGAGGACCAAGATGGCCGATTTTTTGGAACTTCAAAACAGCCCACTGACGAGCCTTGGAGGAGAAAAGCTTGAAGTTTTGTTGTTCCTCGCATCGCTCAACCGATCATTGTAAGTATTCCGCAACTTCTTTGTTGTATTCACATATTATTTCTTGCTTGATAATAATCCTTGGGACCTAAGAGAAACCCAACAATGGTATCAGAGCCAATATTGAGCATGAAACTTTTTAGGGTTAAAATTGGGTAAAATCAATTTGAGCATGATTTGATGAAATTATTTGATTAATTATGCTTGAATGATGTTTAATTGAAGTTGTGCATGATCAATTTCATGAAAAGTTGATTGGATCAATTTTTGCCCAATTGTGAGGCTTGGCCGAAGATGAACAATACTCTAATTCATGGTGATTTTTTGTTTTTTGATTCATTGGATGAGTTGAAATCATTTGGGAATGTTGATTGTGGATTTAATTGGATTGAAACCGAATCGGACATAAAAAACCCCAAATTGCCGTGAGTATTGAAGCATGAAAATGGGTTTGATTTTTGATTAAAATGTGTTGGACATGTTTTGATGTTAATGAGCATAATTAATTGTGTAAATTGATGTTTTAGAAATGTTAATTTGGGTGATTAATTATGGCTATACACTTTAGTTAATTAAGTTATAAGATTTGGAATTTGGTAATTTAATTAATTGGGCCTATTTTGGAAATTGGGCTTAAAAGTTGTAATTGGGCTTTAATGGGCTTGGTTGTACCAAGATGGGTTTAGGCTAAATTGGTTGGATCCAATTGGGCCCAAAACCATATCCATATAGTCCAATTATAACTAATGGACCTTAATATATTAATTGGGCCTAATGGGCCTAAATTGGTTTCTAGGCATATAAGGGTGATTCCTTAAATGGGCTTTGGTAATTGGGTTTGACCCATGTTGACCAAAAGTCTATGCCTTAAGAAATTAATTAAAAGCCCATTGGACTTTAATTAAATTAACATTGGATGTTAATCGGGCTTGAGACCCGTAACGATTAGATTTAGAATCTAAGTCGTAAAGGTTTGTTAATAAAGTGTAATATTTAATTTGGAATTAAATAAATGAATTAGTATTAAATGCAAATTAAATTGGATTTAATGTTGTAGTTTAATTTAATTCAAGAATTCGTACTTTGAGTACTTATTCGCAAAACGAGTTAGACTCGCGCAAAATCAAATCGTTGTTTGAACATTGGATGGTCATTAATTATCAGATTAATTAATTGGATTAGATTGATTGATAACATGCTTGTGTGAATAAATGGTTGCGATGCATGAATAATGTATATTGGATGGATATTAGATGGGTGCGGGCAATTTTGGAAATTGTTGTAATAAATTTAGAATTTATTAATTGGACCTGCGTGTCCAGCCTATTACCTCCTTACTCTTTGTATTTCTCTTCTCACCTATTCCTCTCAATGTAAATGAGGTTTCTTTAGAAGTGTTATGTAATTGGGTAGAAGTAATACTTGTGCTAGCGGGAGAGAGGAAATAGAGAGATTTTTTCTAGGAACAATGTGTTTAAATATCCATCTGCATATCATTATTATATTTATTTATATGCGCCTTATTATGTGTTTAGAATGCATGTTTAAGGGTGTATGATGATGAGACCTTAACAAAGATAATAAATTGGTTGCCAATTTGCACGCGAAAAACCCTCACATCATATTAAGCGTTTTTCCTTCCATTAAGTGATTCTTACTCAAGATCCAAGACTGGCATTGGTTTGTTGGCCAAAGTCAAGACCTTTTTCCATCGAGGATGTGTTTGAATCATGAAGGCTTTGTTCCATATCGGTGTCTTGTCCAAGTTGTGATTTTTTGGCCAAAGTCAAGATCACTTCTTGTCCATCGACATTGATTACGAAGCTTTCCATGGTCAATGGATTCCGTTTAACTGCGATCACTAAGTTTGTTGTGCCAAAGCCAAGGCTTAGTTGATTCAGAAGAAAAAGGTTAGGCAATATATTGGATATATTGGCATATATAAGATATATGTTTCGGACTTGGAAGTCCACCTACTGGATCTAGGAATTGGATTGGATCCAATTGATCTTAGAGATCTACCTAGTTAATTATCAAAGTCAAGATTGTGTGTTATTTAACGGGATTCTAGCCCACTAGGAAACAAGGTTTCCCGAGTACTCCACAGAGGGTTAGAGGCTCGCCGAATATTAGTGGGAGGCAAGTATTAAATTTGCAATATTCGTTTAGTTACTTGCCATACACGCTCATATCAATAATTTCGTCAAATAAATTAATCTATTAGTTTGACTAATAATTAATGTTGTTTTAAAACAGTTGGACTGTATTCAAACTATTTCATTTATAGTTGATTATATAATTGGATTATAGTAATCAATGTATTTGAATTAATAAATTGAATTATAGTTGATTTTATAATTGAATTATAGTAATCAATACAATTGAATTTAAACTATTAAATTATAGTTGATTATATAGTTGGACTATAGTAATCATTATATTTAATAGTACCTAAAATCTTTGATTAAATAGTTGGACTATTAGAATCAAGAAAATTGAAAGATTAGTGTTTAAAACATAATCCTAGGTGAAAATGCATTTAAACGACTTTAATTTTCAAATTGGGAATAATGAATCAGGATAGTCCTGAAAACTAAGAAGTTACTTTATTTGATAAAATAACATCTTAGGCCTAAGCCTGAAGTTAAGCAAATAGTAGAACATGATATTTGGAATATTAATGTGATGATAACTTTTGTGCTTAATCCAACGAGCTTGCCAAATACACTCCTTAATTTCTTAATCAGAACTAAGGATTAGATCCTTAAAGTATAATAATGAAATTGAAGGATCTTCATAGATCTATACTTAGATTTTTGAAGTACTAGATTGCAATAGTATTGGAGAGTTAATGGCTATACTCAAGGAGTCAAAGCCAAAGATTGCAATAAGGCAAGAAGCGCAAGGCACACTTTACTTCGATATTCTAGAAAGCCAAGGCTTGGCCAAAGGCTTCTGGAGTGTGAAAAAGGGCAAAGGCAAAATCATTATAATCTTCTGGGAAGATAAAGGACATATCCCAAGATGTCTGCCTAAATTATGGCAAATGGGGAAACGGAAGCGTGACTGCCGTATGGACAAGGCAGACATGAAGGAATTGAAGAACGGGCAAGGCTCCGACTTCAAATATGTTTGTCATAAATATGTTCACAACTAGTATTAAAATTGGATTTTAGATACTGGATGTGGTACATAAATATGTACTGATGTGCAGAATCTGCTGAGAGCAGGATATTGATTTCAGTTGAGATTAATCTGCTAATTGAAAACGGGACGAAAGTCGCTGTTTTAACAGTAGATACCTAAGTTTGGGAACTACCATTCGGGTGCGTACTTAAATTAGGAAACTGTTAAAATGTAACTAGTTTGACTAGAAACATTATCTCTGTATCAGGGTTTAACCCGTTGCGGGTATACCTTTATATTCTAGAACACTAAAGTGTTTTATTATATAAAGATGATATTGAGATAAACACATTAGATGTGAAAAACAGTATTTATATTTTGAATATAAATAAATCTCGAACATATGACATGACAAACAAATAGCTCAAACTGAGTTAATCAGTTGAGACTTATATGTGACATCGTTGTCTGGGACACAATTTAAACAAGACTCGTATATCCACACTTTTGAAGAGTGGGTAGTATGACAAATTTGATTCCATTCAAATAATGTCTACGAATCTAGTTTATTGGGCAAAGTGCCTAAAACACTATTTACTTGGTAAAAGTGTAAGTGCCACCGATCTGTTAGCCCTAGTTCATAGTGAAGCAAGTGGGCCCATATCTAGCTAGGCTAGAGGTGGATATGAATATTTCGTGACCTTTACGGATGTGGCATCGCGTTATGGTTATGTGTTTCTTTTGAAACACAAATCGGATACTTTTAGAGTTTTGACATGAAATAGACAAACAGATCGGCTAAAGTATTAAAAACATCACGGTTAGACCATGATGAAAATACTTAAGCAATAATTTTCTCAAATACTTGAAAGAGTATAGTATTTTTTCAATGAGGACTCCTCCCGGAACACGTCAATTTGACAGTGTATCCGAACTGAGAAACCGAATTTTATTGGACATGATAAGGTTGATCATGAGTCGCTCTGAGCTACCATTTCCTTCAACGGATACGCATTAAATAGTGCAGAACTTATTTAGAATAAGGTTCCATAAAAATCTGTTTTACAGACTTCATATTAGATATGAACAGGAAAGAAACTGAGTTTTCTCATTCCTGAAGATTTGGGTATGCTAGGCATAAATTTGGATGATACCAAACTAGAACCCAAATCGGATAAGTGCCTAATTGTAGGTTATCCTAGGGAAACCAAAAGTATAGTACTTATACATCTCACAAGAGAACAATGAAATTGTTGCTCGCCATGCGGTTTTCCTAAGAGGAATACCTATACGCAGTGGTAAGTGGGAGGAAAGTAAAACTCGATGAAAATCAGAGTAATACTATTCCAGGCACCGATTCCTAATGGAACACAAAATAGTTCATCAAGAATGAAACTATACCAGTAATCTTTGAATACACAAGAACTGCAAAAGTCAGAGAGAGTCAGAAAACAACATGGGGTATGGGTTTCTGATCTCACCTCATAAAGATGTCAATCTTATTGAGGAACACCAACTAACTACGTATGAGGAAGTGATACAATGTATCGACTCCCTATCATGGCAAAATGCCATGATATCGGAAATGGATTCCATGTATATCAACTACGTATGAGGAAGCGCACTGAAAGTGAATGTCCTATGAGTAATGATAATACATCATTTCTTGGAAATGATATTCCCATAAAATACAATCGGTGAAAGCTTGGCTTTCATAAAATTCTCCGTAGAATTCTTGGGAGAAACAACCCTTATTCTAGGAATAAAGATCTACTTGGATAGATTTAAAGTTGTTGATACTCTTTGAGAACTCGTACATTGAAATAAATGTACGCGACCTGGTGTCTCATACGCTTTGAGCATATGGAGTCACAATCAGGCCAATCCATGTGAAAGTCACTGGATTGATGTTAAGAACATCCTTTAGTATCTTAGAGGAACTAAGGATGCTGTCTTATACTATGGAGAATGAGAACTTGAAGTGATTGGATTCACTACTGCAAGTTTCCTAACTGATATAAACGACTATAAGTCGCAATAACGATACTATACAGTTTGAATAACGGAACAGTGAGCTGGAAATCTTCCAAGCAAGATACTGTTACCAAATAAACAACAAATGTGGATTATTGTTGCAGCTGAGGCAGCAATAGAAGCCTTCTGGATTGATAATAAATCTAATTAGATTAGAATAGTTCTGTTAGCAGCTGAGCTAGGCTACAGCTCAGGCTAAATAATTAATGGTCTCATCAACGATCCATATATATAATTCGATTATTCATCTGATCCGTTCGGATCATACATGTGATGATCGTATAAATCGCATCAGATGATAATCATGCAAATCCGCTGATGGAAGCATTTCCTCAGCAGAAGTTTGAGCGAACCGTATATTGTTCGGGTGTAGGACACTTGAGTGACTGGCTATAGGCCAAGTGGGAGATTGTTGGACAGTTATGACCCATAGCGTCATTATTTATATAGATCATGGTGTTGTTGTACAAATTAACTATGTGACAAAGGAATTGCTCTTTTATCATTTGTGATTAGATCACCAAGATGTATAAATGATGGAAGGTCCATATGATTAGTTCCGGATTGATAAGATATGAGACAGTATCAATCCACGAAGGTTTAATCATTAAATATCCCTAGTCATAGTATTATCGAGATTGGACATCGATAATACAGAATAGACTAGTATTACACTTGTGCGCGTTGTGATGGCATAACGTCATAGTTCTCATATATTTGGGTATAGGATACTCATGCAAGTGTAGTAGGAGGTTGTGTTTTACCGATGGTACAGAAAATAGCTTTGCTCTGGATAGACCCATCGGAATTCAAGTGGTAGTATTACTATGTGTCTATGGAAGTCCGAATTAAGGTAGGTGTATTTGGTCTTAACCTGAGACTTGCACCGCTAATACTTGCGACAATCAATGTACTTTGGTTTTGGTCGTCCAGGGCTTTAACAGGTTCTGTGTACGCCTCTTCTGGGTATATTGAGAATCGTAGTGTATTGGGTGTGATGTCAAGATGGAAGTATCACTCAAGTAATAGTGGAGATGATGATCACGTAGGATACGAAACTTATTCTCTTATATGCTGCAGCTATCGGGATATTATGACTAGGTCATGTTTATCCGATTATGGAGACTAGTTACCATAGATCTGATATGTGCTTCGTACGGGGCATACACATTTCCAGCCCCAGGCCTTGCACGTGACATCCGATACTGGATTGAAATACGCAATACTACGTATACTACGCCTGATATAGATCACATATTCCTGTAAGGATATTTCTGGAGAATTGGGTAGGCATGGCGCTTTGCTAGAAGCCAACCTTGTCTTGTAAATCGTTAAAAACGTAGTACTAGGTACTTACGTGTTCGGATAGTCCGACGACCAGATTTACTGCCAACATATCCGGGGATCTCATGGGTCGCTTCCCGAAGATTCACCGATGACGTACAACGCGCACTTTATTAATCTGGGATTAATAAAATGAGAGAGAAAATTAATCTGGGATTAATTACGAAGATATTTTATCTGGGATAAAATATTAATTAAAGAGATAGAACGATTAATTTGGAATTAATCGATAAAATAATATATTCGATATATTATAGGAAATTTGATTTCGACGCGGAATTAAAATTAGATTTTAATTGGGCGAACGAGTTAATTTAGAATTAATTCGTTAGCGACGTGAATAGTGATTTTTGCTAGGCATAATTATTTAATTACGTCGCAACGAAAAATTTGTTAATTTGGAATTAGCGAACCCAAGCCCGAGAGTGTTTGCGGGCGCACTCGCATTGCGAATTAAAGTGCGGCCCACAAGTCACATCAAGCGTCAAATCACTAGTCAATCAATTGATGTGATGTCTAGTCACTTTGAGTGATATGACAACTTGTCATTGTGATTGATGGTGGTAGTTGGCAAAGCTTTAATGCTTTGACATTTTGGTAGCAAAAGATTGGTATTTGATTTTTGGAAAATCAATTACAATTTTTGAACAACCAACACATCTCTCTATCTCACTCTTCTCTTCTTCTTTCACGCCCAAGGGCCTGATTTCCTCTTCTGTTTTTTGCCAAACTGCCGAGAATGAAGAGGAGTGCAAGGGTGATTTTTGTGGCAAAAATTACCAAGTGCTAGCACACATTCGGGGTCTTGCGAAGGTGATAGGGAACCGCACTTGTGAGCTTGGAATCACAACACAAAAGCTTGGCCGATTTTTTGGAACTTCAAAACAGCCCACTACCGAGCCTTGGAGGAGAAAAGCTTGAAGTTTTGTTGTTCCTTGCATCGCTCAACCGATCATTGTAAGTATTCCGCAACTTCCTTGTTGTATTCACATATTGTTTCTTGCTTGATAATGATCATTTGGACCTTAGAGAACCCAACAAGAACAACATCGTCAAGTTTTGTGTCCAACACAATGCCAAAGCCATGGACACTACAAAGCATTGTTTCGGGGCCGATTCTCTATCCCTAGTGGAGTCGCCATCTGTAGGAGCAAAGCGAGGTTTATCGTTATGCCTATGATGTTCGGCGACTAAGACATTGTTGGGCTCACAGCCCGTAGAGAGTACGGAGTAGCCCACGAGAGACTAAACCGGAGAATAAAGAAGTCGCCACCCAGGATGAACTGGGAAATGATTTAAGACCGCATTCACCCCTCGCAAGGGAAGACCTCAAACCATTGGGTTCGGAATGGTCCCTTACTTATGCCAGTATAATGGAGAGGTTCACACAATGGTATAACCAAGTCTTATGCAGTTCATGCAAGATAATTCAAATAAACACAATTTCGCACACCCATAAATATTAATAGAAATAATGAAAGCAAATACATAGTTCTAAAAGCATATTAAATAAAGGAATACGATAATGAAAATTATAATAACAATCAAAAGCATGAAAAAGCGTCAATAGTAAATGCGAATAGTTAGTCCCACAAGCATAATGCAAAATAAATAACTAAAGTGGTAAAAATGCGTAAAATATAAAGAAAGAGGGCATCCAGTGTGTGCGTTCATGTAGCGGTTGTAAACGCATTCGAACGAAGTGTTCCACAGAGTTCGCATTCTTGTAGCGTTCGAAAACACGTTCGAACGGAGTGAGGCAGAATGTTTGTATTCGAGTTGCGTTCGAAAACGCTTTCGAATGTTCTTATAAAAACAACATCAATAATGACATAAACACACATATATGAGTATTTCCCGAGCAGTACGTGGAGTTGTATCCTAAGTACATACCGCACTACCGTCCATTCAGTTTCGGCTACGGAATTTATATCTGGATTTCCATCCGATATACCACAAGGGACTATACCACACATAATCGACAATGCAATATAAGCGAGCATAAAAATGAGGGGGGAGAAATAATAACAATAAAAGAAAATAGACAAAAAAGCTAAATGATAATATAAATACGAAATAATAAAATTAAGATAAATAACAAAACTAAATGCGGAATAATAAATAACAGTAAATAAACAGCAAGATAAATAAAAAATAATTAAATAACCATGAAAGTAAGTAAATATAAAAAAAATAAACAACAAAATGCTAGAGAAAGAAAAATGTGACCCAAAGATTTGGCCGTCTTTGATGTAGGACCTCGCATGCATGGCTGGACATATTTCTCGTCCAACCAAGCATGCCGCGTCCAGAACAACAAAATAAATATAGTAAAGGGTGCCCTCAGGTCTTACCTTTTAAGTTTTTTTTTGGAGGTACGTTAAGCCGTCGCCGGAAGGATTATTGATTTGTTGTTTTGTTGTTTTTGCCCACTGTTTCACTTTTTCTGCTTCGCTATTTTTATGTTTTTGGTTCATGATTTTGCTGGTTGTTTGGACTGCTGTTTTGTTCACTGTTTTTGTTGTTTTTGTTCACTATTTTTGTTGTTTTCGGTAATGGCTGGTTGGTTGTTTTTGTTCACTGTATTGGTTGTTTTGGTACTATTTTTTGGTCTCGGTTTTGGCACTGTTTTGGTTGGTTTACTGGTTGTTTTTTATACTATTTTGGTCTCGGTTTTGGCACTGTTTTGGTTGGTTTTCTGGTTGTTTTTTATATTATTTCGATGATGGCACTGTTTTGGTTGTGCTATTTTGGTTATTGGGGCTGTTTTGGTTGTGTTGTTTTGGTTATTGGGGTTCTTTTGGTTGTGGATGTTTTGGTGATGGATGGTTTAATGTTTGTTGTTCATTGATGGCTTGCTTAGGGTCTTCGGTTTTGGTGGTTGCTTAGGGTTCTCGGTGATTCTGTTTTCTTCTTTGTTCGGTGATGAGGGTTGGTCTCTTGGTGGTTGCTTAGGGTTCTCGGTGATTCTGTTTTCTTCTTTGTTCGGTGATGAGGGTGGTCTCTTGTTGGTTGTTTCGGTGATGAGGAGAAAGAAAGGAGCTTCTAGGGTTTTTTAGGGAGTTTGTCGTGTGTGTCTAAGCCTCTCTAGGGTTTGGTCAAGCATCTTCTAGGGTTTGGTAATGGTTCCTTTTTATAATGACAATGGAGCTCCTAGGGTTTTCTTTGTGAAGTGCCGCCCCTCTCTCCCTCTCTCCCTTGGGTGTCAAGATTTCCTTTCCAAATTAGGGTGCTTAAGGGATTCCAAATCTTTGTTAATTAGGAAGGTGATGATGAGGGAATTTGCACATGTGTTTTGCATGGGAATTTTTTATTTGGGAAGGCTTGTGCGTGCATGGGCTTGGTGGACGGGTTGTATGGGCTTTCTATGGTGTGGGCGTGTTTGGCATGGATTGCAGGGGTTTGGGTCGAGGCTAAGGTTTAAAACAGAAACTGACTGAGCGTATTCGAGGCTGGCTAGTGAGTCTGAATCCAATGAGGTGCTAATTTTGGAGTTCTCCCTTTCGGTATTTGTTTCCCGCGACTTCCGTAACTTTTCAGGTAGTGCCTCCATACGAGGCTTATCATTAGGCTTCATGCAAAAATACAGTGCCTAAATATCCCCTCCCCCAACCAAAATGAGACATTGTCCCCATTGTTTAAAGAAAAGAGAAATATATTTTAGAAGATATCACATGGTTAATGTGGATTTGACAATTGCAGCTACGACTAAAGATTACAGATTAAGATCCAAGTTTACTCTACGTTTTTTGCCACAATCGTTACCAAACCAGTTCAATTTGGAAAGGATTGGGTCGATTTTTGGTTCATAAGCTAAGAGTTGGTCAATTAAATCATCAGCTTTTCTTACAGTTAGGAAAATATGTCTTACTGGTTTTGAAATAAATCCATTTCTTTTGGCATCTTCAAGAAATACAAAAAGAAAATCGAAAAATCCATTAATATTAAATAGTCCAATGAGTTTTTGGTGAAAATTCAAGTTTGCCCATGACGCAACTGTGAATATTTCTTCCATCGTACCCAGTCCACCTGGTAAAGCAATAAAAGCATCAGCATGATTGATTATTTCAATGAGTCTTTCAGACATACCTGAGACAAGACAATCTTCTCCATTTGATTTTCTGTTGATGATGTCATCTGTTAAGGATTTTGGAATGATCCCCAAAACCTGACTACCACCCTCTTGTACAGCCTTTGAAATACACCCCATTAATCAAAGATAGCCACCGCCATATACTAAGTGCATGTTTCTGTTTACAATAACTCTACCTAATTCTCTCGCATCCTCAATAAATTCTGGTTTAGTTCCAGAGCTAGTTCCACAAAACACACAGCTATTAATGACTCATCATTTTAAAGTTGTCTCCATTTGTACTATCTCTCTTAGCTAGATGTGTTGAAGAGAGAAAAGTGACGAGCTAAATTTATAGATCATAAAAAGGGGGTGAGTAATAAATGCACTAGTACCCGCAAATGACAATTGTCAGTAAAATAGATCGTGAACAAAAAAGGTTAGATACTGTCCGCAAAAAATAAAGAACAATAAAGTAAATCAAAATAGTAATTGAAATCAACGCAATAAACATGTACTGGTAGTTGTGATTGTGATTGTGGCTCACATCTTCCTTTGGTTTTACGTCCAGTAACTGATTGAACGCCCTCTATAGGTAGAGGATAGGCTTCCCATCCTTTATTATAAATTGGAAAATAGGGTCTTTTAAAGTCAGATTCTTGAGACTGTATTGTTGTCTTTCTTTTTGAAATTGTGTATGTAACTTGTGAATCTCACGATGAACATATCCACTTGGATGCGTCTCAAGAGTCAATGATATATCACCCAAAGACTCCTTACTCAAGCCATCTCTAATGAATTGAATTTTATCTTCATATTATCGGACACCATTCCTAAAGAACGACAACGAGTGTTGCACGTACAACATGCATATTTATATAAAACACCTAATTGTTTAGCTCTTCATTTAGCATAGGTACTTTTCCCTAAACCATCCATGTAAGAAATTAAAGAGTCAGATGACTTACCTGCCAAGTGAAATTTTACTTCAATTTTCCAATGAATATCACCAGGAATACCATGAATCATAAGAAGCCTCATCCTTTCTGTGCGTGCTTTGTAATTTTTTGTCAGAGCATTTTAGGGAAGAGAAGGAAAATGTTTGCGGAGATTTGTGAGAGTTTCTTCCATGCTTTAGTTTGTAGAGTATCAATAATTTTAGGAGACTGAAATAATCGACTTTGAGTCACGGAGTATCGTTATCCGCTGCTTAACCGGGGTGTGAGATTAAAAAGAGAAAAGACAAAAATGCTGTAAAACTAAGAAAATGGAAATTAGAAAAATATTAAACATAAAATAAAAGAGATTACATCAATCACAGTACACTGGGTTTGACAGGCAAAAAGATTCTCGAAAATTTGAACACTCCAAAAATGGTTTCAGACGTTGTCAATTCACTTTAAATATATCATCATCCATAGGATTCTTAATGCCAATAGCTCTGTATGGATAAACGTGATTCACAATAAATGGGCCACTCCTTTTGGATTTTAATTTTCCAGGAAATAAATGAAGATGGGAATTATAAAGCAAAACCTTTTGACCAACTTCAAATATTTTTTGTGAAATTCGACTATCATGAAAGACCTTAGTTTTAGCCTTAAGAATTTTCACATCTCATATAAATCATTCCTTAACTCTTCAAGTTCATTTAATTGCAATTTATGTTCATGACCGGCATTTCCAAGGTTTGAGTTAAATGTTTTAATAGCCAGATATGCCTTATGTTCAAGTTTTACAGGTAAATGACAAAGTTTTCCATAAAACTAGACGATAAGGTGACATTCCCAAAGTTATTTTCAAGGCTGTTCGGTATGCCCAAAGTGCATCAGTTATTCGAAGAGACCAATCTTTACGATTTGGGTTAACCATTTTTTCTAAAATTTATTTAATTTCCCTATTCGCTAATTCAACTTGACCGTTTTTTTAACGGTGATAGGAGGTGGAAACTTTATTGTGACTCCATATTTTTTCATTAAGGACTCAAATGGTCCGTTACAAAAGTGTTTACCTCCATCACTTATAATGGCCCGAGGGATTCCAAATCGACTTAAAATATTTTCTCTTAGAAATTTGATCACAGTTGTGTGATCATTGTTCCGACAAGGAATTGCCTCGACCCATTTTGAGAAACAATCAACTGTAACTAAAATATGTGAAAATCCAAATGATGGTGGAAATGAGCCCATGAAATCTATCCCCCAACAATTAAAGATTTAGATGACAAGAATGAGATTTAAAGGCATCATGTTTCTTTTTGAAATGGATCCCAACTTTTGACAGTTTTTGCAAGTTTTGCAGAAAGTGTGTGCATCTTTAAAAATGATGGGCCAAAAAAATCCACACTGTAAGATTTTTGCAACGACTTTCTTAGATGAAAAATGACCTACACATGCTTCTGAATGACAAAACTGAATAACACCACTTATCTCACTGTCCGGTATGCATCGTCTGAAAATCTGATCAGGGCAACACTTAAATAGATATAGATCATCCCAATATAATCTTTTGACTTCGGTGAAAAATTTCCTCATGTCCTGTTGGCTCAAGTTTGGAGATATATTTCCCGTTGTAAGAAAATTGACAATATTAGCATACCAAGATATTGTGTTTACAGAGAATAAAAATTCATTGGGAAAAGAGTAATTGATGGGAGTTGTATCAATTAGTGACTCGTTTGTGAGTCTCGATAAATGATATGCAACCACGTTCTCTGCCCATTTCTTGTTTTTGATTGTGAGATTGATTTCTTGAAGTAAAAAAATCCACCGTATTAATCTTGGCTTTGCATCCTGTTTAGACATCAAATATCTAACAGCAGCATGATCAGAATAGACAATGGTTGAAGAACCAATTAAATATGATCGAAATATATCCAATGCAAATATTACATCAAATTCTTTTTCTATGGTAGTGTAATTCATTTATGCATTGTTTAAGGTTCTGCTTACGTAATATATTACATGCATCTTACCTTCCTTTCTCTGTCCTAGTACTGCACCAACTGCATAATCACTAGCATCACACATTAGCTCAAAAGGCTAGAACCAATCAGAGGATTGCATAATAAGAGTAGAAGTCAAAAGACTGATAATTGTTTTGAATGATTTTTGACATTCTTCTGTCCATTCAAATATTGCATCTTTTAATAGGAGGTTACATAATGATCTGGATATGGTAATAAAATTTTTAATAAACCTCATATAAAATCCTTTATGTCCTAGGAAAGAATGGATTTCCCTGACTGTTTTTGGTGATGGAAATTTAGAGATTACTTCTATTTTTACTTTGTCAACCTCAATACCTTTAGATGACACAACGTGACCCAAAACAATCCTTGAATTAGTCATGAAATGACATTTTTTCCAGTTTAACACAAGTCATTTTTCTTCACATCTATTCAAAATATTTTCCAAATTATTCAAGCAATTATCAAATGAACTCCCGAAAACAGTTATATCATCCATAAAGACCTCTAAACATTGTTCAAACATGTCACTAAATATGCTTAACATGCATCGTTGGAATGTTGCAGGTGCATTACAAATCGAAAAGGGATTTTCCTAAATGCAAATGTTCCAAAGGGGCATGTGAATGTGGTCTTTTCCTGGTCTTCTAAAGTAATGGGAATATGATAATAACCCGAGTAACCATTAAGAAAACAATAGTATGGATCTCCAGCTACTTTTTCCAAAATTTGGTCAAGAAATGGTAAAATAAAATGTTTTTTTTTCTAGTTGCATCATTTAGTTTCCTATAATAAATACACATAAGCCAACTAGATGGGATGTGAGTTGGCATTAATTCTCCTCTATCATTTTTACAACAGTAATTCCAGACTTTTTGGGTATAACTTGTGTAGGACTTACCCACTTACTATCATACATATGGTAGATAATGCCTACATCAAGAAGTTTAAGGACCTCGATTTTTACTACTTTCTTCATGTGAGGGTTTAATCTCCTTTGGGGTTGACAATATGTTATAGCATTACCGTCTAAATGTATTCGGTATGTGCAGATTAATGGATTAATGCCTTTTATGTCTTTCAAAGTCCATCCAATTGCCAGTTTATGTTCTTTCAACACATTTAAAAGTTTACCTTCTTGATCGCTTGTAAGAAGAGAAGAAATTACCACATAGTAAGTTTGTTTATCTTCTAGAAATGCATATTTCGGTAATTCTGGCAAAGCTTTTAGCTCTAATTTGGGTGCTTCCTCGTGCTTTCCTTCTTCCAATGTTCCCAGTTCTTCCAAGTTTTATATCTCTCCATCGTCTTCCAATACCTGGGTAAAGTCAAGTAGAAAATCATTAGTAATATCTGAATTCATTTTTGTACTTGATTCAACGAAATTAGAAGTCCAAGTTTTCATGGGATCTGATAAACTCCCCTCAATATGCTCATCCACAATTGGCTCAATTGATTATATACTTTCAATTTCATTGTCCTCATCATATGACTGTTTGTACATGCTAAAAATATTTTGCTCCAATGTCATATTGCCAAAAGACAGATTCATGATTCCATTCCTGTAATTAATTAAAGCGTTAGCTGTTGCTAAAAATGGGCGACCAAGTATTACAGGGATTGGTTTATAACTGTCTACTACAAGTTGTATTTCTAAGACAATAAAATCCACAGGATATATGAATTTATCGATTTGCAATAACACATCTTCCACGATTCCTTTTGATACCTTAACTGAACTATCGGCAAGTAAAAAAGTAGTTGAGGTTGGTTTTATCTCACTGATATTAAATTATTGGTAAACCAAAAATGGAAGTAATTTAACACTAGCTCCAAGATCAAGCAAAGCATGTTCAATGTTTTGATTTCCAATAATACAAGAAATAGTCAGACAACCAGAGTCCTTATATTTTAATGCATTATTAGTTGAGAGAATAGAGCTTACCTGTTCTGCTAGAAAGACTTTCTTTCTTACCTGATGTTTTCTTTTAACAGTGCATAGATCTTTCAGAAATTTAGCATAAGATGGTATTTATTGGATGACATCTAAGAAAGGAATATTGACATTTACATGTTTGATTATTTCATAAATATCTAGGGAATGGTTCAATTTCTTTGTTTTTAATGTTTGAGGAAATTGAGGTGCATGTGACAAATTATTATTATCAACAATGGGTAATGGTTCATCAACCCTTTCCTTACCCTCAGAATCTATTTTTTTTCTCAATATTGTGAGGTTCAAGAATATATTTGTGGATAATAACATATTTGACTTGATCTAAGTGTTGATTTCCAGAACTACCCTCATGAGAATTTAAATGACTCTTGGGATTTGACTGTGGTTGTGAAGGAAACTTTCCTTTCTCATTAATGGTCAATGCATATGTAATTTTAGCAAAAGTTTCTCTCAACTCATTCATCGTTTGTACATTTTGGTTATTGATGGGTTCCTATTTTTCCATGAATGCATTCACGGTATCCTCAATGGTTTTCCTAGGTGGTGGGACAAACGATGCATAATTCTGGGAATTTCAAAAATTTGGGTGAACTTGGGGAGGTTGTTGTGAGGATTGTGCTTGGTTATCATTCCTACAATTGAAGTTTGGATGGTTTCTCCAACCAGAATTGTAGGTTTGTGCGTATGGGTTTGTATTTGGTATATTGAATGTGTTTATGGAACTGACTTGGTCATGGAGACATTCTTGCAGGGCTGGAAAAGATGGGCAATTTTGTGTGACATGTTCATTTAAATTACAGATTTGACATAGGACGTCTTGAACTGACTTGACATGATCACTATTTCCTACTTCTAAAGCTTCAATTTTTTAGATAGAGATGCATACTTGGCAACAAGGTCATGGTCTTCCCTAAGGTTAAACATACCTCTACCAAATGGCTGTGGTTTTACAGACGAATCATATATGCCACTGTGTCCCATTGTTGTGCATTCTCTACTATGTGTTCTAGGTAATATAGTGCATCTTCGAGATCTTTATCCCTAAATTCACCATTACACATTATCTCCACTACTTGTCTACCTTGGGGTGTTAACCCATCGTAGAAATAGGCAACCAGCCTCCATGTTTCAAACCTATGATGTGGACAAACATTTAACATTTCTTTAAACCTTTCCCAATATTGGTAAAATGTTTCCCCTGACTCTTGTGTGAAGGCTGTGATTCTCATCTTAAAGGAATTTGTTCTACGAGAGGGAAATAACTTTTTAAAAAACTGTTCTTGTAAATCATCCCATGTTCTAATAGATCATGACCTAAGGTTTTGCAGCCAAATTTTAGTTTTATCCTTTAAAGAAAAAGGAAAAAAACTTTAAACGAATTATATTCATACTATAATTTTGGTATGTGTAAGTCTTACATACCTCTTCAAACTCCCTTAAGTGCTGATAAGGATTCTGTGATTCTAGATCGTAGAATGTGGGTAAAAGATGAATGATACCTAATTTAAAATTGAAACGTGCTGCATCCGAAGGAAAAACAATGCAAGATGGTGATCCTATCCTAGTAGGATTCATAAATTATCTAAGTGTCCTAGGATGATTAGGATCTCTGAGCCGAGACTCGTTTTCTTCCTGATTAACAAGGTTTTCAACTCGGGCATGTGGATTTTCAACTGAATTTTCAATTTGGTTCTCAGCCATTTTGACGAACGATGAAGGTGATGGAGATTTTCTGTTTAGTCTTCTGTTGAATGATCGAGACCAATGTCTCATGCAACTAAAATAAGAAATAAAACAAATACAAATACAATATTTACAAATAAACTACAAAAATAAATGCAACTAAAATAAGAAATAAAACAAAAACAAATACAATATTTACAAATAAACTACAAAAATAAAAATAAAATAAAGAAAAAGAGAAAGAAAAATTATTCTATCTAATAAATAATAATTCCACGGCAACGGCGCCAAAAACTTGACACGCTCAAAAAGTGGTATTTTACTCCCAAGTATAAGAGTGTCGAAGTAATAAAATAACCCGATAAGTCTGGAGTCGATCCACATGGAATAGATTTAGTAAAATAGAATGATAAGTAGAGCGAAAAAAAATTATTTGATTTGTTGAAGTTGTTGGAAACTTTTAAGTGAAAATGCAAAAATAAAATGAAATGCTGGAGTAAGGGGATCCACTTTTAATATTTCAAATCTAGAAATCTCGCTTAATTATAATATATAAATTATGATTATTACCCAATTAATTTATCTTAGGAATTAATTATGCCAATATATAGAACCGTCCAGAAAGGCTGTAGTCATTTCTGCCGATAACTAGTCCTGCCAAGGTACTAAATATGCCAAAAACATAAAACCAGCCATAAAGGCGGTGATATCGTATAAAACCAGCCATGTAGGCAGTGATATCGTTTGTCTATAACAAGTTCTGCCAAGGTACTCAATTATGCCAAAATCGTATAAAACCATCCATATATGTGGTAGCAAGATAAAACCAGCCATATAGGCAATAGCCAATTTTGTCAATAATTAATCTATATCTAAATTAAATTTTAATCAATAGATTATAATTTATTTATTATAATGTAGGCGATATTGATCTAAGTTTTCATTATAAAAGCTTCACCCTTTACCCCAGCAAAAAAAAACTAGCTACTCATTTTGTAATGAAAAATGCTCGTAATTTTATTACTGAAAGAAAAAGACATTACATATAGCTTAAAATAAATAAACACACAAGACACTCTCTCTCCAAAGTATATAGAGAAATTCAGAAAGAATGCATGAAAATTTCTTCTGTCGGAAGCTTCAATTTATAGGCTGAAAAGGTCCACGCATCGTGACGTCAAAGCTGTGTGCGTCATGTCGTGGATGACAGCTGTTTACATATGTCGAGAGATCAAGGCATTGCGATGCTAAAGTCCTACGCATTGCAACGTGAAAGGCGGTGCCCGCGGTGTCTTTGTCTTCATTGGCGCATCGCGACGCCAAAGCTATATGTGTCGTGACGCGCCTGCTGAAATTCCGTTTTTGTCATTTTCCAAGTCTGGTTTTTCCTGTCGAGCTTCCGAGCATTATTTTACCTACCAAATAACAAAAATATACAATAAAAATATACAAAACATAACTTAGAATATTATTTCACAGACGTGCTAAATTAAGGGGATTAGTGAAACTACAAGTGTAAAACGATTGATTTTATGTATAATAAATATGCATTTTTTAGTGTTCATCAAACACTGACAGGTTTGGCATTATGTATATCGAATCCCTTGACCACCAGTTCAATATACTTTTCAGGTGATAGCCACAACCTTTTGTTCTGGTTGTCTCAAACTATTACATTCCCAAAATTTGTTGAGCTAGTTTTAAGTCTTCCATGTCAAAATACTTAGAGAGTTCATTCTTCAGCTGGTTGATCTTCGTTGCATTTTATCTAACGATCAACATGTCGTCTACATATAATTGAAGAGTAACAAAATTTCCATCTCGAAACCTTTGAATGTAAACACATTGGTCTGCAACAGTTCTTTTATAGCATTGACTCACCATGAACGAGTTAAACTTATTGTACCACTGTATTTGTACTTGTTTGATGCCGTACAAGCTATTCTTCAGCTTGAAAATAAGATTATATTTTCCTAAAACCTTGAAACCTTATGGCTGCTCATATAGATTTCTTCATGTAGATCACCATGAAGAAATGATGTCTTGACATCCACATGTTCAAGCTCTAGGTTCAAACTGGTTACCAATCCTAGGATAACTTGGATTGAAGATATTTTGACAACTGATGAAAAATTTCATCAAAGTCGATTCCTTTTTTCTGTATGAATCATTTGACTACTAATCGGGCTTTATATTTCACCATATTTTCGCTGCAATCTTTCGTCAGCTTTAACATTCATTTATTCCTCAGTGTCTTTTTCCCTTATGGGAGCTTGACTATCTCATAAGTGTGATTTTTCTGCAGAGATTTCATTTCATCTTGCACTGCGTGCATCCATTTTCCTTTGTCTTTATGAGATATAGCTTCCTTAAAATTTTCCGGCTCTCCCTCATCAGTAAGTAGAATATGGTCATATCTTGAGTATATGTGTTAGGGTTAGTGCTCGGAGTGCCAATCTAGATCGTATTTATGTTCGATTCATTAATACGAACAATTCCATTTTCAAAAATATTACATATTAATGGTTGCACCTCTTGTTTTTATATACATATTCGATCTAATACGATTTGATTGAAACTAAATCTGATTTAGTGATATTAATATATTAGACAAAGACCTCATGATTTACAACGTAGTTTGTAATTGACATTGGGAAGTATCATTATAAGTTGTTATTCTCAAATAAAGTTCTTTATCAAGATTTACTAACACGGGTCGGTTAGTAAACTCCACTGAGACCAGTACATGTCGTATATCGGGACTTGGTCCGATGGTTTTTCCCAATGAACCATGAGTCTTGGGAGATTTGTATAGACGTGTAGGTGTTTATTTGTTAAACACTGAATGGTTCACCGAAGATTTCTTAATATATGCTACACCAACGTCAATAGAAATCTTCTCAGGTCGAGTAGTATAGTGGTCATTCGACTTGAGATACCACTATGGATATATGAGACATCATCCACACTTTGATGGCAGTCACGTAACCGATCTATTTAAATCAGACCTCCATCTATTCGTTGGGCGTGGACCCATGCTCATGATATCCTGTGAGTATCAGATAGATCAGTCCTTTGTAAAGGGCATAGGTATCATGTACGTATTTGCGATCTAGTAAATCCATAGTCGTGGTATACTTCAGAAGTGAGTTCCGAGTGTTATTTAGAGATTGTAAATTTATAAGTCGACTATATTATACCTAAGGGATTCGACGTTCCTATTTATATCCCCGGTATAATATTGATAGCATGTGACAGAGAGATTATACGTGTGCAATGACCTTGACTTGCATAGTTTAGCGAGATTATCTGTGGTCGTCATAATTTACGAGTGGGTGAATTATGGACACGAAATTTGATTCAGTGACAGATAAACCTAAATTTCGAGAGTCTCACAATATGAAGTGTACTCGTAGAGCACTTGGGAAACACGTTATGAATAATACAGATTATTCATAATACTTTATAAGATTAAATAAGTTAATTCAAATCGTTTAACGGTTAAACGAAAAATACATGCATAAGGGACATTTCGGTCATTTCTTAATTAATGTGTATTTATTTTTAATATATGATTTTATTAAATACACATTAATTATTGTCAAATGAGATATTTGACATATATCATTAATATATGTATTTGGATTATTTAAAGTAAATATAATACATATATTTAGATATTTATATTTAAATAATTATTTAATTGTTAAATATTTAAAGTAATTGAAATATAAAATATCTAAGTTGATATTTAAATTTGGAAATGATTAAAGTGTAAATGTTTGACTTTTACATTTAAAGAAAAGGTTATCAAATTGGATTTGATTTCTTTATTTTGTTTGAAAAATTGGAAAATATCTTTTCTTATTTTCTTGCAAAATTCGGCCACAACCCTAGCATATATAAGGGTTTTATTTTATTTTTTTTCATTAGGTTAAGCCTCCAAAAATACACAAAAGAAAGGTTGAGAGAAAAAAAGAGAAGTGCTAAGAAGAAAATCAAAAAAACTTGACGATTAGTAAGTAATTTCATCTTTTCTTTAGATAAAAAATGTTTCTATTGTTCTTAGCTTTAACATATGATGTTCACATGTTTTTCTACTCTCTTTATTTTGTTTGAGAAGTTTGGAAGCTTGTGTTAGTTCCATTTTTATTGGCAATATCCGTGACAAAACAAGTTCAATTGAGTTGTAATAAGTCTTGAAGAACTTGGAACAATTGGACTGGTATTTGACAGAGCTGGAGCATTTTCGTTAGTGCTACGTTAATTACAGTGTTGGAATGTGTGGCGTTAGTGGCACATTCTCCATTGGGTTTGAACAAAATATTCCGGAGAGCAAACATTCGTGGTACGTTCGAGGAAGCGTTCGAACAAAACATTCCAGAGAGCCAACATTCATGGTGCGTTCGAGTAGCGTTCGAACGAGTCTTTCCAGTGGGTACGCGTTTGAGGTGCATTCGAGTAATTGTTCGAACGCGGCTGCGATCTGGATGCGTTTTTTAGCCTTTTCACTTTGAAAAACCCTAGATCTTCACCCTACCTATAAATAGAACATGTAGCAATCATCCCCAATAGTTGAAACACATTTTCCTTGAGCCAAAATCTCTCAAAGCTTTCAACCTCTCTTGAATCCACCTTGAAGACTTCTTTCATCTTTTTGTCTTCTTTGTTTATGGTGAGATTCAATCTTTGATAAACCTTCAACACAACCAAACCCAAAATTCCTAATCCTTCAGATTTCTCAAGGAGGAAGATTGGTAGTCGGAGTTACGACGTGCGTAAGGATTTGATTCACTCAGGTACTTCAGAGGTTCTGAAGGAAATTATGCTGTGCGGGCTTAATGAGTTCCTTGGGTTCTTACAGTCTAGAGGTACTTGAGTCGGTGGAGTTGCCACCATAGGTCTTGACCATCGCTGTAAGTTTTTCTCTTTATAATGGATTGGGCTGGTAGCCGAGATACCCAGAGTGGTTTTTGGACTCGCACGAGTTTTCACTTCGTCACCAAAATTATTGTGTTGATTTTGTGTGATTGATTTAATTTTGCATACTATTTTATTTGCATTTAATATTCTACGTTATGGTTTAATTGTTGGATATTATGGTTGCCTGTTGAGAATCTATAGTAACAGTAATTAGGACTTGTCTTGATTATTGTGTTTAATTCCGCATTGGGTTAGAATCTTAAGGTATTGTGAACTTTCAATTGGTGTCAGAGATCGAACTCGATCCATGACCCATTGTTAGACAGTAATGACCCATAGCGTCACTATTTTGTAAACGATATTGTATTATTGTACAAAATTAACTATGTAGTAATGAAATTGCCTTTTACCGTTTTGTAAAATATTTACTTTGACATATAAATGGTAAAAGTCCCTATGATTAGTTCCGGATTGTGATGATATGAGACGGTAACAATCCATAAGGTTTAATCATTAAATATCCCTAGTCGTAGTATTATCGAGATTGGACATCGATAATGCAGAATAGACTAGTACTACACTTGTGCATGTTGTGAGGGCACACGGCATAGTTCTCATATATTTAAGTATTGGATACTTATGCAAGTGCGGTAGGAGGTTGTGTTTTACCGATGGTACGGAAACAGCTTCGCTCTGGATAGACCCCGCGGAGTCCCATTGGTAGTATGTCTGCGTGTCTATGGGAGTCCGCTTCAGGGTAGGTGCATATGATCTTAACCTGAGACTTGCATCGCTAGTACTTACGACAATCGGCAAACTTTAGTTTTGGTGGTCCAGGGCTTTAACGGGTTCTGTGTACACCTCTTCTGGATTTATCGAGAATCGTAGTGTATTGGATGTGATGTCAAGACGGAAGTATCACTTCAGACATATGGAGATGATGATCACGAGGGATACAGAACTAGTACTCTATAATGGTTGCAACCATCGGGATAATATGACTAGGTCAGGATTATCCGATTCAAAGAGACTGGTTGCTTGATGTCCGATATGTGTATCGTACGGGGCAGACACATCTCCAGCCCCAGGCCTTACATGTGATCATCCGATACTAATTCGATATACACTATACTACGGTATACTACGCCTGTTATAGATCTTATATTCCAATAAGAATATTTCTAGAGAATTGGGTAGACATGGCGTTTTGCTAGAGGCTAACCTTGTCTTGTAAATCGGGAAAAACGTAGTACTTGTTACGTACGTGTTCAGATAGTTCGACAACCGGATTTACTGCCAACATATCTAGAGATCTCTTGGGTCGCTTCCCGAAGATTCACCAATGACGTATGATTCAAACTCGATTAATCTTGGATTAATTACGGAGAGACTTTATCTTGGATAAAATACTAAATAAAGAGAGAGAACGATTAATTTGGAATTAATCGTAAAATTATTATATTCGATATAATAATCAAAATTCGATTTCGACGCGAAATTAAAATTAGATTTTAATTCGGGCAAACGAGTTAATTTAGAATTAATTCGTTAGCGACGTAAATAATAATTTCGCTAGGCGCAATTATTTATTTAAATTCGATTTAATTAACGTCGCGACGTAAGTTCGGTATTTCGGAAATATCGAACCCGAACGCGTGAGTGCACGTGGGCCCACTTTCATTTGGAAACGTGTGGGGCCCACATGACACATGTCATTATATGCATTATTTAAAGGTTGATGCATTGCATGGAGATAGTGTACAATGCACTCAAGGGTATTGCATGGAAATTGAGTGTTTGACACTCTAAGCCATTGCATGGTTTGTGTCATAAGTTTATTATTATTTAATAAATATTATGGCATAAATATAAATTGATTTTTGTAACAAAAAATCAGATCTCTCCTCCCTCTCAAATTACCGAAACTGTCACAGTTTCACAGCTCTCCATTTTCAGGTTTTTGTTGCAAAAGCTTGAAGAATTTGTGTTTGTTTGGAACATAAAAAACACATCTTTGGCTAGCACCATCAAGGGATCATACAAAGGTGTTATGGGAAACTCATCTTAGAGCTTGGAAGGATCAAACATTGCTTGGAGCTTCTCTTTTCTGTTTGGCCGAATCCATCACTGCACAAAGGAGAAAGTTTTGTTTCATCAACGCATCCGCAATCCGATCTTTGTGAGTATGATTCCGCCATACTTCAATATTGTTCATTCTTTTATATATTTTGCTTGAATCTTTTGATCTTGGGACATGGATTAGATTTTCCAACACCATTAGCTATGTATCGTAGTCAACCTTTAAATTTTCCGCCATTTTTTGATGGCACAGAATATTTATATTGGAAGGTTCGCATGAGAGCGTTCCTTAAGTCCTTAGATGAGAGGGTCTGGATGACAGTAGAATACGAGTGGAAACCTTTCGTAGTTATAGTTGATGGGGTCTCTTCCCCTAAAGACAAATTGACCTTGACCAATGACGAATTTGATGCTAGCAAGAGGAACATCAAGGCAGTTAATGCCATATATGGTGCTGTATGTTCTGCTAAATTTAGTAGAATCTTCATGTGTGAGATAGCCAAGGATGTTTGGGATATCCTGCAGACTGTGCATGAGGGTACAATGTCTTCTAAAAATAATAGACTCCATGATTTTGCTACTAGGTTTGAGGTTGCTCAGATGAAAGATGATGAGACATTTGATGAATTCTACGCTGAGATTAACGATGAAGTTAACTCAAGCTTTAATCTATGAGAGACTATCCCAACCAGTAGGATAGTTAGGAAAATCCTTACATCCCTATCTGACAAGTTCCTACCCAAGATTACCGCCATCGAGGAAAGCAATGACCTCGATCAACTTAAATTATATGACCTCGTAGGAAAACTACAGGTTTATGGGAAGAAACTTCCTGGTTATAAAAAACCAAAAACTATAACGATGAAGATCGTGAAGGAAGTTGCGCATGATCCATCTAGTGATGATGATGATACCCTCACGGATCATGATTTGACCATATTTGTAAAAAGGTTTAAGAAATTTCTTAAGCTTAAGAAGAGTGGCAGCATGAGTAATATGGATATGAAGGATAGGGCTAGAGAGAGTAGGTATAATTGGAGAAAGTCTAGATAGGACATGGGTAGTAGACCCCATGGTATCTAGTGCCATGAATGTGAAGGATATTAGCACATCAGAACTGAGTATCCCACATACCTTAAGGCTAAAGGTAAGAAAGCCATGAAAGTCTCTCTTAGTGATTCAGAAGGTGGCTATACTTCTGATGAGTCTCCTAAAGTTAAGAGCAATTTTATGGCATTTAATGCTAGTGTGTCTGATGAGAGAGAGAACGATGTTAATGATACCTATTCAGAAGTCTCTCTCGATGAGTCTGTAGATGAGGATAGTCTTTAGATAGCTTATACCGAACTATTTAGTTAGAGTTTGGCTATAAAGAAGACGTCAATAAGAGGTTGAAACATGTAGAGCTATAAATGAATGAAGCTCAAGCTAAGTTTGAGCACAACCTTATGATGATTGATAACCTGGAGGAGAGAAATAGAAGCCTATTTGATAGGGCCAAATATTAGAAACTGAACTTGAAGATGCCAGAACTCACTTGTCTGCATTTTCTAGTGGGAATAAAAAGTGGACTGTATGTTGGGTATTGTTGAGCCTATTTGTGATAAGGCTTCAACATCTAGAGTTGTGCCTAACCCTCCTAAACATGACTTAGGTAAGAAGCCTGCTAAGTGTAGTCATATGATTCCTCTTTTTGTTCCTCATCATGTGTTCCAACATCGATCTACAAGTGTTGTGGGTAAACCTCGCTCTCATCCGAGGTTTATGCATGTGCGCCATCAATATGGCAAGATAGGACACATTAGGCCTAAGTGCTTCATGTTACACAAACAAAAGAAGAGGCCTAATATTGTGTCACCTAGATTTGATTCCTCAAATCTAGCGTCTCAAGTTTCTACACTAACCAAACAAGCTCAATTCTTTAGTGAGAAACTTAGTGTGTTGACTAGGAATTCTCTAGTGGAAGAGATTCCTAAGAAAGTTTGGGTTAGGAATCAAGATGACTTCCCAACTACTTCTGAATGCCTTGATAGGCATGATGAGAGTGCACTTCAGTGTAACTCTTCCTAGAAGTTGCATTTGTTTTCCCATTGCATGTCTGTGTGCGTGTGTTTTATGTTTTTGCACGTTTACTTTCTTTTCACTACATATGGGTGTGTGTGTCTTGTTTTTGTTATATGTCCCTTGGTATATAGGATGGAAACCCGGATATAAATTTCATACCCGATTCCAAATGGACGGTAGTATGATCTGGACTAGGGATACAACTCCACGTACTATTGGATTTTGACAAGCCATGGTGTCTTTATTTTTTTGTGCGTGTTAAAGCTGAAAAATCAAAAAAAATATATAATTGAAAAAGGCCAAAAGTATTTTTGTGGCTTGTTCGAGCATGAAAAGCATGTGCATGTGATCCTGATATGTAGGATATATGGTTATGCATGTATAATATGCTTTTATTTTTCTTGATGCTCTATATGCATGTGTGTGTGTGATAAAAACCCTTGGTATATCTTGTGCTTGCACCTCACATACACGATTTTATTATGTCAAGGCTTGGTCGCATGTATGAGTTTTTGGACTAGCAATCTAATTTCTACCATACTTTGTTCACTAAATAGTGTGACATTTGACTAGATGACCTTGTTATCCCCTTGTAAAAGCAAAAAGATATAAAATAAAAAAAATTACATGAGACTCAAGTGCAAAAAAACCAATGGATCAAATTCAAAAGATAAGGGCAAAAACCATTCACTCGAAAGAGTTGTTATTTATGAGCTCATGATATTTTTGGGGAAAATAACATAGCATGCAACCAATGTTTCTTAATTTCAGGTCCTAGTGGTGTTGGGTTTGATCATCTATTTTGTGGACTTGGTTTGTTAATAGATGGATTTCTTTGGCTGTGTCCAGCTCATAAAATAAGCTCTTAAGCCTTGATTTGTTGTGCACCTATTTTCCACGCAAGTCTATGTTATGCTTTGGTGTTTATGCCATATGCATAAGTGTTGTATTTAGCCAAACTTAAAATGATGCATATTATTTCATGTCAATAACAGCTGAATACTGACTGAGTATCATTGTACTTGCTTGAAGTGCCGGTTCAGTCAGTTTTTGATAAAAATTATTTTTACCTCATTGTGTGCCTGTGTATGCTCCTTGTCATTGCATACTTTGTTTTGCATATCTATGAGTGTTTACCTCCTGTATATTTTTAAGCTAACTATGTGGGCCTGTTAGTGAGGGGGAGTAAATTATGTTTGCCTATACTCTTGCATGAGTTATCTCCTGTTATTTTTACCTAGTACCTTTTTCCTTTGTCATTTTATGACAAAAGGGGGAGAGTAGATTAAGGGGGAGTAGTACCGTAGAATATCCTTTGATATCTCCGTTTTAAGAGGAGTTTAGATTAATGGGAGAATGATATCTACTAGTAGATTAAGGGGGAGTAGTACCATAGAATATCTTTTGATATCTCGTTTTTAAGGGGAGTTTTGATTAATAGGGAGAATGATATCTACTACTTGTACATGCATGAGATTTATACCTGCTTTATGTTACACTTGATAATCCCAGTACTTTTCACAATATATTATTGTTTGTGGATGTTTCAGGTAAGCAGGTTTGTTGCTGAGGTGACATTGATTTGAAGACTACTTGGTTAGGTGTTAGATCGAGTCCTAATGTAATAAGTCACTGTTTTGATGGCTGACAGTTGGCTATTTTCTTTTTGGGTCTATTTCCGTAGTCTTTGTATTAGCTAGTGTTTTGTCACGGAATGCCAAATGGAGAGATTGTTAGTTCTATTTTTATTGGCAATATCCATGACAAAACAAGTTCAACTGAGTTGTAATAATTCTTGAAGAACTTAGAGCAATTGGACTGGTATTTGGCAGAGCTGGAGCATTTTCATTAGTGTTGCGTTCATTGCAGCATTCGAACGTGTGGCGTTAGTGGCACGTTCTCCATTGGGTTCAAACAAAATATTCCGGAGAGAAAACGTTCGTGGTACATTCGAGGAAGCGTTCAAACAAAATATTCCAGAAAGCCAGCATTCGTGGTGCATTCGAGTAGCGTTCGAATGAGTCTTTCTAGTGGGTACGCATTTGTGGTGCGTTCAAGTAATCATTCGAACCCGACTGCGATATGGACGCATTTTTCAGCCTTTTCACTTTGAAAAACCCTAGATCTTCACCCTACCTATATATAGAACATGTAGCCACCATCCCCAATAGTTGAAACACATTTCCATTGAGCCAAAATCTCTCCAAGCTTTAACCTCTCTTGAATCCGCCTTGAAGACTTCTTTCATCTTCTTGTCTTCTTTATTTATGGTGAGATTCAATCTTTGATAAACCTTCAACACAACCAAACCCAAAATTCCTAATCCTTCAGCGATCTCAAGGAGGAAGATTGGTAGTCGGAGTTCCGGCGTGAGTACGGACTTGATTCACTCAGAGATTTTAGAGGTTCTGAAGAAAATCGTGGTGTGCGGGCTTAAGGAGTTCCTTGGGTTCTTACAATCTGGAGGTACTTGAGTCGGTGGAGTTGCCACCATAGGACTTGACCATCGCTATGGATTGGGCTGGTAGCCGAGATACCCAGAGTGGTTTTTGGACTCGCACGAGTTTTCCACTTCGTCACCAAAATTATTGTGTTGATTTTATGTGATTGATTTAATTTTGCATAATATTTTATTTGCTTTTAATATTCTACGTTGTAGTTTAATTGTTGGATATGGTGGTTGTCTGTTGAGAATCCATAGTAACCATAATTAGGACTTGTCTTGATTATTGTGTTTAATTCTGCATAGGGTCAGAATCTTAAGGTAATCACGAACTTTCAGCTTGAATGAATGATACATGTATGTATGATAATTAAAGTAAGCTTGTTAATGCTTAACAGGCACACTTTTAGTCATTTGTTGATTAGGTTGCCATTATAGAGTGTTATGACCACTCTTGTAATTCTTATAATTTTTCTTGAGTTCTTCATTGGTGTAGACTTTGATTGGTGTTAATATTAATATGGTTAATGTTGAGAAAATTGGATTTAAAGCATGAAAATGAATATTTTTGCACCCAGATCAGATCTAAATATTTTGGAAAATTATTGATGAAAAATATGTTATTTGAATGTATTGGATGTGTATTGGGCATTGGCATAATTCACGAAAATTGTTTCAGAGTGAAAATATGCGAAAACGGTGAAAACAGCGTTACCAGGTGAGTTCGGGCTTATCATGTAACGGCTGTCCAAACAGTAAATTGGTCACTTTTCAGTCAGCCCATGAACTGTCCAAGTACTATTGGGGATGACCTGGGCAGCCCCCATGTGTATTGGTTGGTCGGTTCGGACAAAAACACATTTTATGTCATTTTACGAAAAAACTTATCGTAAAAGTTTCGCGATATTTTCTAAATTATTTATATTGTTATTTGATAAAAAAAAATTATATTATGTTTAGGTGAAATATGAATGAATTATTAATATAGGATATTGAATAATTTATTTGGTAAGTTTAAAAATTTTAAACTACGATTTCGCCCAAACCGCGTTATTCCGCTGCGCCTGACCCCAATAATATGGTTGATGGAATCTGGCCTCGTCCAGATCTTCGTACTTAAGGTTCTCTGGTTGTTAGAGGTCTTTCGTCATCTAGATCTGCAGATGATCCTGTAGCCTCTGATGTAGCGGATTGTGGCTCCCCCTATTTAACACCATATTCCTTATCTTTTGGTTTTGATTTTGACATTTCATCGTGCACCCCATCATTATATATGGCCACTCGTGCTGTTGGAAATCTAATAACCATGTCCCAAGATCAAAAACAAGCAAAATATATATAAGAATGAACTACATTGAAGTAATGGCGGAAACAATACTCACAAAAACGGAATGTGGATGCAATGGATGAAACAAATGTTGCTCCTTTGTGCAGTGGAGGATTCGGCCAAGCAGAAAAGAGAAGCTCCAAGCTTTAATTGATCCTTCCAAGCTCTAAGATGAGTTTCCCATAACACCTTGTATGATCCCTTGATGGTGCTAGCCAAATATGTGATTTAATGTTCCAAACACACACACTTTCTTCAAACCTTTTGCAACAAAAATGAAGAAATGGAGAGGGCTGTGAGAGCTTACTGTTTCGGTAAGCTTGAGAGGGAGAGAATAATTGATTTTTGTTTGTTATTGATCTTGGGACATGGTTATTAGATTTCCAACAAAACGCCATGCCTACCCAATTCTCTAGAAATATTCTTACTGGAATATTAGATCTATAACAGGCGTAGTATACCGTAGTATAGTGTATATCGAACCAGTATCGGATGATCACATGTAAGGCGTGGGGCTGGATATGTGTCTGCCCCGTACGATACACATATCGGACATCAAGCAACCAGTCTCTTTGAATCGGATAATCCTGACCTAGTCATATTATCCCGATGGTTGCAACCATTATAGAGTACTCGTTCTGTATCCCTCGCGATCATCATCTCCATATGTCTGAAGTGATACTTCCATCTTGACATCACACCCAGTACACTACGATTCTCGATAAACCCAGAAGAGGTATACACAGAACTCGTTAAAGCCCTGGACCACCAAACCTAAATTTTACCGATTGTCGTAAGTACTAGCGATGCAAATCTCAGGTTAAGATCATATGCACCTACCCTGAAGCGGACTCCCATAGACACGCAGACATACTACCAATGGGACTCCGCGGGGTCTATCCAGAGCGAAGCTGTTTTCCGTACCATCGGTAAAACACAACCTCCTACCGCACTTGCATAAGTATCCAATACTTAAATATATGAGAACTATGCCGTTGTACCCTTACAACATGCACAAGTGCAGTACTAGTCTATTCCGCATTATCGATGTCCAATCTCGATAATACTACGACTAGGGATATTTAATGATTAAACCTTTATGGATTGATACTGTCTCATATCATCACAATCCGGAACTAATCATAGGGACTTTTACCATTTATATATCAAAGTAAATAAATTACAAAACGGTAAAAGGCAATTTCATTACTACATAGTTAATTTTGTACAATAATACAATATCATTTACAAAATAGTGACGCTATGGGTCATTACTGTCTAACACGTGCTGGTGCTGAGGTTGTGTCTGGATTTGAATCAGTTCTGTCGGCACTGGAATTAGAAGCCATCTTGGGCTTTTCAATGTCTTCTATTGTTTGGTCTTCAAGAAACACTATATCCATACTTCTAATGACCTTCTTTTCCTTCAGGTATCATAACCTGTATCTGAACTCCTCATCTCCATAACCTATAAAGATGCATGGGGTAGTCCTTGCATCGAGCTTCTGCCTGAGCTCATTGGATACGTGTGCAAAGGCTAAACAAACAAATGTTCTAAGATAAGAGTAAGAGGGATTCTTACCAGACTATAATTTCTCCGGAATCTCAAAATTCAATTGTACAGATGAAGATCTGTTGATTAAGCAGCGGGTGGCACGAAAAACTTCTCCCAATAATGGCTTTGGCAGCTTAGTCATACTGATCATGCTTTTGACTTTCTTCATAATGGTGAGGTTCATTCTTTTAGGAACATCATTATGCTGTGGGGTGCGTGGAAAAATCCTTTCATGTTGAATATCATGTTTTCCACAGTAGGTATCGAACTCTTTTGAAGTGTACTCGTCTCCATTATCTGTGTGGAGGCACTTTAATTTATTCTTTGTTTCAAACTCTACCATGGCATGGAACAACTTGAAGCAATCCATGACCTGATCATTTTTCTTAAGAATTATACCCACACTTTTCGAAAAGTATTGTTAATGAAATTAAGAAAGTATTTATTATCGCTCAGTGAACTAACATCCAAGAGACCATAAATATTAGAGTGTATCAGACTGAGCAACTCTGATCTTCTCGTATATGAGAAGTTAAAAGAGACTTTATGTTATTTACCAAACATACAATGATTGTAAGGATCTAGAATAACATTATTAGAGACAATGATTAGATCATTATTTGTCAAGGTAGACAATCATTTCTCACTTATGAGACCGAGTCTTTGGTGCCACAGATTCTGAGAAGCCTCTCGTTCAGCTTCATTGAGGCTATTTGAACACATTTTCACATGAGTCTTGTATAAAGTGCCGCAAATATGTCTTCGGGCAACAACCGTGACACATTTTATCATTCTCCATATGTCATTGCTAAAGTGACTGACATAGCTCTGTTTGTCAAGATCTACCATCGAGAGTAGATTAAGCTAAAGTTCCGGGACATGTCTGACATCATTCAGGGTTATTATACACTTTGTATTTGTCCGTATTTGAACATCACCAATTCCCACTATCTGAGAGGAATTAGTATTTCTCATCTTCACTACACCAAAGTCTTCTACTTTGTATGTTGTGAAGAAATCCTTGTGAGGGATGACGTGGTAGGATGACGGAGTATCTACCACCCACTCAACATTTTGGGTTGCAGTGTGAAAACATATCTCTTATTGGATAGAGCATATGGATACATTTTCTGAGATAACTACTAGTCTCACCATTGTTATTCTTCAACTCGGAATTACTTTGGCCCTGCTCTCTTTGTAACTTTTGGTAATTCTTCTTTAATTGGTATTCTATACCACAATGGTAGTACTTGTAAGTAGACTTTGTTCTGTCAAGGGAACTCCTCTTGCTTTTGCTTCTACCTCTCCCTTTACCTCGATTTTTATCTTGTTTTATTTCTCGATTCTCCACGACGAGGGTTCTTATCTGATCTGTGCCCACGTCTTTTCTTCTGGCCTCCTCATTTGAAATGACATCTTTAACCATAGATATGATAAGTTTGCCTATCGGAGCCAAATTACTGAGAGTAATCACCAATTTCTCTCGACTATCAGAAAAATAACTGAGAAATATGAAGACTTGAACTTCATCTCCCAACTGCATGTCTACTGTAGACAACTGGTTCACGAGACTTTGGAACTCATTGGTGTATTCTGCAACTGAAGTTTCACTCCATACTTCAATTTCACCAAACGCATCATTATTAAGGCTTTGTTCCGAGTAATATTGGCCACGTACATGCCTTCCAGTGACACGTTCACAAAGTAGTTCTTTACTCATAAGTATAAGAGTGTCGAAGTAATAAAATAACCCGGTAAGTCCGGGGTCGATCCACAAAGAATTGATTTAATAGGATAAAATAGTAATTCAACTAATAAAATATTAACAATAAAATACTAGGGTTAGAAGATCCACTCTTTATATTTCAAATATAGAATAATTTTTACTTTTTCTAAAATATAAATTATAACTATTTCCCAATTAATTTATTTCATAATTATCATGTATTAATTATGACAACACATGTAATTCATTCTTTCGATAATTAGTCATGCCAATGTACTAAATATGCCAAAATATATAAAACTAGCCATAAAGGCGGTGATGATATTTGTATATAACAAGTCCAATTAGGTACTCAAGTCCAATTAGGTACTCAATTATTCATACCACTAACTTCACCATTTACCCTAGCATGATAAAAATTAGCAAAACAATATATAAATAAAAACACTTATAATTTTATTAATAATAAAAATAAATTACAAAAGAAAAAATACACAAGAGCTCATCCCACAAAGTCTCAGAGAGACCTGTGGAAATTTGCTGAGGAAAATAAAATGCTGAGCACCTCTTATGCAAATTGCAATCGGAGCTTGCAAATTGCACCGCTTTTTTTCCCTAATAATTACATATAGCACACTTTAGAATTTTTCATCAATTCTGGTGTTGAAAACTCTAGAACTAGAAAATCTTATAAACATCAAAGTTGTAGATAATTGAGTCTTCTTTCATCTGGAACTGGAATCACCTCAATCTGATATCGGAGTACAAAGTTAGAACAAAATAATAAAAATTACGCAAGGTTGTAATTTCTGAAATTGTACATTGTTAGAACGCCCTTTTAAGTTTATAGCCTCCAAAATCCAAAGTATTATTTCACATGCATAAGAAATAAAAATTCACAATAAAAATATATAAAACATAAATTTAATTGTTATTTCACAAATGTGCTAAATTAAAGGGATTAATGAAACTACAAGTGTAAAAATGATTAATTTTTCTTTTAATAAATATGGATTTTTTAGTGTTCATCACACCCCAACCAACCTATTACTAGTCCCTAGTAATTTAAGCGAAAACTAAATGAAATAAATTCTTATTCAAGTTAGTAATTGTTTTTTTTCTTTCTAAATTATCAAATAAGAAAATCCTCATATATATCTTACCATTTTTCCATACACGCATGAGACAAAGTATTAATTAATTCATTGTGCCCACAATATTCACAGGTCTTGTTGAAAAGAGAGTAATATTTTTGTTCTAAAGTTATATCAGAATTCACACATTTTGGCATTGAAAGTTTATTCTGCCAAACTATTAATTAATTCTTACAATCTCTGATTTTTATGAACCTTATATTTTCGGAAAGGTAAGATCAAGACTTACAACTTTTTCATACAATCTAGCCGTCTCATTGATGAGCGGAAAATATATCAATATTTATCGCCCCTTTTACATAATATTTTGTTTAGTTTCTCGGGTTTGATGAACGTTTTGATGTGTTTTAGTTTATTTTACAGATAAAATAATATTGGGACAAAATGAAATCATTTAGGACGAAATGTGGGTCAAATAAGAGCAAAAATTGGACTTGATATATTAATTTGGGAGATTGGAAACTTGAAAGGGCTTTTTAACGAAGTGCAGTTTTGGAAATTCTAATTTTACGCATCTGTCATATTTTGAGCATAGCTTTTTACTCCGATATCGGATTGAGCTGATTCAAGTTCCAAATTAAGGAAGACGCAAAGATCTACAACTTTTAAGGACAAAATAATTTCGAATTCTGAATATTTCATACCCGAAATTGATGAACCATCCAGAAGTGTGTTGTGTGTAATTATTAAAGTCATTTTCAATCATTTTCAAAGCAAAAAATAAATTAATAAATAAATAATACAAATTATCAAATCGCCACCAAACATGATAAGCAATTAGTGGAGCAATTAATAATGTATTTGGTGGAGCAATTAGTGGAGCAATTAATAATGGATTTGGTGGATGATTTGATGGAGGCAAAATTTTGCCTATAAATACCAAGCCATTTCATTTGTAAATTCATAATTTATTCTAAGGAATTCCTTAAGAATACTAAGAAGATTGTATCTTGTTTGTTTATTTACAGCTTTCAGTAATTAATTTCCGCTTTCGCACTTTCTTTTCTTTACTTTTCAGTTTTTACTTTCCGCAATTTACTTTTACGCACAGTACTTTTCTTTATTTAATTTTCAGTTTTTACTTTTCAGTAATGAGGAGGTAACTCCCATTTGCTGGGGTAAAAGGTAAAACTTTTATTACTAATATTTAGATTAATCTCCCTTAATTATAATATATAAACTAGTTAAAACCTGACTTAACGAGGATACCGCCATATTGGTCGGTTGGTAATTATTTAAATTGGTTTTAACCTGACTAAACTGGATACCGCCTGATTGGTCGGTTGGTAATTAATAATTAATTTGACTTAATCTGGATACCGCCTATACGGCTGGATGGTAATTATCATGCAAAGTTAATATATTATATTGAGGAAGATATCTAAAATAGAAGTAATAAAAGTGGATCCTTTTACTTCAGCATTTTCTTTTATTGTACTTTTACTTTATTTATTTTTCAGCAATTTACTTTCAGTATTTACTTTTCAGTAATTTACTTTCAGCATTTACTTTCCGTCATTTACTTTTCAGCAATTTACTTTTCAGCATCTTACTTTATGTCTTTTATTTTATTTAAGTTTTTACTAGCCCTAGTTATGTGTCGTAACCAAATTAGTTATCTGGGGTTGTGATGAATTCTAATATCAGCGGTTTATATGGGGTTATTTTATAGTTTGGGTAATTTAAAGGTTTACTTATTAAGTCTTAAGCTTAATGCTTCTTGTTGTCTGATCACCAATAAGATTGATGTGGTAAATCTAAAATAACTTGACAAAGGAATTTTAGGTTTCAGCCTTAGACTTAATAGCCCACGATCTTCATTGAGGATAGATAACCCTTTAATAGATTTCCTTACAGGATAGACATATACTTGTCGGGCAGTGGTAGTCATAATTGGAACTTAAACTTAATGAATCCAGATAATTTGGTTGACATAGACATATGGTTCAATTGGGTTAAACCGGGTATTTGCGTCTGACCATCGACAGAGGCCTTTGCATAATTTAGTGTTCCAGGTTAGTAAACCAATTTATTACACAAACATGAAATAACCACTTTATATTTTTAAAGATATTAGAAAGATTCACAACCTAGATAGTTTTTAATATTGAATTTTCTTAAACCTACTTTTGTGTAATTTTATTTACTTGTTTTTAATTTAGAATCATCACCATTTCAAATCAATAAATCAACTTGTTGGATACTAGTAATCATTTGACCTCATAAAATTAATAGATTAGGTATTAAGTCCTCGTGGGGTCGATACTTTTTATACTACTTGAACGATACGTAAGCTTGCGTTATACGTGTGTTTTTACGCCGATCAAGTTTTTGGCGCCGCTGTCGGGGACTTATTTATCTTTCACTATTAGTTTTAAGGTTAGATACCTCTACTTGTATCTAATTTTCTTTTTACTTATTATTTTTGTTTTCTAGTGTTTCAGGTTCTCAGAAACTTCATGAGACGAACCAGAAGCTTTGAACTACGAAGCTTGGGAAAGGTACACAGATTTGCTCCGGAAATGTCCTCACCATGAGATTCCAAAATGGCATCAAGTCCAAACCTTCTATAATGGACTTTCTGGACTGATGAGAACCACAATCGATGCTGCTGCTGGAGGAGATTTAATGGCAAAGGGAGAAGATCAAGCCTGGGACCTAATCGAAGAAATGGCCAACAACAATTCCTTGTGGCCAACAGAAAATAGCATGATCCAAAGAATTGCAGGAATTTACGAAAGTGGAGCCAATACAGCAGTCAACGCCAAGCTGGATCAGATATGCAAATTAATGGAGACTCTCAGCACTGGATCCACAAGTTCACTATATGGAGGATCACCAGAAACCGCTTGGATTTTAAAACGTTGAAGGATTTTATGATTTTCTTTGTGTGTTTATTGATGATGCCCGAAGAAATGGGTTCGTGTCAAAACCTTTAAAAGAACTCCTCTTCACTGCCAGAACTGCTCCGGATCTAATTGACCAAATCTTAGCCTATGAACCACAAATTGACCCCATCCTTTCAAAGATAAATTGGTCCGAAGACGATCGTGGTAAGAGGCGTCGGATTAATCTGGATCTTAACCTTTAATTTCCTGTAGAATTTCAGCTAACCAGGTATTATCTTCTAAACTCTTCTTCTACTGTTTAAGACATTGGGGACAATGTCTTATTTAGGTTTGGCGGAGGGAATTAGTTGATCAGTACCTTGTTTTTAGTTTGTGTGTTGTTTTTATTTTTTTTTGTCCAAAATTTTTCGAAAAATACAAAAAAAATTGAAAAATTGAAAAAATTACAAAAAAAATTTGTGCTTTTGTGCTTTTATTTTGACTAAAAAGATGAAATTGGTAAGAGATAGCTGAGTAAGGAGTTTTCACTCCTGAGACGTATCTCAAACCATTTTTGAAACAAGTTAGATTTTGTTTATTTCATTTTAAATTATTTAATTTGTAAATTCTCCATAAAACTGACTAAAATGGATCTTCATATGCTCAGTTAGCAGATATTATCAACATGCATTGTAACATACGAACATGAGCTAAAATTGAAAAGTTTATAATATTCAGTGCTCTAGTTTAATTGGAGGAAGTATCTCAAAAAGTGATGGAGTAAAAAAAAAACATATGAGTCCGAGTTATTAAGTCTGTAAGGGTGTTTTAACACCTAGTGCCCTAAAGCCAACTGGTTTGGGAGTCACTGGCCCAAAGCTCGCTACATGGATCAAGGATGTTGCAAAAAATATATATATCTGAAGTCTAAGTAATTAAGTCTATAGGGGTGTCTTAACAGCTGGTGCCCTAAAGCCAACTGGTTTGGGAGCCACCGACCCAACACTCGCTACATAGATGGAATATATTGTATATGAATAAAAAAAAAATTCAAAATTCAAAGAAAAAAATCAGAAAAATTATTCCATTGCTGCAAAAAGGTGTGAATTCTGATAAAACTTTAGGACAAAAATATTACTCTCTTATCAACTGCACTTGTGACTGTTGTGGGTAAAAATGAGTTGATTAATATTTTGTCGGCTGTGCATATGGAGAATGGTAAATATAATCGGAGAATTTACTTATTCAGTAATTTAGAAAGAAAGAAAACAACTAGTAACTTGGAGTAGAAGTTTCACCTGATTAGTCACTAACTTCTTTATTCTTTTTCTCTTGTCTTTTTACTTTTGTGTTCATTATTTTATTATCTTTTTACTTTTGTAAAACATTTTTCGGTATCGTTGTTGTAAGCCCTCACGAGACTATAACTCGTCCACTAGGGACACCTAGGGGTTTAAAGGCTTGTTGCATATGCTAAATGCAACTGTGATCCCTGCGAAAGTGGCTTAGTTTAATTTTAATTGTTTCTTGTATTTTATTTTGTTATTTTGCTCGAGGACTAGAAAAATGTTAGGTTTGGGGGTGTGATGAGCGGAAAATATATCAATATTTACCGCCCATTTTACTTAATATTTTGTTTAGTTTCTCGGGTTTGATTAACTTTTTGATGTGTTTTAGTTTATTTTGCAGATAAAATAATATTGGGACACAATGAAATCATTTAGGACGAAATGTGGGTCAAATAAGAGTAAAAAGTGGACCTGACATATTAATTTTGGAGATTGGAAACTTGAAAGGGCGTTTTAACGAAGTGCAGTTTTGGAAATTTCAGTTTTGCGCATCTGTCGTATTTTGGCATAACGTATTACTCCGATATCGGATGGAGCTGATTCAAGTTCCAGATTAAAGAAGATACAAAGATTTACAACTTGGAAATACAAAATAATTTCGAATTCTGAAGATTACATGCTCGAAATTGATGAACCATCCAGAAGTGTGTTGTGTGTAATTATTCAAGTTATTTTCAATCATTTTCAAAGCAAAAAATAAAGTAATAAATAAATAATAAAAATTATCAAATCACCAGCAAAAATGATAAGCAATTAGTGGAGCAATTAATAATGGATTTGGTAGAGCAATTAGTGGAGCAATTAATAATGGATTTGGTGGATGATTTGATGGAGGCAAAATTTTGCCTATAATATCAAGCCATTTCATTTGTAAATTCATACTTTCTTCTAAGGAATAGCTTAAGAATACTAAGAAGATTGTATCTTATTTGTTTATTTACAGCTTTCAGTAATTAATTTCCGCTTTCGCACTTTCTTTTCTTTACTTTTCAGTTTTTACTTTCCGCAATTTACTTTTACGCACAGTACTTTTCTTTCTTTAATTTTCTGTTTTTACTTTTTAGTAATGAGGAGGTAACTCCCCTTTGCTGGGGTAAAAGGTAAAACTTTTATTACTAATATTTAGATTAATCTCCCTTAATTATAATATATAAACTAGTTAAAACCTGACTTAACGAGGATACCGCCATATTGGTCGGTTGGTAATTATTTAAATTGGTTTTAACCTGACTAAACTGGATACCGCCTGATTGGTCGGTTGGTAATTAATTATTAATTTGACTTAATCTGGATACCGCCTATATGGCTGGTTGGTAATTATCATGTAAAATTAATATATTATAATAAGGGAGATATCTAAAATAGAAGTAATAAAAGTGGATCTTTTTACCTCAACATTTTCTTTTGTACTTTTACTTTATTTATTTTTCAGCAATTTACTTTCAGTAATTTACTTTCAAAATTTACTTTCCGTCATTTACTTTTACGCAATTTAATTTTCAGCATTTTACTTTATGTCTTTTATTTTATTTAAGTTTTTACTAGCCCTAGTTATGTGTCGTAACTAAGTTAGTTATCTGGGGTTGTGATGAATTCTAATATCACCGGTTTATAAGGGGTTATTTTATATTTTGGGTAATTTAAAGGTTTACTTATTAAGTCTTAAGCTTAATGCTTCTTGTTGTCTGATTACCAATAAGATTGATGTGGTAAATCTAAAATAAACTTGACAAAGGAATTTTAGGTTTCAGCCTTAGACTTAATAGCCCACGATCTTCCTTGAGGATAGATAACCCTTTAATAGATTTCCTTACAAGATAGACATATACCTGTCGGGCGGGGGTAGCCATAATTGGAACTTAAACTTAATGAATCCAGATAATTTGGTTGACATAGACATATGGTTCAATTGGGTTAAACTGGGTATTTGCGTCTGACCATCGACAGAGGCCTTTGCATAATTTAGTGTTCCAGGTTAGTAAACCAATTTATTACACAAACATGAAATAACCACATTAACTTTTTAAAGATATTAGAAAGATTCACAACCCTATATAGTTTTCTAATATTGAATTTTTTTAAACCTACTTTTGTGTAATTTTATTTACTTGTTTTTAAATTTAGAATCATCACCATTTCAAATCAATCAATCAACCTGTTAGATACTAGTAATCATTTGACTTCATAAAATTAATAGATTAGGTATTAAGTCCTCATGGGATCGATACTTTTTATACTACTTGAACGATACGTACACTTGCGTTATACGTGTGTGTTTACGCTGGTCAAGTTTTTGGCGCCGTTGTCGGGGACTTATTTATCTTTCACTATTAGTTTTAAGGTTAGATACCTCTACTTGTATCTAATTTTCTTTTACTTATTATTTTTGTTTTCTAGTGTTTTAGGTTCTCAGAAACTTCATGAGACGAACCAAAAGCTTTGAACTCCGACCGCTTGACCCGGAAATTGAAAGAACCATCAGACAGTTGAGAAAGAAAAGGCGAGAAGGCCAAGAAGCTTTAGTCAACATGGAACCTGAACCTTTGGAGGTTGCACCACCAATTCCCATTCGAGACAGAACCATTCCGGTGGTTGGCAGACTCATTTCATGTATTGTACTTCCTCACTTACCAGCAAATGCAGGTGACTTCAAAACATGCATTTTGATGATTCAGCAGTCAGTTCAGTTTGGAGGGAATGCAACTGAAGATCCTAATGCCCACATCAGCAACTTCCTGGAAGTTTGCGGCACTTTCAATTACAACCGAGAAGCTGAAGAAGCAATGAGACTATATATTTTCCCATACTCCTTGAAAGACAGAGCTAAAGCTTGGCTACATTCACTACCAGCAGGTTCCATCAAAATTTGGAACACTTTAGCCACCAAATTTCTTGCAAAGTACTTTCCACCAGCCAGAACTGGAAAGCTGAGGAATGACATCACATCCTTTGTGCAACAAGACTCAGAAACTCTCTACGAAGCTTGGGAAAGGTACACAGATTTGCTCTGGAAATGTCCTCACCATGAGATTCCAAAATGGCATCAAGGCCAAACCGTCTATAATGGACTTTCTGGACTGATGAGAACCACAATCGATGCTGCTGCTGGAGGAGATTTAATGACAAAGGGAGAAGATCAAGCCTGGGACCTAATCGAAGAAATGGCCAACAACAATTCCTTGTGGCCAACAGAAAATAGCATGATCCAAAGAATTGCAGGAATTTACGAAAGTGGAGCCAATACAGCAGTCAACGCCAAGCTGGATCAGATATGCAAATTCATGGAGACTCTCAGCACTGGATCCACAAGTTCACTATATGGAGGATCACCAGAAACCGCTTGGATTGTAAAACGTTGAAGGATTTTATGATTTTCTTTGTGTGTTTCTTGATGATGCCCGAAGAAATGGGTTCGTGTCAAAACCTTTAAAAGAACTCCTCTTCACTGCCAGAACTGCTCCGGATCTAATTGACCAAATCTTAGCCTATGAACCACAAATTGACCCCATCCTTTCAAAGATAAATTGGTTCGAAGACGATCGTGGTAAGAGGCGTCGGATTAATCTGGATCTTAACCTTTAATTTCCTGTAGAATTTCAGCTAACCAGGTATTATCTTCTAAACTCTTCTTCTATTGTTTAAGACATTGGGGACAATGTCTTATTTAGGTTTGGGGGAGGGAATTAGTTGATCAGTACCTTGTTTTTAGTTTGTGTGTTGTTTTTTATTTTTTTTAGTCCAAAATTTTTCGAAAAATACAAAAAAAATTGAAAAATTGAAAAAATTACAAAAAAATTTTGTGCTTTTATGCTTTTATTTTGACTAAAAAGATGAAATTGGTAAGAGATAGCTGAGTAAGGAGTTTTCACTCCTGAGACGTATCTCAAACCATTTTTGAAACAAGTTAGATTTTGTTTATTTCATTTTAAATTATTTAATTTGTAAATTCTCCATAAAACTGACTAAAATGGATCTTCATATGCTCAGTTAGCAGATATTATCAACATGCATTGTAACATACGAACATGAGCTAAAATTGAAAAGTTTGTAATATTCAGTGCTCTAGTTTAATTGGAGGAAGTATCTCAAAAAGTGATGGAGTAAAAAAAAAAAAAAACATATGAGTCCGAGTTATTAAGTCTGTAAGGGTGTTTTAACACCTAGTGCCCTAAAGCCAACTGGTTTGGGAGTCACTGGCCCAAAGCTCGCTACATGGATCAAGGATGTTGCAGAAAATATATATATCTGAAGTCTGAGTAATTAAGTCCGTATGAGTGTCTTAACACCTGGTGCCCTAAAGCCAACTCGTTTGGGAGCCACCGACCCAACACTCGCTACATGGATGGAAGATATTGTATATAAATAAAAAAAAATCAAAAATCAAAGAAAAAAATCAGAAAAATTATTCCATTGCTGCAAAAAGGTGTGAATTCTGATAAAAGTTTAGGACAAAAATATTACTCTCTTATCAACTGCACTTGTGACTGTTGTGGGTAAAAATGAGTTGATTAATATTTTTTCGGCTGTGCATATGGAGAATGGTAAATATAATCGGAGAATTTACTTTTTCAATAATTTAGAAAGAAAGAAAACAACTAGTAACTTGGAGTAGAAGTTTCACCTGATTAGTCACTAACTTCTTTATTCTTTTTCTCTTGTCTTTTTGCTTTTGTGTTCATTAGTTTTATTATCTTTTTACTTTTGTAAAACATTTTTCGGTATCGTTGCTGTAAGCCCTCACGAGACTATAACTCGTCCACTAGGGACACCTAGGTGTTTAAAGGCTTGTTGCATATGCTAAATGCAACTGTGATCCCTACAAAAGTGGCTTAGTTTAATTTTATTTGTTTCTTGTAATTTATTTTGTTGTTTTGCTCGAGGACTAGAAAAATGTTAGGTTTGGGGGTGTGATGAGCGGAAAATATATCAATATTTACCGCCCCTTTTACTTAATATTTTGTTTAGTTTCTCGAGTTTGATTAACGTTTTGATGTGTTTTAGTTTATTTTGCAGATAAAATAATATTGGGACACAATGAAATCATTTAGGACGAAATGTGGGTCAAATAAGAGCAAAAATTGGACTTGACATATTAATTTTGAAGATTGGAAACTTGAAAGGGCGTTTTAACGAAGTGCAGTTTTGGAAATTCCAGTTTTGCATATCTGTCGTATTTTGGGCATAACATTTTACTCCGATATCGGATTGAGCTGATTCAAGTTCCAGATTAAAGAATATGCAAAGATCTACAACTTTGAAAGACAAAATAATTTCGAATTCTGAAGATTGCATGCTCGAAATTTATGAACCATCCAGAAGTGTGTTGTGTGTAATTATTAAAGTCATTTTCAATCATTTTCAAAGCAAAAAATAAAGTATTAAATTATTAATAAAAATTATCAAATCACCACCAAACATGATAAGTAATTAGTGGAGCAATTAATAATGGATTTGGTAGAGATATTAGTGGAGCAACTAGTGGAGCAATTAATAATGGATTTGGTGGATGATTTGATGGAGGTAAAATTTTGCCCATAAATACCAAGCCATTTCATTTGTAAATTCATACTTTCTTCTAAGGAATTCCTTAAGAATACTAAGAAGATTGTATCTTGTTTGTTTATTTACAGCTTTCAGTAATTAATTTACGCTTTCGCACTTTCTTTTCTTTACTTTTCAGTTTTTACTTTCCGCAATTTACTTTTTCGCACAGTACTTTTCTTTCTTTAATTTTCAGTTTTTACTTTTCAGTAATGAGGAGGTAACTACCCTTTGCTGGGGTAAAATGTAAAACTTTTATTACTAATATTTAGATTAATCTCCCTTAATTAATAATATAAACTAGTTAAAACCTGACTTAACGAGGATACCGCCATATTGGTCGGTTGGTAATTATTTAAATTGGTTTTAAACTGACTAAACTGGATACCGCCTGATTGGTCGTTTGGTAATTAATTATTAATTTGACTTAATCTGGATACCGCCTATATGGCTGGTTGTTAATTATCATGCAAATTTAATATATTATATTAAGGGAGATATCTAAAATAGAAGTAATAAAAGTGGATCATTTTACCTCAGCATTTTCTTTTCTTGTACTTTTACTTTTTTTATTTTTCAACAATTTACTTTCAGCATTTACTTTTCAGTAATTTACTTTCAGCATTTACTTTCCGTATTTACTTTCAGCATTTTACTTTATGTCTTTTATTTTATTTAAGTTTTTACTAGCCCTAGTTATGTGTCGTAACTAAGTTAGTTATCTGGGGTTGTGATGAATTCTAATATCACCGGTTTATAAGGGGTTATTTTATAGTTTGGGTAATTTAAAGGTTTACTTATTAAGTCTTAAGTTTAATGCTTCTTGTTGTCTGATCACCAAAAGATTGATGTGGTAAATCTAAAATAAACTTGACAAAGAATTTTTGGTTTCAGCCTTAGACTTAATAGCCCACGATCTTCCTTGAGGATCGATAACCCTTTAATAGATTTCCTTACAGGATAGACATATACCTGTTGGGCAGGGGTAGCCATAATTGGAACTTAAACTTAATGAATCCAGATAATTCGGTTGACATAGACATATGGTTCAATTGGGTTAAACTGGGTATTTGCGTCTGACCATCGACAGAGGCTTTTGCATAATTTAGTGTTCCAGGTTAGTAAACCAATTTATTACACAAACATGAAATAACCACTTCATCTTTTTAAAGATATTAGAAAGATTCACAACCCTATATTATTTTTAATATTGAATTTTCTTAAACCTACTTTTGTGCAATTTTATTTACTTGTTTTTAAATTTAGAATCATCATCATTTCAAATCAATCAATCAACCTGTTAGATACTAGTAATCATTTGTCCTCATAAAATTAATAGATTAGGTATTAAGTCCTCGTGGGATCGATACTTTTTATACTACTTGAACGATACGTACGCTTGCGTTATACGTGTGTGTTTACGCCGGTCACTCATGATCCGTTTAATGTGTCAAATACTCTTCTTTACTGGTTCTTCTCCTTACTAGCTCAAAATTGAGAGGTGATTACATGCCATAGAGATCTGTGGATACACATTTCTGTTATTTACTAAACCTCAGTGATGGTCTGGTTAGGTTTCTATATACTTACTATAGTCGAGGCTACTGGAAGGAAGAGTTGTCATTCGTTCTACCGGGACTTGGGTCGACTACTCAATGTTTTAGGGTTCCACAAGTTTTATCACATTTTCTTTGTTACTTTCTGCATCTCCCTTTAATATCTTCATACCATATCTTTTAGCTCTAAATTGTATTGTTGAGGCTAGTGCTGGTTCAATCTTCTGGACTTCTTTCTAGACTTCTTCTATCTGCTCTTGCTATAGGCTACATCTATGCCATTTAACCTTGTTGTTTGTTGTGGTACTCTTGTTAACTCTTGAGTATCTCCATTCTCATGGGTCTGTTCTTTTAATCTTTCATGAATTTCTACTAACATTGGTCTGATATATGGATTCTACTACTTTTGGTCTATTATGTAGACTTCTACTAGTACTGTAAGCCTTGTGCTGACTTGCATAAATTTTTGAACTATATTAGGTTCTCTTCTTTCTAATTTCAAAAATTTCCTTGGACCTTTTCTGGGTGATCTACCTTTCAATGTCTTTTGTGTCTGTCTTAGGATAAACTCTCATCGGGCTTCCTTATGGTTATCTTTATCTATGTTGATAAAGGCCGAGGTAAGCTTTTTCATCTCGATGGATATCGTTGTCCTCGTCCTGGTACTCTATATCCTGGTAGAGTCTATTACTAATGTAAGATAGGTATAAGATAGACTCATTCAAGATAATTTCTTCAACCGGTATTACTGAGGGGTGAGAATCTGGGTAGCTTAGGGCCGTATCTATGTCAGGTTTCTTGGGGTAAGGTAACTAATCATCTCTGATTACGACCTTCATTTATTTGCTTGCGGGCCTGGGTTTGGGGATCTAGAATATCTTCATCCTTTTTAATATCTCTTGTCTATTGGAATTCCCACGTCTAATCCTGATTTCTTACTTCTTTTATCTTTCTAACTATCCTTCGTTACTCGTGGAACTTTCTATCTATATGTGGTACTCAAGGCTATTGGGTCTACTTGAAGGAATTTTCTGATGAGTGAAATAGTCTTACTAGGAATGAAGGTATCTTACGAGAAGAGAATAGACCTTACTTAGGTCTACTTGATATATTTCTCTTGCTCATGCTTATTCTATTCTTTTTACTACTATAGGTTCTGGTACTTCCTTATCTATTTGTATCTGCATCTTTACCTCTAATTGCTTCTGGTTGCTCTGAGCATCTATACATCATACTTTTCTTTTAGCTGTCCCTTTCTCTTTTACTCTCTTGGGTAGATATTCTTAGAACTTTACTATCTATTTTCGTAACTTTTCTTTAACATCTACTAGTAAACCGAGATAACTACGAACAGATTCTCAATTAGAATACGGATCATGGTTGCTTTTATTAGAAGGAAAAAATCAACTAGCTTTGGAAATTCTTACTAACATGTCTATAGGGCTTGAGGACGTACTCGAGGATCGGATACTGGAGAGGTAGTGCCTCACATACTAGTATCCCGGACATACTACGTTTACAAGACCACAACATTATGCCCACTGCAGTCACTTACTCCCTAGACCATGCTCTGATACCATATTTGTAAAATCCATCTCCCGGAGATGCTACCGGCAGAGAATAGACTGATCTATCCCCTGAACCTCTGACTTCCGACTGTGATCAATATTGCTAAACTCATATGGAAATACAAACTCATGCATATGGACCCTTGCCCAACTCATAAACAAGAAGTGTAAATCAGAACTCATAACTGAACTCTTAATAATATTTATCCTTACAACTCTGTTCGTGGACATCTTGACTTATTACACACACATTTACAACAATACATGTATTTAACACATGACTTTACGTGACTACGACTGTACTGAGACTCAATATGGTGGACTCGGACCCTATAGTGTTGGACAAATATGACCCATAGCATCACTATTTGTAAAAGAAATTATAGTTTTTGAACAAATTAACTATATGACAATGGAAATTGCTAATTTACCATTTTGTAATTAGATTACTTGTATATATAAATGATAAAAGTCCTTATGATTAGTTCTGGATTATAAGATATAAGACAATATCAATCCACGAAGGTTTAATCATTAAATATCCCTAGTCATAGTATTATCAAGACTGGACATCGATAATGCGGAATAGACTAGTATTGCACTTGTGCGTGTTATGGAAGCGTAACAGCATAGTTCTCATATATTTAAGTATTGGATGCTAATGCAAGTGTGATATGAGGTTGTGTTTGCCGATGATACGGAAACAGCTTCGCTCTGGATAGACCCATCGGAATCCCATTGGTAGTATGACTATGTGTCTATGAGAATCCGATCCAAGGTAGGTGTATTTGGTCTTAACCTGAGACTTGCATCGCTAATACTTGCGACAATCAATATGCTTTGGTTTTGGTGGTCCGGGACTTTAACAGGTTCTGTGAACGCCTCTTCTGGATTTATTGAAAATCGTAGTGTATTGGGTGTGATGTCAAGACGGAAGTATCACTTCTGTCATATGGAGATGATGATCACGCATGGATACAGAATTGGATCTCTATTATGTTGCAACTATCGGGATAATATGATAAGGTCATGATTATCCGATTATAGAGACTAGTTGCTTGTGATCTGATATATGCTTCGTACGGGGCAGACATTATTCCAGCCCCAGACCTTGCATGTGACATCTAATACTGGATCGCAATACTACGTATATTAAGCCTGTTATAGATTATATATTCCTTAAAGAATATTTCTGGAGAATTGGGTAGGCACGGCGCTTTGCTAGAAGCCAACCATGTCTTGTAAATCGGTAAGAACGTGGTACCGGGTACGCACGTGTTCAGATAGTCCGACGACCGGATTTACTGCCAACATATCCAGGGATCTCATGGGTCGCTTCTCGAAGATTCACCGATGACGTATGACTCAAACATAATTAATATGGGATTAATTAGAAGAGAGAGATAATAAATCTAGGATTAAATACGGCGAGAATTTATCTGGGATAATATTCAATTAAAAGAAAGAGAACGATTAATTTGGAATTAATCGATTAAAATAATATATTCGATATATTAATTGAAATTAGATTTCATAACGGAATTAAAATGGGATTTTAATTTGGGCGAACGAATTAATTTAGAATTAATTCGCGAGCGACTTTAATAGTAATTTTGCTAGGCATAATTATTTAATTAAATTTGATTTAATTAAGTCGCAACGGAAAATTCATTAATTCGAAATTAACGAACCCGAGCCCGGAATATGTTTGCGGGCCCACTCGGATTTTGAATTAAAGTGGGGCCCATAAGTCACATCACAACTTACATCACTTGTCCTCAAGTGTCAAAGTTGAGTGATGGGAGTGGTTTTTTGAATAATAAATGCAATTTTCCTTCCAAAATTTGCTTTAGCTTTTTGGAAAAGCATATACCAATTTTGAGAGACTTTTTGTATAAGGTTTTTTAGAAAAACAAAAAAAAAAAAAATTAAAAAGCCCTATCCTCTCTCTATTCTCTCATTGCCGTGAACCACCAAGAACAAAGGAGAAATTTTGTTGCAAAATTTTCCTAGTGCTAGCACATAAAGAATCATACAAAGGTGATAGGGAAACCTTTCCCAAGAGTTTGGAATCTCATTCTTCAAGCTTGGAGCTTCAACATACAAATCAAGATCTTGGAGCAACTTCAAATGAGGAATTTTTGAACTTCCCACCTACATCCAACTGATCAATGTGAGTATATTTTCGCTATATTCCTTTGAGTATTCACACCTTTTACATGCTTAATTGATCTTGGGATTTTCCTTAGAAACAAACAATGGTATTAGGGCCTATTTAATCATGAAATTGAATTAGGGTTCTTAATCTTGAATTTGGGAATTTTTTGATTTGAGCATGATTTAATCAAATTTTTGTTTGAGTATGCTTAGATAATGATAACTTAGAGTTATGTATGATTAATTTTATGAAAAAAAAATTAATTGGATTAATTTTCCCCGAATTGAGAGGCTTGGCCGAATGCATTAGTACCCTAGGTCATGGTGATTTTTTAGTTTTTTAAACCATTTGATGTGCTTAAAATGCTTGGATATATTAGTTTGTGATTTAATTGGATTGAAATCAAAATTGATATAAAAATCCCTAAATTATCGTGAGCCTTGGAAGCATGTTGGAATTGATTTTACTTCAATTTGTTTTGGACATAAGTTGATTAAATAAAACATGATTAATTATGTAAATTGGTATTTTGGAAATGTTAATTTGAATAATTAATTATGGCTATACACTTTAATTAATTAAATTATGAAATTTGGAATATTATAATTTAATTAATTAGGCTTAATTTGGAATTGGGCTAAAATTGTTGTATTTAGGCCTAATGGGCTTGGTTGGGCCAAGTTGGTTTAGGACAATTGGATTGGATCCAAATTGGCCCTAAAACCATTCAATTAAGTCCAAATATAACTAATGGGCCTTTAAATAATTAATTAGGCCTAATGGGCCAAAATTAATTTTGTGGCAAAGGGTGATTCCTTATTGGGCTTTGGTTGCCAAAGTCCATGCCTTAAGAAATTAATTGAAAGCCCATTGGACATTAATTAATTGACATTGGATGTTAATTTGGCTTTGAGACCCATTAAGATTAGATTTAGAATTTAAGTCGTAAAGGCACATTAAAAGTGTAATTATTTAATTTAGAATTAAATAAAGAATTAGTATTGAATACAAATTAAATTGGATTTAAAATTGTAGTTCGATATAATTCAAGAATTCGTATTTTGAGTACTTATTCTCTAACGAGTTGGACTCGCGCAAATCAAATCGTTGTTTGAACATTGGATGATCACTAATTCAAAGATTAATTAATTGGATTAGATTGATTGAATAACATGCTTTGTGTGAATACATGGATGTATTGTATGAATCATATATATTGGATGGATATTAGATGGGTGATGGTAATTTTGGAAATTGTTGTAATAAATTTAGAATTTATTAAATTGGACCTGTGTGTCCAGCCTTTATCTCTCGATTCTTTGTAAATCTCTTCTCACCAATTCCCCTCAATGTAATGAGGTTTCTTTATTGTATTATGTAATTGGGTAGAAGTTAGAATAGTGCTAGCCGGGGAGAGGAAAATGAGTGATTTGTTCTAGGAATAATTTTTGAGATATCCATCCGCATATCATTATTAATTTATTTATCGCGCCTTATTATGCTTTTAGAATGCATGCTTAAGGGTGTATGATGAGACCTAATCAAAGATAATTAATTGGTTGCCAATTACGCGAAAAACCCTCAACAAATATTAAGCGTTTTCCTTCCATTGAGTGATTCATTCTCAATATCCAAGATTGGCATTGGTTTGTTGGCCAAAGTCAAAACCTTTGTCCATCGCGGATGTGTTTGAATCATGAAGGCTTTATTCCATATCCCATGTCTTGGCCAAGTTGTGATTTGTTGGCCAAAGTCAAGATCACTTCTTGTTCATCGACATCGATTACGAAGCTTTCCAAAGTCAATGGGTCTTGCTTAACTGGAATCATTAAGCTTGTTGAGCCAAAGCCAAGGCTTAGTTGATTCAGAGGAAAAGGTTAGGAAAATATACTGGATATATTGGCATATATATTGTATATATGTTTCGGACTTGGAGGTCCACCTACCGGATCTAGGAATTGGATGAGATCCAATTGATCTTAGAGATCTACCTAGTTAAATATCATACAGCTTGTTGGCCAAAGTCAAGGTTGTGTGTTATTTAACGGGATCCTAGCCCACAAGGAAACTAGGTTTCCCGAGTACTCAACAGAGGGTTAGAGGCTCGCCGAAAAATAGTGGGAGGCTAGTATTGAATTTTCAATTTCGTTCAAATACTTGCCAATACGCGCTTTCAAATTATTTCGTCAATTATATATTTATTAGTTGGACTAATATTCTATTATTTTTCTTGTAATAGTTGGACTGTACCCAAATATCGTTAATTGAATAGTTTGACTATTGCAATTAAGATGACTGGAAAGATCGGGGTTAGAGACATTATCATGGGTGAAAATGTCTTTAATGGCGTGAACTTTCATGACTGGGATATGAACCTCAGGATTGCCATGGGGGCTGAGAGGATGTTTTATACGATAGAGAGACCTCTCGAGCCTAAGCCCGGAAATGAGCAGCCGCTTGAGCTTGAGCTTTGGAAGACTCATAGCGATGACAACTCAACTGCTCAATCCTTCATGCTCGCTGTGATGACCCCTCAATTTCGTCGCCAAAACAAGGGATTGGATCATATACTATGATGGCAAAATTGAAGGACCTTCATCGATCTAACCTTAGATCGCAAAGGTATGAATTGCTGAAGAAGCTTTTTCGCTCTCGAATGTCAGAGGGTACATCTGTTGAGCACCATGTGTCGCAGATGATTGCTGACATTGAACAGTTGGGTCAGCTAGGCATAACCTTTGAGGCTGAGACTTCTATAGATTTGATCTTACAGTCTCTTCCTGACAGCTGGAGCGGGTTCATAATGAACTACAATATGATGAACCAAGATCATACTCTTGGAGAGTTGATGGCAATGCTGCGTGAAGCAGAAAAAGAGCTAATAAAGGGTAAAAAGCGCGAGGCGCACTTCGCTTCAACATCTCAGTCTCCCAAGGCTTGGCTGAAGGCTACTGGAGGTGTAAAGAAGAAGAAGAAGAAGAAGGGCAAGGCCAAATCGTCAAAGTCTTCTGGGAAGTCAAAGGACAAATCCCAAGATGTATGCCTGCAGTGTGGAAAACGGGGTCACTAGAAGCGTGACTGCCGTGAGTACAAGGCGCACATGAAGGAAATCAAAGCGGGCAAGGCACCGGCTTCATGTATGTTTGTTATAGAAATAAACATGTCTACTTCTAGTTTTAAAAATTATATTTTTGATTTTGGTTGTGGTTGTGGTTGTGGTACTCATATATGTATTGATGTGCAAGATCTGCGGATTATCAGGAGACTGGCCTCATGAGAGATTGATCTCCGCATTGGAAATGAGACTCGAGTCGCTGTTTTGGCCGTTGGGACTTATATTTTGGAACTGCCTCATGTACTAAATCTTTCAGACTATTATTATGTACCTAGTTTGACTAGAAATATTATATCTGTATCTTTATTAGCCCAATGTGGCTATACTTTTATTTTTAGAAACACTGGGTGTTTTATGTATAAAAATGATATGGAGATATGCAGTGCTGATGTAAATAATGGTCTTTATATTTTGAATATAAATCAATCTCAAACATATAATGTAACAAACAAAAGGCTTAAACTAAGTAAAAAAGATGAAACTTATATGTGGCATTGTCGTCTGGGACACATTAACAAGACTCGCATATCCACACTTTCGAAGAGTGGGTACTTGGATGGATTTGATCCAAATTAATATGACGTCTGCGAATCTTGTTTATTAGCCAAAATGCCTAAAACACCTTTTAGCGGTAAAGGTGCATGTGCCACCGAACTGTTAGCCCTCGTTCATAGTGACGTATGTGGGCCCATGTCTAGCCAGGCTAAAGGTGGATATGAATACTTCGTAACCTTTACGGATGATGCATCGCGTTATGGTTATATGTATCTTATGAGACACAAGTCGGAAACTTTTGAGAAATTCAAAGAGTTTCGACATGAAGTAGAAAAACAGACCGACAAAAGTATTAAAACATTACGGTCGGACCGTGGTGGAGAATACTTAAGCAATGAGTTTCTTGATTACTTGAAAGAGTATGGTATTCTTTCACAATGGACTCATCCCGGAACACCACAATTAAACGGTGTGTCCGAAGAAACCGAACTTTGTTAGACATGGTAAGGTCGATGATGAGTCGCACAGAGCTACTTATTTCCTTCTAGGGATATGCATTGAACAGTGCAATACTTATTTTGAATAAGGTTCCGTCAAAGTCTGTTCAACAGACTCCGTATGAGATATGGACAGGAAAAAAACCGGGTTTCTCATTCCTGAAGATTTGGGGATGCTGGGCATACGTTAAACATTTGGAAGGTACCAAACTTGAACCCAAATCAGATAAGTGTCTATTTGTAGGTTATCCTAGGGAAACCAAAGGATATTACTTCTACAACCCACAAGAGAACAAAGTATTTGTTGCTCTACATGCGGTTTTCCTTGAGAAGGAATTCCTAAATGCAGTGGTAAGTTGGAGGAAAGTAGAACTCGATGAAAATCAGAGTGATACTGTTCCTGGCACAGAATCCTTAACGGAACATGAACAGTTCATCAGGGTTGATACTGTACCACAATCTTTGAATACACAAGAACCGCGTAGGTCGGAGAGAGTCAGAAAACAATCTGAGAGGTATGGGTTTCTGATCTCACCTCATGTGGATATTAATCTTATTGAGGAAGACGAACCGGCTACGTATGAGGAAGCGATACAAGGTATCGACTCCAGTTTATGGCAAGATACCATGAAGTCCGAAATGGATTCCATGTACACCAACCAAGTTTGGACACTGGTTGATGCACCAGAAGGCGTAAAGCCTATTGGTTGCAAATGGGTCTTCAAGAAGAAGACCGACATGGATGGCAACGTACATACGTACAAAGCTAGGCTTGTAGCGAAAGGGTATCGTTAACGACATGGTGTTGATTACGACAAAACTTTTTCACATGTTGCCATGATTAAATCCATTCGGATAATGCTTGCTATTGCTGCATATTTTGATTACGAGATATGGCAAATGGACGTCAAAACTACTTTCCTTAATGGAAATCTTTTAGAGGATATTTATATGCAACATCCTGACGTTTTTCTCATACCAAAACATGCAGACAAGGTTTGCAAGTTAAATCGATCCATTTATGGATTGAAACAAGCATCACGTTCTTGGAACCAACGTTTTGATGAGATCATAAAAGAATATGATTTTGTTCAAAACGAGGATGATCCTTGTGTATATAAGAAGGTTAGTGGGAGCGCACTGACATTCATTGTCCTTTACGTTGATGATGTATTGCTTATGGCAATGACATTCCCATGCTACAATCGGTGAAAACTTGGCTTTCATTAAAATTCTCCATGAAGGATCTGGGAGAAGCAGCCTTTATTCTAGGAATAAAGATCTACATGGATAGATCTAGAAAGCTGCTTGGACTCTCCCAGAGCACATATATTGACAAAGTGTTGAAGAGATTCAACATGGAACAGTCTAAGAGGGGACTGTTGCCAGTGTCACATGGTGTCACTCTATCTAAGGACATGTATCCTAAAACTCAAGATGAGATAGACAACATGAATCAGATCCCATTCGCTTCGGCAGTCGGATCGATCATGTATGCCATGATATGTACGCGACCTGATGTCTCGTATGCTTTGAGCATGCGTAGTCGCTATCAGGCCGATATAGGTGATGGTCACTGGATGGCGGTTAAGAATATCCTTAAGTATCTTAGACGAACTAAGGATGCTTTCTTAATCTATGGAGATGGAGAACTTGAGGTAACTGGGTTTACCGATGCAAGTTTCCAAACTGATAAAGTCGACTGTAAGTCGCAATCCGGGTACATATTTTGTTTGAACAACGGAGCATTAAGCTGGAAATCTTCCAAGTAAGAGACTGTTGCCGATTCAAAAATAGAAGCAGAGTATATTGCTGCAGCTGAAGCAGCAAATGAGGCAGTTTGGATCCGTAAATTCCTAATTGGATTAGGAGTATTTCCGTTAGCAGCTGAGCCCGTTCCATTGTATTGTGACAATAACGGGGCTATAGCGCAGGCTAAGGAATCGCAGTCTCATCAACGATCCAAGCATGTTCTTCGACGTTTCCATCTGATTCGTGAGATCATACATCGTGGCGATTTGAAGATCGAGAACGTCGCATCTGAGGACAACATTGCAGATCCGCTGACGAAAGTTATTCCTCAGCAAAAGTTTGAGCGACATGTACATAGTTCAAGTGTTAGATACTTGAGTGACTGGCTATAGGCCAAGTGGGAGATTGTTGGACAATTATGACCCATAGCGTCACTATTTGTAAAAGACATTGTGGTTTTTGTACAAATTAACTATGTGACAATGGAAATTGCTATTTTATCATTTTGTAATTAGATTACTTGTATATATAAATGATAAAAGTCCTTATGATTAGTTCCGGATTATAAGATGTGAGACAATATCAATCCACGAAGGTTTAATCATTAAATATCCCTAGTCGTAGTATTATCGAGACTGGACATCGATAATGCAGAATAGACTAGTATTGCACTTGTGCGTGTTATGGAAGCGTAACATCATAGTTCTCATATATTTAAGTATTGGATGCTTATGCAAGTGTGATAGGAGGTTGTGTTTGCCGATGGTACGGAAACAGATTCGTTCTGGATAGACCCCTCGGAATCCAATTGGTAGTATGACTATGTGTCTATGGGAATCCGATCCAGGGTAGGTGTATTTGGACTTAACCTGAGACTTGCATCGCTAATACTTGGGACAATCAATATGCTTTGGTTTTGGTCGTCCGAGACTTTAACAGCTTCTGTGTATGCCTCTTCTGGGTTTATTGAGAATCATAGTGTATTGGGTGTGATGTTAAGACGGAAGTATCACTTCAGTCATATGGAGATGATGATCAAGCAGGGATACAGAACTGGTTCTCTATTATGTTGCAACTATCGGGATAATATGACAAGGTCATGATTACCTGATTATATAGACTAGTTGCTTGTGATCCGATATATGCTTCGTACGGGGCAGACACTATTCCAGCCCCAGGCCTTACATGTGACATATAATACTGGATCGCAATACGCAATACTACGTATACTACGCCTGTTATAGATTATATATTCCTTAAGAATATTTCTGGAGAATTGGGTAGGCACAGCGCTTTACTAGAAGCCAATCATGTCTTGTAAATCGGTAAGAACGTGGTACCAGGTACGCACGTGTTTAGATAGTCTGACGACCGGATTTACTGCCAACATATCCAAGGATCTCATGGGTCGCTTCCCGAAGATTCACCAATGACGTATTACTCAAACATAATTAATCTTGGATTAATTAGAAGAGAGAGAAAATTAATCTAGGATTAATTACGGCGAGAATTTATATGGGATAAAATTCAATTAAAAGAGAGAGAATGATTAATTTGGAATCAATCGATTAAAATAATATATTCGATATATTAATTGAAATTAGATTTCATAACGGAATTAAAATTGGATTTTAATTCGGGCGAACGAATTAATTTAGAATTAATTTGCGAGCGACTTTAATAGAATTTTGCTAGGCGTAATTATTTAATTAAATTTGATTTAATTAAGTCGCAATGGAAAATTCGTTAATTCGAAATTAACGAACCCGAGCCCGAAATGTGTTTGCGGGCCCACTCAGATTTTGAATTAAAGTGGGGCCCACAAGCCACATCACAACTTACATCACGTGTCCATCAAGTGTCAAAGTTGAGTGATGGGAGTGGTTGAGAACAATAAATGTAATTTTCCCTCCAAAATTTGCTTTAGCTTTTTGGAAAAGCATATACCAATTTTGAGAGAGATTTTGTATAAGGTTTTTTTAGAAAAACAAAACAAAAAAAAAAATTAAAAAGCTCTATCCACTCCCTATTCTCTTATTGCCATGAACCACCAAGAACAAAGGGGAAATTTTGTTGCAAAATTTTCCTAGTGCTAGCACATAAAGAATCATACAAAGGTGATAGGGAAACCTTTCCCAAGAGTTTGGAATCTCATTCTTCAAGCTTGGAGCTTCAACATACAAATCAAGAGGAGCTTGGAGCAACTTCAAATGAGGAATTTTTGAAGTTCCCACCTACATCCAACCAATCAATGTGAGTATATTTCCGCTATATTCCTTTGAGTATTCACACCTTTTACATGCTTAATTGATCTTGGGATTGTCCTTAGAACCAACATATAGTGGCTGCCATCAGTATCCATTCTCTCAAGCTCGTCCTTCAGATATACTTGTAAAATAAGAAACTGATAGTGGGGGTTAGACCGTTTGAATGATCTAGTGAGTGGACAGTTTAAAATGAAAACTGATTCTTTTTTAAAATTCATGGATAAAAAAAAACAAAAAATTCACCCAGAAAAATAATATTTTCTTAAATCTCTTTCTTATAACTTATCTTTTCTAAAAAGCAAATCTGATTATGGAAATCCGTTTATGAAAATCCATTTCTGAAAAATCTATATCTGGAAAATCTGTATCTTTGAAATTAGTATTTGAATATCTGGTGTATAGGATCGTTATGACTCACCGTCCCCCATACGTATATTCTGGAGCTTGGGGGCGTCCCCCCATACGTAAATATCTGGTTGTCTTAGGGCGTTATGTCTCGCTGTCCCCCAAGCCATAAATCTGGAGCCGGGGGTGCGGATCTATGCTACCCTCCAGACTCTGAATCTGGGATATTTGGGCATCTGTCATCCCTAGTCCTAAACTGCGTGTGCACACGATATCTCTATTCGTCAATTCTATATCTATACCAAGTTACAATTGAGGTGGGTTTTTCATCAACGCCTCGAAAAATCATAAAACTCAAGCTTTGAAAATCTATCTTTCTAAAACACCATCATTATGAAAACAATTGTAGTAAAGATTATCTTTCAGAAACATGTTCTTCCTTAAAAAAATTGAAACTAAATTTGGCTAACGCTCAATGTACTTAAAACGTAAGTCTGGTACCATAACATATAAGTGAATACAGTTAGAGAGAATGGTCCACTCACAGATCTGGAATCTGGCTGACATTAGATCACTTGTCGAAGGAAATTATGGTTCCTGCGATGATCTATAATTAATAAACTTGATTAGAATGTAGGTTGTGGGATTTCTTATTTGAAATAATTTCTACCACTACATGGCATATCATGTTTGTGTCATGATCAAATGTATATATGCGAGCTGAAAGGTGGTAGTGAGCCTCCTATATTTTCCGCGTTGGGATGCTAGTCCTTAGGCGTCGCGAATCTCACTTTCTAGAACCACATCAGAGAGTAATTCCCCAGTATGCGTTGCACACCGGGTGCGCGTGTCGCGACACCAGCCTGTTTTCATGACCCAGCTTCTACTTCATCTTCACTCTCAACTTCTACAACACTACTCAAGCTATAACCACAACAAATACATAAAATATCATTAATAGCACTCTCTAATATTTTCTCATATACATGCCATAGACCTCTACTTAATTTCATTCCTAGGGATTTCACAAATTGGGGATTTCTCACTAAACACCACTTTTTTAACTCAATAATCACTAGTACATCATCAAATTCAAGCCAACAACATTACTATAATCATCAATTCATTAATACATCAACACTTCAAATTTGGGTCAAGGTTCCATTACATTATCTCATTTGATTTCCTTCACTAATCAAGTCTTCTAAGTTTGATATCATTCTTCCTAGCTTGTGATAGTTTGATTTGCCTTGATTACTCTTTGATTTGGCCAAACAATGCCCACCTTCTTCTTCTTCTTCTTCTTCTTCTTCTTCTTCTTCTTCTTCTTCTTCTTCTTCTTATTATTATTCTTCTTATTATTATTCTTCTTCTTCTTATTATTATTATTATTATTATTATTATTATTATTATATTATTATTATTATTATTTTATTATTCTTCTTCTTCTTCTTCTTCTTCTTCTTCTTCTTCTTCTTCTTCTTCTTCTTCTTCTTCTTCTTCTTCTTCTTCTCTTCTTCTTCTTCTTATTCTTCTTATTCTTCTTATTCTTCTTCTTATTCTTCTTCTTCTTCTTCTTCTTCTTATTCTTCTCCCCTATCTCTTCTTCTTCTTTTTTTTCCTTCTCTCATCTCTCTCAAGATTTCTTTCTTTCTCTAAAATATTAGGGATGCTTGAATAGTGTCCCTTTCATATACTAGGGGCTAATTACAAATGATTTAAATGAAGAAACTTTGAGAATTCTCTAGATTAGTCCTTGGGTACTATTCATCCAAATTTGTGATCTTCAATGTGACATATTTCTGAATTGATTTTGGAAAAATATCCAACGTGGAAGTTCTTAGCTTTCCGACGATATAAGGTTCATAAAAATCAGAGTTTTATGAAAAATTTACGGCCCAAACACCACGGGCTGCCTAGATTTAATCTTGGAATGAATTTTGTATCGGAACTACGAGAAATTTATCAAATGTTCAGAAAGTCAATTCATGAGTATATATATGTTCGAACATAATTTATATCATATATCATGCGTCCCATAACGTAATAATCGTCAGGATTACCAGGGTGTTACACAATGACTCCCAAATCAGTTGGCTTTAGGGCATTATATGTTAAAACACTCATACAGACTTAATTGCTCGAGTTAGAGAGGCCACGAAATCGAACTTATTCTCACACATTTATTTATTTATTTTTTGTTTTTTAAGTCAAGCTCTACCGTTTTACGCGAACAATCACTACTTGCTGAGATAAGATGTATGGTTACTAATTAGAAGCTTGGTTAGTTTTTTTTTTTTATTTGCCATTTTTTTTAATAAAAACACAAACTCCATTGCTTTTAAGTGCTGCCTCTAACAAACTAGAGAATTGAATATTACAAAATTTTCACTTTCAACCATTGATCATATGTTACCATGTATGTTTATAATACTTGTCAAATGTGCATATGAAATTCAATATAAACAATTTCATGGAGAATTCACAAATTAAAATGATTCAAAATAAAAGAAACAAAAATAACTTGTTGAGATTTACATTAAAAACAAAAATATTTTTTTTACACACAAAACAAAGTAATTTTTTTAAAACAAAAAAATAAAAGCATTCTACTCAACTATCCCATCCCCAAACCAAATTAAGATATGTTCCCCAATGTCTGAATAAGAAGAAGTAGAGTTTAGAAGACATCACCTAATTCATGTGGTATTCACAATTGTATCTACAACACTGCTACTAAAAAGAAAAATTATAGCTAAAAAAATCAAAATAGTAAATTGAAATATAGTTGTGATTGTGGCTCACATCTTCCTCTGGTTTTACGTCCAGTAACAGCTTGAACACCCTTTATTGGTCGAGAATATGCTTCCCATCGAATTTTCTTATAAATCGGCAAACATGGTCTTTTAAAGTCGGATTCCCGAGACTATAATTTAGCAAAATGTATTTTTTTGTTACAAAATACATAAAACAAAAAAAAAATATAAAACATTTTTTTTTTAAAACACACAAAACAACATAAAGGGGAAAAAATACAATAGTTTTAAATTATTATTGTATCTATTAAATTTTATTCCTCGATAATGGCACTAAAAAGTTGACACGCTCACAAATTGGTTCTTTACTCCCAAGTATAAGAGTGTCGAAATAATAAAATAACCTGGTAAGTCCGGGATCAATCCACAAGGAATAGATTTAATATGATAAAATAATAATTCAACTAATAAAATAATAACAATAAAATACTAGGGTTATGGGATCCACCATTGATATTTTAAATATAAAATAATTTTTAATTTTTATAAAATATAAATTATAATTATTTCCCAATTAATTTATTTCACAATTATCAGGTATAATTATGCCAACATATGTAATTCGTTATGTCGATAATTAGTCTTGCCAAGGTACTAAATATGCCAGAACATATAAAACCAGCCATAAAGACGATGATAACATTTGTCTATAACAAGTCCAATTAGGTACTCAATTATGCCAAATATATAAAATCAGTTATATAGGTTGTACTGTATTGTCTATAATTAATCTAGATATATTTAATAATCCACTCTCTCTCATTTATGAGATTCAAGTATTATATGTGTCAATCAGGGACTGTCTACAGCTAGTCAAGAGTCCTAAATAAATTGGAAAGAATATGAATTTTATTTGGGAAATTATCACAATTTATAAAATAAAATATAAATAAAAATCACATATATTTTCATACCACTAGCTTCACCATTTTCCCTAACATGATAAAAATTAGTAGAATAAGATATAAATAAAAACACTCATAATTTTATTGATAAAAAATAAATTACAAAAGAAAAAAATACGCACAAGAGCTCATCCCACAATGTCTTAGAGAGACATGTGGAAATTTACTGAGTAAAATGAAATGCTGAACACCTCTATTTATAGAAGTGATCAGCACCTTTTATGGAAATTCCAAGCTGAGCTTGCAAAGCACAAGTTGCAATTGCAATTTCTTTCTATCGAAAGGTGGAAAGAAATTGAATTTATTTTTATTTTTTATTTTTTGTTTTTATTTTTTATTTTGTCATATTTTGTTTATTTTTTGTAACGATTGGTAATCTCGACTATTATTTAATTATGGGACAAATGTTGCATAATATAAGTTATGTTTGGACACATATACACTCATGAAATGATTGTGGGGACAATCGGTAAATATTTCGAGATTCCAATACGAGACGGTATGATATTCCACTTTGGATAACCCATTGTATTTAGGCCATAACATTTGCATATGAACTCTTATTTTATGAATTTTATATCATCGGAAAGCTAAGATCGAGACCTACAACTTTTGTTTTGTAACCTTTACCAATTTCGAATCAGAAATATGTCAAAAATTGAAATTTCATGGACTGCTATAGTAAATTCGAGAAAGGCCTAGATTGGGCAATGTGGCATAATCCTAATCACTCTTCTTATCTCGAAAATCAGCTATTTGCCCTATATAAAGGACACTATTCACTCTATTCTTTACCCAAAAAAGGTGAAGAACAAAAGTGGAGAATTTCTCATGTTAATTTTCTTCTCTAATCATCATGTTCAAGCCATTTTAAGTCATTTCAAGCTTCATTGCAAGCATGGTGAGCTTCCTCTCTCCCTATTCTTCTCATTTTTGTTTTTTCAGTTTTGAGCAAAGTAAATAAAGCCAAAATTCGTAACTTGTAAACCCTAGAAATTGAGAATTGCTAAATTGGCTTTGATGAAGTTAATTACATGCATTTTGGAGAGTATTATGATAGCATTAACATAAATTGAGGTCTTTTTGAGTGTGAGTATACTAGAAGGGGGATTGTATATGTTTATTGTGTTTTGAGGTGGATAAATTGGTATATAGATGTTGGGGATTTATTTTTCTTCTCGTGTATTGATATAGAAGTTTGGAGAAGTAGCTATGAGAGGATGTTAAGGTGATGGTATGAGGATTGTTGAGCATTGGCTTTGTAAAATGGTTGCTAGGCTCTGAAATTGACCTAGCATTGCGACGCCCAAAACCGAGCGTCGCGATGCGTACTGGGAAGTTGCCCCTGATTTAGTTCTAGATTATGAGCGTTGTTAGGATATATGCTCTAGAGCTTCGTGTAAACGGTTTTATATGTTTTGAAATAAAATGATGCATTATTCTTTTATCAAAGTGTTTGTTTTAATTTTGAATATTATAAATTATCTTGATTACCCTATATTACTTATGTGCCTTCAGATATAGTGTATGAGTGTCATACACAAGAGGATTTAAGTTTGAAGTTAGTAATCTTAAATAGTCCATAGAGGGCAAACAAAGCGAGTACTTTATTTGTGGTTTATCTATAGCTCCGATACATTCTATATTTGTATGGCGACCTTGATCCGAGATCGATCATGTAAAGACATGAGAATTGAGGCACCTTGTATGATGCGATCATATAGGACTGGACCTAGATGGAAATGACATTCTTATAATATCCGTTAAACAAAGAAAGTCATTTTGATCTACTAGATGGTCATATATGGATTGATCTTAATACTGAGTGTACTACGAACTCCTGCATGCCATGCTATGTCCTTTGATTTACAAAGGTGAGGTTGGTGTAGAAGTCCCGACCAATAGCTACGTACTTTGGGGGCATGGTCTATTGTGTAGCTGGGAACGTTTTACATAGATATGGAGTTCACTCCTTCTAGCAAGAAGTAAATGAGTATCTTCCTTAAGGGTTGATTCAGTACTTGAACGGTTAGAGCACTCAAGTCTTTCTAGTACGAATATAAAGATTAAAATTCATAATGGTTATGAATAAATCGTTCATTAGAGAATCAATGATACTTAAGGAATAAATAATTAGAGGGGTATAACGGATATTATGACCCGGCTCTAATTACGAGATACTCGTGCATGGTCAATTTATATGTAGCGACTATATCGATGGACACCGATTTGATTCGGCTTAATATATCATCTGCGGCAACGAGAGTGCAACTTCGGATTTTTAGTTGAATAACTCGGAGTTAATAATTCAGAATATTTCATAAAGAGCTTAATTAATATTTCGAGACTATTGGAGCTTGGAACCGTATGTCCATTTGGTCCCCTTGCTAGCTCGATATACTATAGCGGAATTAATATAATTGGATAGTTCAATTATATACTCACAAAGGTATAAATATTATTAATATGATTAATAATATTATTTTGTCACACTTTAAACTTTATATTAAAAGTTAATATATGGTTTTATTAAATATATGACATTTATAAAGATGTATTAAATTATATAAGATATAATTTAATGAAATGGTGAATTTGGAATTTCCAAATTTTATGGGTTTTGGAAACCCTTGGCATTATTATGGAAGTTACACCTTTTAATAAGGTGTTAATTTGTTATTTTTGTCACATATATTGTCTTTATGGAAAGTAAATATGTTGTTACAAAATTTTGCATTTCATACATGTTATGGCTGAAAATTCAAATGAAAAAAGGGGAAGGTTTTCTTTTGTTTTTTGAAACAAATAAACCTCAGTATAAAAAGGAAAAATTATTTTGACTTTTGTAGATTTCATTCTTGAACCCTAACCACCTTTCATCTTCTTCTTCATCCTTTCAAAATTTGAGAAAAACAAAACTAAAGAAAAAGAAGAAAAGTAATACAAAACATAAGTGTGATTTAATCTCTAAATAGTTTAGGGATTAATATTGTGAGTCTTACCCACACAAGTTTCTGTTGGTAACGAGATATAGTTCGGAAGACTTTGTGGTGTCGAAAAAATAATCATATTCATCTTATTCTTGTTTGGTACTCGGCAATGAGGCTTTATTTTGCTCACTCCCGCCACTTTACTTGGTGAAACGGAACTCGAGTTTGGTTTCATTTTAATCCAGTTTTTTGGGGAATATTTTGTGGTGTTTTGGGGCTGTGTTGAGGCTGTTTTCAAGTGAAAAATCATAATTGAAACATAATCACTGTCCACGCATTTCAGAGGCTGTTTCGGCCGTGCACTGGGCGTGAATCGGGTCCAAAACAGTCCAATTTTTATGCGACTGTTCGGGCACTATTCCGGGGTTGTTTTGGGGTTGGAATTTTGTCTAAAACAGAAGTAAGATTTCAGTGGTGGTACTGGTTTCATTCGGCCACTCAAAGGGAAGGGCAGAAAATTTTTCAAGTCTGATCCGTGGGCCTAAGACGCTTCTGCTCCGCAAGGAAAGCGTTTCCAATAATTGGCATCGAGAGCAATGTTGAAAAGTGTTCTTAACCCTTCATTTTTTCATTTAAATATTTTGTTTTTATATATTTATATAAGTTATAAATATTGATATGCATGTTTAGATGAATAGGCACAAAATAATATTCATGTGATAAATGGTTATTGTTTTTCATGTGATGAATGGATTTTGCATTAGTCGTAAATTTTTCCGGCTCCTATTTTATTATTGGTTTTGATTTTTGGATGTAAGGCCATAAGGCCAATTTTTTACAATTGTTGTAATTTTAATTTTCCAATATAAAATTTCAATTATTTTAATTTGGAGCACCGAAGTTGCAAAAGGAGCCAACACCACATTGGAGCGTGATTTGAAGACCAAGGGATGCCTTGGGTGTTGTTATACTAAATAAATTAGTATAGGAAAAATAAGAGCCCGGTCAATTCAAAAAAAAATTTATGTTATATGTATGTTTAATTCGAATTGTTTGAATAACATGTCATATAGCTTAGGGTGCCTACTCTTGCATTTCACATGCCATAACATGCACTTGATGCATAATCATTATAGACATGAAATGTGATTCTTATGTGATTTAAAATGTTTAAATTAGAATATGATATGTAAGGAAAATTAATTAATTGGATTAATTGGTTTTATGGTTTAAAATTTGAATTCTAATAAATTTGGCTTAATAAGTTCATAATAAATTCCATTGGTATATAGGATGGAAACCCGGACATAAATTCCATTGCCAAATCCGAATGGACGGTAACGTGGTCTGCACTCGGGATACAATTCCATATATCATTGGATTTTATAACGCATAAGATTAATTAAATAGTTTAATATAAATCTTGACCATTTTAGGATTCTAAATTTTTAAATCTATTTGTGTTCTAGTATTTTAAAAGCTAAAATATGATAGGTCATTAATACCACTCTAATTAAATTAGTTTAATTGGGTAATACAATTAGTAGAGACTAATGGAAATTAGTGATAGAAATTTTAAGAGTTAAAATTGGTTAGGTCACTAACAGTGTACTAGTGTTAATAAGAGTTATGATTTAGCCGCCATAAATTTATTCACACTAGTTAAATTAAAGTATTAGATATTTTATAAATAGAAACCTTAAACTCAAAATAATGAGTGGGAGAGGGATAGACGACAGTATATCCCGCGATCTTCATTGTTAGTCCGAAAATGTGAGATTCAAAAGGCGTCTCGAGACGACTTTGCTTTCGTCCCCCTACGGATGGTGTCCATTTTGGGTCAATATCAGGTTTGGATTCCGATAGGATAGGGATTCTAGATGTATCTGAGGAACTGACCTACCCTACGGCGGAACTTCACTAGTTAAGTCTAAGGGTCCCGAAACGACGGGTCACACTCACAAATGAATGATTAACTGTTCATCTATATTCCTTGATCGAATCAAATGGTAGTTGGTTAATATAGGAATAAAAGTTATTCTCCCATATATTAATCAATTGAGATTGTCTCGATCTATCATGCAAATACTTGAACTACCCTACGGCGGCACTTATTTGTCGGATGATAGATTTCTATGGCATAGTAATTCTCCAAGGTTTCTAATTTGTTATCTATGGTTCATACATCATGTTTAATTTTATACCAAAATTGTTTGATAATCTTAATATACGATGAATGAATGTTAAATGCATGTTTATTTTATTTTTCAGCCATGGTTTCTCCGATTATTTCCATACCCTCAAATGATAAATTAACGAGAGAAAATTATGATAAGTGGAAAAGTAACATGTGTAGGAAACGTTTTCCCTCGCGCTGCGGAAGCGATTAGGCTCACGGATCGAACTTGAAAAAAATTTCTGCTCTTCCCTTTGCTTGGTCGAACCACACCAGTGGATTCACTGATGTTTTGGACAAAATCTCAGCTCCGGAATAGCCCCGAAACAGTCCCCGAACAGCCCTTGAACTGCAGTGAAATAACGGACTGTTTTGGACACGTTATGGGTGTGAACTGCACCTAGTTTCAGGTCTGATTTGCGCCACTCACTGCTCAATTTCAGATCTGATTTTTCTCCAAAAATCAATTCTAACACAGCCCTAAAATTATCCTAAAGTGTTTCCCAAAATCCCGAATGAAAACCAAACAAAACGGAGCTCCCTGAGAACTTGTATCTGCGCAAATTGCAGGGATTCCAGGGGCTGGTTGTCGTGACTTGTGTTAAGTATTTGGGGATGTTTTTCAACGTCACGAGGTCTTCCAAACTATGTCTCGACACTAACGGATGGTAGTGTGGGCTACACTCACAAATTAATCTATAAACGGTTTAGAGAATAATCACACACACCAAAAGAATTCTCAACTCTTGAGAGCTCGGAGAAGGAGATGGAGGCTATGGTTTCTAATGACTTGTGTATTAAAAATAAATCATAATTTATCTTTTATACTTATGGTTAATTTGTTTTATAAAACAAATCAACAACTAGTCTCCCAATCTCTATGGAATTCGGCCAATGGGGGATTAGGAATCCTTGTTTTATTTTGCTTCCAAAATAAACAAATCCTACTCCCTTTAGGACTCCAAATTTTCGGCCAAGGGGGATTTAATTTGGATTTGATTTTGTTTCCAAAACAAAAAAATCCTATCTCTAATATGACTCCAAAAATTCGGCCAAGGTAGGGGACAATTAGGATTTGATTTTGTTTCCAACAAAACAAATCCTATTCTTATCCAATAGGAATCCTACCTTGGTAATAATCCTTAGCGTTATTAAATTATATCATATATAATTTAATGTTCTAATTTAATAATTATCATATATAATTATTAATACTTTATATTAACTTTTAATATAAAGTCTCATGTGTGATATAATTATTATTAATCATATTAATAATATTTATTCCTTTTGTGAGTATATAATTGGACCATCCAATTATATTAGCTCCGCTATAGTAAATCGAGCTAGCACGGGGACCAAGTGGACCTACGGTTCTGAGCTCCAATAATCTCGAAATATTAATTAAGCTCTTAATTAAATATTACGATTATTAACTCCGGGTTATTCCACTAAAAACCCGAAGTTGCACTCTCGTCGCCGTAGATAAAATATAAGGCCGAACAAAGTCGGTGTCCACCGATATAGTCATTGCATACGAATTGATCCATCACGAATATCTCGTAATTAGAGCCGGGTCATAATGTCTGTTATACCCCTCTAATTATTTTATCTTAAGTACCATTGATTCTCTAATGAACGATTTATTCACAACTGTTATGAATATTAATCTTTCTATTCGTAATAGAAAAACTTGAGCCCTCAAACCGTTCAAGTACCGAATCAACCCTTAAGAGAGATACTCATCTACTTCTCGTAAGAAGGAGTAAATTCCATGTCTATGTAAAACGTTCCCAGCTACATAACAGACTATGCCCCCAAAGTACGTAGTTATTGGTTGGGATTGCTACACCAACCTCACCTTTGTAAATCAAATGACACAACCTGTTATGTAGGAGTTCGTAGTATACTCAGGATTAAGATCAATCCATATATGACCATCAAGTAGATCGAAATGACTTTCTTTGTTTAACGGATATTATAAGAATGTCATTTCTATCTAGGCCCAGTCCTATATGATCACATCATATAAGGTGCCTCCATTCTCATGTCTCTACATGGACGATCCGGATTAAGATCGTCATCCAAATATAGAATGGACCGCAGCTATAGATAAACCACAAACAAAGTACCTGGTTTGTTTGCTCTCTGGAGGTACATAAGTAATCTATGGTATTTATGAAGATATACAATATGCGATATTGAACAAACAATTAGATAAATGAATAATGCATCCTTTTATTTCTAAACACATGAAGCCGTTTACATCACATGTAGCTCTAGGGCATACATCCCAACAACATGAACGCTATCTTGGTCTGCGAAGACCTAAAGTTTGTCCGGACGGAAGAGTGTCCTCCCGAGCAGGCCAGAAATGCTGGCCAAGCTGTGCAAGATACCTACCAGAAATGGGTCGCAGCTAATGAGAAAGCTCGTTGCTACTTGCTAGCAGGGATGTCTGAGGTTCTTGCTGCAAAGCATGAACCTTTGGCTTCAGCATCTCAGATGATGAAGTCATTGCATGGCATGTTCGGGCAGCCTTCAGAGCGTCAATGTCATGAGGCCATAGTCTCAGCGATGATTGCTAGGATGAAGGATGGGACATCAGTCCGAGAGCACGTCTTGAGGATGATGACATATCTCAACACTACTGAAACCCAAGGAGCTCATATTGATTAGCGTAGCCAATTGACCATAATTATGGAAACTCTTCCAAAGAGTTTCCTACAGTTTAAAAGCAACTATGTTATGAACAAGTTGACTTTTACTTTGACCCAGCTGCTTAATGAGCTCACCCACTAGGATTCCATGTTTATGGATCCTCGTAAGCCCAGTGCTGAGGCAAATATTGCCGAGTCTTCAAAATCTTCAAGATGAAGAAGAATAGCACTGGGAAGGCTAAGGCTAAGCCCATGAAGAAGAAGAATAAGAAAAGCTCCAAGGATGCCAAGCCCAAGGGAAAGTATTTCAACTACAACAAGAACGGGTGTAGGACACAGAAATCGGCGACGCTGTTCTAGGCTCGCGGCCTAGTCAGGAGTACGAAATAGCCCACGGAGGAACTAAATCGGAGAATAATGGAGTCGCCACCCAGTGTGAACTGGGACAAAGATTTAAGGCCTCACTTACCCCTCGCAAGGGAAGACCTCAAACCATTGGGTTCAGAATGGTCCCTTACTTATGCCACTTGTAATGAACGGATTTGTGCAATAATTTAACCAAGTCTACGCAACATATATTCCTAAGAGTATTCTATTTCTATGTTCACGTGCATGAAAATAAAAAACCTATCTAAGTTTGCATTCTTTAAAAGTAAGTCATCATAACGCGCAAACACACACAACACTAATACATCTCTTGAATTATCGAAAAACAAACAAACAAAAATAAATACAACCTAAACATAAACGTATATTAAACTCCGAATGCGAGAAAATAACTAAATCATGCATAAATAAATAACATAATCATACTTAAAAATAAATAACATGCTAAACTAAATCAAGCTAAATAATCTACTATACTAAATCATGCTCGAACACAAGTTTGATGAGACGAAATATGTGTGTCTCTCAAGTGGTACGTGGAGTTGTATCCCGAGTGCAGACCGCAATACCGTCCATTCGGATTCGGCTACGAATTTACGTCCGGGTTTCCATCGAATACCGCAAGAGAGAACACATAGTCTGTTCATCCAGAATCAATCATCATCACCAATCCACAATACTCATGCGAAATATAAATATCAATAAAAACAATAATACAATAAAAGTCCTGAAATAAAGTAATAAAATAAATAAAAAAAAGGATAATAAAAGGGGTGCCCTCAGGTCTAACCTCTTAAGTCGTCTCTCGGAAGTGCGTTACACCACCGTCGGAAGGGTTGAGGTTCCGCAACTCCTCCGGTTCACTGGTTCAACGTTTTCCTTCGCTATTTCACTGTTTGGGCTGCTGTTTTACTCTGTTTTACGGCTGTTTCTGGTCACGGTTTTGGCTTACTATTTTGCGGTAATGTGGGACTGTTTTGAGGTGATTTTTACGGTAATGGGGGTGGTTTTCTGGACAGTTTTGGTAGTCAGAAAGTAGCTTCACTGGGTAGATTTTTGATGATTTAAGTGCAGTTTTTAGGGACTGTATGCGGCAATTTTCTGGATGCAGTTCAGTGCGGTTTGGAGGCAGTTTTTGTGTACATGAAGGAGGGATGAATGAAGGCTAATTAGGCGTGAAGTGGCTGAATGTTTGTGGCATTTAGGGACGTGGTGAATGCTTATGAGCTGAATTGGTGAGGTGTGAGGGCTGATTGGATGAGGGGTACGTGAGTGAGGTTGAAGGCAGGTGGCATTGAATGGGGCAATGTGTGTTGGCTGTGGGTGCGTGAAAGCTCTTGGTACGTGAGGGCTATGTGGCTGTTTGCATGAGTGGGTGATGTGTCGATGCATGAAGGAATGAGTGCAGTTTGACGTGAATGGCTTATGTGTGAGGCAGTTTGAGTGATGAAGGGGCATATTTTGTTTTCTTTTGTTTATTTGTGAGTTGCCGAGTGAAGGAGAGATCCAGAGAGATGCTTGAGGGTTTTATTTTTGTGTTTTCGTGAGAATGAGCTAGGGTCCAAGGGTTTGGCTTGTGTTTTCTTTTATATGAGAGGGTTGGGGTTATCCTTGTATAGGTAGTGAAAGAATATTATAATTATGGGGGGAATATTTAATTTGTGTATCATAAGGAAATGATATCTTTAATTAGGGAGGTAATTTGTTTTAGTTAGGAAGATGATTATTGGGATTTGATTTGATTTCATTTAGTTTAGGCATGTGATTTAATTAGGAATGTGATTTATGAGATTTGATTTGATTAATTTAATTTAGGAATGAGATTTGTTTTGATTTAATTGGATTTGATTTAATTTAATTTGATTTAATTTAATTTTTGACATGTGTTTTAAATATTTTAATTATTATTGGATGTGATTTAATGGGCTTGGGCTAGGTGGGCGTGTGGCTTTGGTTTTGGGCTAGGTGGGCGTGTGGCTTTGGTTTTGGGCTAGGGATGTGTTTTAAAACAAAGGTCCAACAAGCAAACCTGAAGCTAAACAAGCGAATTAAATCGAATAAGATGTCAACACCTGACTCTTCCCTTCCGACGTCTGTTTCCCGCGACTTCCATAATTTAAAGAGGTAGTGTCTCCATGTGAGACTCATCATCGGGAATTACATGCAAAAATGTAATGCCTACAGTCGCCCCCACTTTGATGGGACTTGTGCAGTGTGTGACAATGACAATCCTATCAAAGTTATGCAATGCATTTTTACTTACCTGGCTCGCCAGCTGCCACCTGACTTGCCTGCTGCTTCGAACTGAGTTGATCTGATGGTCCATTTTCGAATTGTGCTTCATTTTTGGAGCGCCATTTTCGGCATCTGTTGTGTGTGCTCCATTTTTGAAGCGCCATTTTCGGTATCTGTTCTGTGTGCTCCATTTTGGAGCGCCATTTTCGGCATCTGTTGTGTGTGCTTCTTTTTGGAGCGCTAATTTCGGCATCTGTCGTGTGTGCTCCATTTTGGAGCGCAATTTTCGACATCTATCATGTGTGCTCCATTTTGGAGCGCCATTTTCGGCATCTGTTGTGTGTGCTCCATTTTGGAGTGCCATTTTCGGCATCTATCGTGTGTGCTCCATTTTGGAGCGCCATTTTCGGCATCTGCTGTGTGTGCTCCATTTTGGAGCGTAATTTTCGGCATCTGCTGTGTGTGCTCCATTTTCGGCATCTGTTGTGTGTGCTCCATTTTGGAGCGCCATTTTCGGCATCTGTTGTGTGTGCTCCATTTTGGAGCGCCATTTTCGGCATCTGCCGTGTGTCCTCCATTTTGGAATGCCATTTTCGGCATCTGCCGTGTGTGCTCCATTTTGGAGCGCCATATTCGGCATTTGTTGTGTGTGCTCCATTTTAGAGCGCCATTTTCGGCATCTGTCGTGTGTGCTCCATTTTACAGCGCCATTTTCGGCATTTGTTGTGGTCCATTTCTGAACCGTGATGTGCGAGAATGTGGCTCATTTTTGAACAGTTACTTGATGAGATGGTCTTTGCCGCAACAAACCTGCGAATACAAAATAAAAATTGCATGTATGTGATATGTATACATGTATGCATGGATATGTTTCTTATTCCGATGGGTTAGGCCTTCCTTATGCTCCTTGGTGCGATTTTCCTGTCTTTGGTCGCCCCCTGGGCCTGCTCATAGTTCCTTTCTGTCGATTCTCTCTTGGTGATTGTTCAATTTCCTTTTGTCTCATTGCTCAAGTTCTCGATAAATCCCTTATTCGCGGGGTAGTTGACTGGTCGCCCCCAGACTCGATTTAGCTTTTTGCTCTTCGTTGCTTGCACTCGGCCAAAGTAGATCATGTGATGTGACGTTCCAAAACTGTTGATGATCTGGGCCGCGACCCCAGGACTCATCCCCAAAACTAATACCGATTCTGATGTGGGCCTCAACCCTGGGACTCATCCCAAAACTGATACTGATGAGGGCCTCAACCCTGGGCCTCGCCCCCAAACTGATACTGATGCGGGCCTTGCCCCCAAACTGATACTGATGTGGGCCTCGCCCCAGACTGGTACTGATGTGGGCCTCATCCCCAAACTGATACCGATGTGGGCCTCGCCCCATACTGATACTGATGCGGGCCTCGCCCACAAACTGATACTAATGTGGGCCTCGCCCCAGACCGATACTGATGCGGGCCTCGCCCCCAGACTGATTCCGATGTGGGCCTCGCCCTCAGACTGATACTGATGCGGGCCTCGTCCCCAAACCGATACCCATGTGGGCCTCGCCCTAGACTGATACTGTTGTGGGCCTCGCCCCCAGACTGATACTGATGTGGGCCTCGCCCCCAGACTGATACCGATGTGGGCCTCGCCCTCAGACTGATACTGATGCGGGCCTCGACCCCAAACCGACACTGATGTGGACCTCGCCTCCAGATTGATACTTATGTGGGCCTCGCCCCCAAACTGATACTCATGTGGGCCTCGCCCCAGACTGATATTGATGTGGGCCTCGCCCCCAGATTGATACTGATGTGGGCCTTGCCCCATGCTCCATTTTTAAGATTGATTTTGATGTGATGTCGCATATCAACATGTTGTATTGCCTCTCACGAGATAGTCCTGATAGCTAAACATATTTTTGTCATAAACGGATGCTTCGCGTCGAAACCAAAGAACCTTCAAAGTACTTAATATACTCAAATCTGACCGTTTGAGCACGTGATCTGAACTAGACTCCTAGTGTGTGTGTGTGCCAAGGCTCTGCCGCAACTTAATTCTTAAGTAAGCCAACTCGATGATTTTGTCTTGGAGAATTGGATCGGTGGGTCTAACCAACCTAGATGTCTTGATCATACTCTGTGATTACTTCTTCGTACTCAACATGATATGGTTTTCTTCTTCTTTCTTTCGTCTCTTTCTTTTCTTTTTTTTTTTCTTTTGAACTTTTTTTTTTCTTTTTTTTTTCTTTTTTTTTTTCTTTTTTTTTTCTTTTTTTTTTTTTTTTTTTTTTCTTTTTTTTCTTTCGTTTCTGTCTGTTTCCGACACACCTACCCTTTAAGGTAGCATTTCTCCTCATGGTGGTCCTAATACTCACCCATGGGTAGCTTCACACTTATCGGTTATAGGTGGTCTATTTTTTCTTTTTCTTTTCAGAGACTTTTCTTCCTTTCGAACCATATCATATATCGTAGCGTAAGTAAACCAGGATGGACATCCAGGCAAATGGTCATTCACTGATCCGCCATCCCTTTAACTAGTCATATTGCTGACCACTCAGGCTTCCACTGCTAAGATCCCGTAATTAAGTGCTCATGAGTCTAGCCGAGATCAACTACTCAAAATATCGGACGAGAGTACATCTCGCACTTATCATTTCTAAGGTTTCACCCCAAAGAAAATAATGTCATCACCAGACTTATGCCTAACTATTAGGGACTAAAAACAAACAATTTTTTTTTCCTTTTTTTCACAAATTTTTTTTCTAAAGGCCCCCCAATGGTCTTTCTATCATTGCCGTAAAGTTTTTTTTATGTTTCTCGGCTTCCCTTTCCCGATATCCATGTTTGTTAAACTCTTTTTGACAAATCATTCTTTCTTCTCTAACCCAACAGATATCTATGATGGCTTTTAAGACACAGGGTTAACATGATGCGTGAATGCATGATATGCATGAGATGCGTGCGATGTATGGAATATATAAGTCGGCCCATTATCATTTTAAAGCATTCAAACATACTATTGTGCGGTGCAAACTTGTCGCAGTTGAAAAAGGCCCAATAGGTTTACACTTTTGCGATAACATGGCTAAACAACTTCAAATGATAAGAGGCCTAAACGCAAAATGGCCCATTGGCATTTTAGAAGCTTTTGGCCCGATTGCCACAAAGCACAGACTCGTCCCAGTTTAAATGGCCAAACAAGCTCATACCTCATGACAAAAAGTCCAACTGTATCCAAATGACGATGGTCCTAAACGCAAGCATAACATATAGTTTCTATTGGTCCTACAACTACAGTTCATGTGCGGGTTTATAGGGGTATAGACAAAGGCTCTCGCCGGTGAAGGATTGCCCACAACTAGGACTCCCCACTCAAGGGTTCAAATGACCAAGTTAGCGCACCTTTTTTATACGCTAAGATATGTGCCAACGAGTTATGGTGCGTGACTAACTGTCAAATGGATTTCCTATTGTAAATTCCCCAGAGGGAGGGTGGAGCGAACTCTCTTATTTACCCAAGCCTCTTAGGCTCTTATCGCCTTGGTGACAGGAATAAACAACAAGTCCTCCAAATTCGTCTGTCACAGTGAGTTGCGGGTAATGATTATTTAGGTACCTTCACAACTTTTCCTTATAGAAAGGTAGTGAATGAAGGAAGACACCAAACCATTACCTAGCCTTAATAATGCCTTTGATTAAACCCCTTTCAACCAACTTTAGACACAATCAACTAATAGTAAAAATCCAAACATTACAAGATATTATTTCGGGGCCGATTGTCTATCCCAGTGGAGTCGCCAGACTGTAGGACACAGAAATCGGTGACGTTGTTCTAGGCTCGCGGCCTAGTCTGGAGTACGGAATTGCCCACGGAGGAACTAAACGGAGAATAATGGAGTCGCCACCCAGTGTGAACTGGGACAAAGATTTAAGGCAGCACTCACCCCTCGCAAGGGAAGACCTCAAACCATTGGGTTCGGAATGGTCCCTTACTTATGCCACTTGTAATGAACGGATTTGTGCAATAATTTAACCAAGTCTACGCAACATATATTCCTAAGAGTATTCTATTTCTACGTTCACGTGCATGAAAATAAAACCTATATCTAATTTTCCATGCTTTAAAAGTAAGTCATCATAACGGCAAACACACGACAACACATAATAATCTCATGAACATGTTGAATTATCAAACATGAAAAAATAAATAACAACCAAAACATAAACGTATATTAAACTCCTAATGCGAAAGCAAATAAATAAATCATGCATAAATAAATAACATAATCGTACATAAAATAAATAACATGATAAACTAAATCATGCTAAATAATCTATTAGACTAAATCATGCTCGAACACAAGGTTGGATGAGACGAAATATGTGTGTCTCTCAAGTGGTACGTGGAGTTGTATCCCGAGTGCAGACCGTAATACCGTCCATTCGAATTCGGCTACGGAATTTACGTCCGGATTTCCATCCGATATAACGCAAGAGATAACACATATTTCGTTCATCCGGAAATCACATCATTCACCAATCCACAATACTCATGCGAAATAAAGTAATAAATAAATAAAAAAAAATAAAGGATAATAAAAGGGGTGCCCTCAGGTCTAACCTCTTAAGTCGTCTCTCGGAAGCGCGTTACACGGCCGTCGGAAGGGTTGAGGTTCTGCAACTCATCTGGTTCACTGTTTCAACGTTTTCCTTCGCTATTTTGTTGTTTGGGCTGCTGTTTTACGGCTGTTTCTCCTCACGGTTTTGGCTTACTATTTTACGGTAATGTGGGACTGTTTTGAGGTGATTTTTACGGTAATGGGGGTGGTTTTCTGGACAGTTTTCGGTAGTCAGAAAGCAGTTTCACTGGTTAGATTTTTGGTGATTTAAGTGCAGTTTTTAGGGACTGTATACGGCAGTTTTCTTGATGCAGTTCAGGGCGGTTTGGAGGCAGTTTTTGTGTGCATGAAGGAGGGATGAATGAAGGCTAATTAGGCGTTAAGTGGCTGAATGTTTGTTGCATTTAGGGATGTGGTGAAGGCTTATGCACTGAATTGGTGAGGTATGAGGGCTGATTGGATGAGGGGTACGTGAGTGAGGTTGAAGGCAGGTGGTGTTGAATGGGGCAATGTGTGTTGGCTGTGGGTACGTGAAAACTCTTTGTACGTGAGGGCTATATGGCTATTTGCATGAGTGGGTGATGTGTCGATGCATGAAGGAATGAGTGCAGTTTGACGTGAATGGCTTATGCGTGAGGCAGTTTGAGTGATGAAGGGGCAGGTTTTGTTTTCTTTTGTTTGTTTGATAGTTGCCGTGTGAAGGAGAGATCCAAGGGAGATGCTTTAGGGTTTTTTTTTGTGTTTTCGTGAGAATGAGCTAGGGTCCAAGGGTTTGGCTTGTGTTTTCTTTTATAGGAGAGGGTTGGGGTTATCCTTGTATAGGTAGTGAAAGAATATTATAATTATGGGGGGAATATTTAATTTGTGTATCATAAGGAAATGATATCTTTAATTATGGAGGTAATTTGTTTTAGTTAGGAAGATGATTATTGGCATTTGATTTCATTTCATTTAGTTTAGGCATGTGATTTAATTAGGAATGTGATTTATGAGATTTGATTTGATTTATTTAATTTAGAAATGAGATTTGTTTTGATTTAATTGGATTTGATTTAATTTAATTTGATTTAATTTAATTTTTGACATGTGTTTTAAATGTTTTAATTATTATTGGATGTGATTTAATGGGCTTGGGCTAGGTGGGCCTGTGACTTTGGTTTTGGGCTAGGGATGTGTTTTAAAACAGAGGTCCAACAAGCAAACCCGAAGCTAAACAAGTGAATTAAATCCAATAAGATGTCAATTCAAGACACATCCATTCCGACGTCTGTTTCCCGCGACTTCCACAATTTAAAGAGGTAGTGTCTCCATGTGAGACTCATCATCGGGACTTACATGCAAAAATGTAGTGCCTACACTCGCCCCCACTTTGATGGGACTTGAGCAGTGTGTGACAATGACAATCATATCAAAGTTATGCAATGCATTTGTACTTACCTGGCTCGCCAGCTGCCACCTGACTTGCTTGCTGCTTCGAACTGAGTTGATCTGGTGGTCCATTTTCGAATTGTGCTTCATTTTTAGAGCGTCATTTTCCGCATCTGTTGTGTGTGCTCCATTTTTGGAGCGCCATTTTCGGCATCTGTTGTGTGTGCTCCATTTTGGAGCGTCATTTTTGGCATATGTCGTGTGTGCTCCTTTTTAGAGCGCCATTTTCGGCATCTGTCGTGTGTGCTCCATTTTGGAGCGCCATTTTCGGCATCTGTCGTGTGTGCTCCAATTTGGAGCACCATTTTTGGCATCTGTAGTGTGTGCTCCATTTTGGAGCGCCATTTTCGGAATCTGTTGTGAGTGCTCCATTTTGGTGCGCCATTTTCGGCATCTACAGTGTGTGCTGCAATTTGGAGCGCAATTTTCGACATATGTTGTGTGTGCTCCATTTTGGAGAGCCATTTTCGGCATCTGTTGTGTGTGCTCCATTTTGGAGCGTCATTTTCGGCATCTGCCGTGTGTACTCTATTTTGGAGCGCCATTTTCGGCATCTGCCATGTGTTCTCCATTTTAGAGGGCCATTTTCGGCATCTGTCGTGTGTGCTGCATTTTGGAGCGCCATTTTCGGCATTTGTTGTGGTCCATTTCTGATCCGTGATGTGCGAGAATGTGACTCATTTTTGAACCGTTACTTGATGAGATGGTCTTCGTCACTACAAACCTGCGAATACAAAACAAAAATTGCATGTATGTGATATGTATGCAAGTATGCATGGATATGTTTCCTTGGTGCCATTTGCCTGTCTTTTGTCGCCCCCTGGGCCTGCTCATAGTTCCTTTCTGTCGATTCTCTCTTGGTGATTGCTCAGTTTCCTTTAGTCTCATTTCTCAAGTTCTCGATAAATCCCTTATTCGCGGGGTAGTTGACTGGTCGCCCCCAGACTCGATTTAGCTTTTTGCTCTTCGTTCCTTGCACTCGGCCAAAGTAGATCATGTGATGTGACGTTCCAAAACTGCTGATGATCTGGGCCGCGACCCTGGGACTCATCCCCAAAACTGATACCGATGCTGATATGGGCCTCAACCCTGGGCCTCGCCCCCAAACTGATACTGATGCGGGCCTCGCCCAAAAACTGATACTGATGTGGGCCTCGCCCTAGACTGGTATTGATGTGGGCCTCGTCCCCAGACAGATACCGATGCGGGCCTCGCCCCAGACTGATACTGATGCGGGCCTCGCCCCCAAACTGATACTGATGTGGGCCTCGCCCTAGACTGATACTGATGTGGGCCTTGCCCCCAGACTGATACCCATGTGGGCCTCGCCCTCAGACTGATACTGATGCGGGCCTCGCCCCCAAACCGATACCGATGTGGGCCTCGCCCCAGACTGATACTGATGTGGGCCTCGCCCCAGACTGATACTGATGTGCCTTGCCCCCAGACTGATACCGATGTGGGCCTCGCCCTCAGACTGATACTGATGCGGGCCTCGACCCCAAACCGACACTGATGTGGACCTCGCCCCCAGATTGATACTTATGTGGGCCTCGCCCCCAAACTGATAGTCATGTGGGCCTCGCCCCAGACTGATACTGATGTGGGCCTCGCCCCCAGATTGAACTTATGTGGGCCTTGCCCCATGCTCCATTTTCAAGATTGATTTTGATGTGATGGCGCATATCAACATGTTGTATTGCCTCTCACGAGATAGTCCTAATAGCTAAACATATTTTCGTCCTCAACGGATGCTTGGCATCGAAACCAAAGAACCTTCAAAGTACTTAATATACTTAAATCCGACTGTTTGAGCGCGTGATCTGAACTAGACTCCTAGTGTGTGTGTGCCAAGGCTCTGTCGCAACTTAATTCATAAGTAACCCAACTCGATGATTTTGTCTTGGAGAATTGGATCGGTGGGTCTAACCAACCTAGATGTTTTGATCATACTCTGTGATTACTTCTTCGTACTCAACATGATATGGTTTTCTTCTTTCTTTCTTTCGTCTCTTTCTTTTTTTTTTCTTTTGAACTTTTTTTTTCTTTCTTTCTCTTTTTCCGACACACCTACCCTTTAAGGTAGCATTTCTCCTCATGGTGGTCCTAATACTCGCCCATGGGTAGCTTCACGCTTATCGGTTATAGGTGGTCTATTTTTTCTTTTTCTTTTCAGAGACTTTTCTTCGTTTCGAACCATATCATATATCGTAGCATAAGTAAACCAGGATGGACATCCAGGCAAATGATCATTCACTGATCCGCCATCCCTTCAACTAGTCATCTTGCCGACCACTTAGGCTTCCAATGCTAAGATCCCGTAATTAATTGCTCGTGAGCCTAGCCGAGATCAACTACTCAAAATATCAAATGAGAGTACATCTCGCACTTATCATTTATAAGGTTCACCCCAAAGCAAATAATGTCATCACCGGACTTATGCCTATCTATTAGGGACTAAAAATAAATAATTTTTTTTTTCTTTTTTTTTTTTTTTTTCTTTTTTTTTTTTTTTCTGAAGGCCCCCCAATGGTCTTTCTATCATTGCCGTAAAGTTTTATGTTTCTCGGCTTCCCTTTCCCGATATCCATGTTTGCTAAACTCTTTTTGACAAATCTTTCTTTCTTCTCCAACCCAATGGATATCTATGATGGCTTTTAAGAAACATGGTTAACATGATGCGTGTATGCATAATATGCATGAGATGCGTACGATGTATGGAATATATAAGTCAGCCCATTATCATTTTAAAGAATTCAATCATACTATTGCGCGGTGCAAACTTGTCGCAGTTGAAAAAGGCCCAACAGGTTTACACTTTTGCGATAACATGGCTAAACAACTTCAAATGGTAAGAGGCCTAAACGCAAAATAGCCCATCGGCATTTTAGAAGATTTTGGCCCGATTTCCATAAAGCACGGACTCATCCCAGTTTAAATGGCCCAACAAGCCCATACCTCATGACAAAAAGTCCAACTGTATCCAAATGACGATGGTCCTAAACGCAAGCATAACAGAATAGTTTCTATTGGTCCTACAACTACAGTTCATGTGCGGGTTTATAGGGGTATAGACAAAGGCTCTCTCGTCGGCGAAGGATTGCCCACAACTAGGACTCCCCACTCAAAGGTTCAAGCGACCAAGTTAGCGCACCTTTTTTATACGCTAAGGTACGTGCCAACGAGTTATGGTGTGTGACTAACTGTCAAATGGACTTCCTATTGTAAATTCCCCAGTGGGAGGGTGGATCGAACTCTCTTAAATACCCAAACCTCTTAGGCTCTTATCGCCTTGGTGACAGTAATAAACAACAAGTCCTCCAAATTAGTCTGTCAAAGTGAGTTGCGGGTAATGATTATTTAGGTGCCTTCACAGCTTTTCCTTATAGAGGTAATGAATGAAGGAAGACACCAAACCATTACCTAGCCTTAATAATGCCTTTGATTAAACCTCTTTCAACCCACAGTAGACATGGTCGACTAATAGCAAAATCCAAACATTACAAGACATTATTTCGGGGCCGATTCTCTATCCCAGTGGAGTCGCTAGACTGTAGGTCACAGAAATCGGCGACGTTGTTCTAGGCTCACGGCCTAGTCGGGAGTACGGAATTGCCCACGGAGGAACTAAACCGGAGAATGATGGAGTCGCCACCCAGTGTGAACTGGGACAAAGATTTAAGGCCGCACTCACCCCTCGCAAGGGAAGACCTCAAACCATTGGGTTTAGAATGGTCCCTTACTTATGCCACTTGTAATGAACGGATTTGTGCAATAATTTAACCAAGTCTACGCAACATATATTCCTAAGAGTATTCTATTTCTACGTTCACGTGCATGAAAATAAAACCTATATCTAAGTTTGAATGGTTTAAAAGTAAGTCATCATAACGGCAAACACATGACAACAGACAATAATCTCATGAACATGTTGAATTATCAAACACGAAAAAATAAATAACAACCTAAAGATAAACGTATATTAAACTCCTAATGTGAAAGCACATAACTAAATCATGCATAAAGAAATAACATAATCATACTTAAAAATAAATAACATGCTAAACTAAATCATGCTAAATAATCTACTAGACTAAATCATGCTCGAACACAAGGTTGGATGAGACGAAATATGTGTGTCTCTCAAGTGGTACGTGGAGTTGTATCCCGAGTGCAGATCGTAATACCGTCCATTCGGATTCGGCTACGGAATTTACGTCCGGGTTTCCATCCGATATACCGCAAGAGAGAACATATATTCCGTTCATCCGGAAATCACATCAAGCACCAATCCACAATACTCATGCGAAATAAATTAATAAAATAAATAAAAAATAAAGGATAATAAAAGGGGTTCCCTCAGGTCTAACCTCTTAAGTCGTCTCTCGGAAGCGTGTTACACGTCCGTCGTAAGGGTTGAGGTTCCGCAACTCCTCCAATTCAATGGTTCAACGTTTTCCTTTGCTATTTCACTGTTTCGGCTGCTATTTTACGGCTGTTTCTGGTCACGGTTTTGGCTTACTATTTTGTGGTAATGTGGGACTGTTTTGAGGTGATTTTTGCGGTAATGGGGGTGGTTTTCTGGACATTTTTCGGTAGTCAGAAAGTAGTTTCACTGGGCAGATTTTGGGTGATTTAAGTGCAGTTTTTAGGGACTGTATGCGGTAGTTTTCTGGATGCAGTTCAGGGCGATTTGGAGGCATTTTTTGTGTGCGTGAAGGAGGGCTGAATGAAGGATAATTAGGCGTGAAGTGGCTGAATGTTTGTGGCATTTAGGGACATGGTGAAGGCTTATGCGCTGAATTGGTGAGGTGTGAGGGCTGATTGGATGAGCGGTACGTGAATGAGGTTGAAGGCAGGTGGCGTTGAATGGGGGAATGTGTGTTGGCTGTGGGTGCGTGAAGGCTCTTGGTACGTGAGGGCTATATGGCTGTTTGCATGAGTGGGTGATGTGTCGATGCGTGAAGGAATGAGTGCAGTTTGACGTGAATGGCTTATACGTGAGGCAGTTTGAGTGATGAAGGGGCAGGTTTTTTTTCTTTTGTTTGTTTGAGAGTTGCCGAGTGAATGAGAGATCCAAGAGAGATGCTTTAGGGTTTCTTTTTGTGTTTTCGTGAGAATGAGCTAGGGTCCAAGGGTTTGGCTTGTGTTTTCATTTATAGGAGAGGGTTGGGTCTTGTATAGGTAGGGAAAGAATATTGTAATTATGGGGGGAATATTTAATTTGTGTATCATGAGGAAATGATATCTTTAATTAGGGAGGTAATTTGTTTTAGTTAGGAAGATGATTATTGGGATTTGATTTCAATTCATTTAGTTTAGGCATGTGATTTAATTAGGAATGTGATTTATGATATTTGATTTGATTTATTTAATTTAGGAATGAGATTTGTTTGGATTTAATTGGATTTGATTTAATTTAATTTTTATTTAATTTACTTTTTGACATGTGTTTTAAATGTTTTAATTATTATTGGATGTGATTTAATGGGCTTGGGCTAGGTGGGCGTGTGCCTTTGGTTTTGGGCTAGGTGGGAGTATGGCTTTGGTTTTGGGCTAGGGATGTGTTTTAAAACAGAGGTCCAACAAGTAAACCTGAAGCTAAACAAACGAATTAAATCCAATAAGATGTCAATTCCTGACTCTTCCCTTCCGACGTCTGTTTCCCGCGACTTCCACAATTTAAAGAGGTAGTGTCTCCATGTGAGACTCATCATCGGGACTTACATGCAAAAATGCAGTGCCTACAACGGGTATTTGAAAAGGAATTGTCCTAAATACCTCGCTGAGCTGAAGGAGAAAATGGATACAGGAAAATATGATTTACTCGTTATCGAATCTCTATTATTGGAGGATGATAAATCCGCCTAGATTGTTGATTATGGAGCCACTAACCATATTTGTTCTTCTTTGCAGCTACTTACTCATGGAGGGACCTTGCTGAAGGTGACTACACCATGAGGGTCGGGACATGGGATGCCGTTTTAGCAAGAGCATAGGGAGTATCCAGTTTAAATTTTTCAAATAATAGTTATTTAAATTTGAACAATGTGTTATTCATTCCTGGTTTTCGCAGGAATTTGATTTATGTTTCTAAACTTTTAGATGATGGTTATTTAGTTTCTTTTAATAGCAATTTGGTTATAATTGGTAGAAATGGATTAACCATTTGCACAAGACACTCAGAAAATAACTTGTATGTGTTAAGACCGTTAACACATAGGTAACTGCTCAACGTTGAAATATTTAAGGCTGAGAAACCTAAAACTAAACGGGTAAAGATTTCTCATGATGACACATATCTGTGGCATCTTAGACTTGGTCATATCAGCCTTGACCGAGTAGATAGGTGGATAAAGAACGGAGCCTTAAACCAGTTAAAGCTCAGAACTTTACCAGTGTACGAATCCTATTTAGAAGGAAAAATGACCAAGAGATCTTTTACTGGAAAATGTATAAGAGCCAGTCAACCACTTGAATGTAAAAGCTCGGGGTGGTTATGAATACTTCATCACATTTATTGATGATTATTTGAGATATGGGTATGTTTACCTAATGCCGCACAAGTCAGATACTTTTGAAAAATTCAAAGAGTATCGTACTGAGGTTGAGAACCAATTAGGAAAAATAATCAAAACTCTACGATCAGATCGTGGAGGAGAATACCTTGACAGAGATTTCGAGGAATTATTGGTTGAGCATGGGATAGTATCCTAGCTCACAGAGACTGGAACACCACAGCAAAATGGTGTTGCAGAAAGGAGAAATCGGACCCTACTAGATATGATGAGATCTATGTTTAGTTATAGCTCACTACTTAATTCGTTCATGGGATATGCGTTAAAAAATGCAATGCATATCCTTAATGTAGTTCCATCTAAGTCTGTTCCTAAGTCTCCCTTAGAGTTATGGAGTGGTTGTAAAACTAGTTTTTGACATTTCCACATATTTGGATGTCCAGCAAATGTGCTGAAGAATAAGACTACAAAGTTGGAGCCACGTTCTCAGGTGTGCCTATTTGTAGGCTATCCTAAGGAGACTAGGGGTGGATTCTTCTATAGCCCTGAATATAACAAAGTGTTTGTATCGACAAATGCTATGTTTCTAGAAAATGACTATATGAGGGAGTTCAAACTTCGAAGTAAAGTGTTACTCGAGGAGTTACTTGCTGGTTCGACCAATACACCATCGTCAAGGACAATTGATAAATACATAACACCTTTGACATCTGAGCGTCAGATGCAAGCTCATCAGAATGATCTACCACATAGACGTAGTGGGAAGGTTGTACGACAACATGATCACTATCTTGGAGTTGGAGAGGCACAAGTTGTCGCATTCAACGATGGTATAGATGATCCATTAACATATCGTAGTGCAATGGATGATTCTAATAAAGAGGAATGGCTCAAAGCCATAAACCTAGAGATGCAGTATATGTACTCCAACTCAGTCTGGGGACTTGTAGACCATCCTGATCGAGTGAAACCCATAGGTTTCAAGTGGATCTACAAGAGGAAGAGGGGAGCAGTTGGGAAGGTACAGACCTTCAAGGCTAGGCTAGTGGCCAAGGGTTATACCTAGAAAGAGGGAGTTGACTATGAGAAAACTTTCTCATCAGTTGCCATTCTAAAATCCATCTGCACTCTTTTGTCCATTGCCGTATATTGTGACTATGAGATTTGGCAAATGGACGTCAAGACTGCATTCTTGAATGGAAATCTTGATGAGAGTATCTATATGGTACAACCAGAGGGGTTCATAGCCCAAGGTCAAGAGCAAACATTTTGCAAGCTGCAAAGGTCCATTTATGGACTTAAGCATGCATCTCTATCTTGGAATATAAGATTTGATACCACGATCAAGTCTTATGACTTAGAGTATAATGTTGATGAGCTTTGTGTATACAAGCGCGTCATTGACGGGAAGGTGGTTTTTCTTGTTTTATACATCAATGATATTTTACTCATTGGGAATGATGTAAAGATATTATCGGACATGAAAACATGGCTAACTAACCAATTCCAAATGAAATGTTTAGGAGAGGCCAGTTATGTTATAGGGATTCAGATATTTCGTGATCGCAAGAAATGATTGTTAGTTATGACTCAGGCATCCTATATCGACAAGATCCTTTTCCGATTTGGGATGCAGAATTCCAAGAAAGGTAATATGCCTTATCGGCATGGAATTCATTTGTCAAAGGAACAGTCTCCTAAAATACCTCAATATGTTGAGGAAATGAGACATATCCCATATGCCTTAGCAGTTGTTATTCTCATGTATGCTATGTTATGCACGGGACCGGACATCTATTTTGCAGTGGGAGTAGTCAGTAGGTTTCAGTCTAACCTAGGATTGGATCATTGGGTGGCTGTGAAACACATTCTCAAGTATCTTAAGAGGACGAGAGATTATATGCTTGTTTATTCTGGTGAGGATATGATCTTGAGGGGATATATGACTTTGATTTTCAGAAAGATTTCGATAATAGGAAATCAACATCTAAATCAGTGTTTACCCTAGGTGGTGGGGCTATAGTATGGCGGAGTATAAATCAATCTTGCATTGCTGACTCCACCATTGAGGCTGAATATGTAGCAGCTTGTGAAGCAGTTAAGGAAGTAGTCTGGCTCTGTAAATTCTTGGGAGATCTGGAAGTTGTTCCAGATAAGGATAAACCACTCACACTTTATTGCGGTAATAATGGTATAATGGTAAATTCAAAAGAACCAAGAAGCCATAAGAGATGAAAGAATATTGAGAGGAAATATCATCTCATCATGGAGATAGTGCAGAGATGAGACGTTACTGTCACAAAGATTGCATCTGCAGAGAACCTGGTTGATCCGTTTACAAAGACCTTGTCATTTAAAGTGTTTGAAGGTCACCTAGATGGTCTAAGATTACGTGACATGTCTCATTTTCTCTAGTGCAAATGGGAGATTGTTGGGATATATGCCCTAGAGCTTCATGTAATGTAAACGATTTTATATGTTTTGAAATAAAATGATACATTATTCATTAATCAAAGTGTTTGTTTTAATTTCGTATATTATAAATTATCTTGATTACCCTAGATTACTTATGTGCCATCAGACTTAGTGTATGAGTGTCGTACACAAGAGGATTTAAATATGAAGTTAGTAATCATAAATTTTCCATAGAAAGCAAACAAAGCGGGTACTTTATTTGTGGTTTATCTATAGCTGTTGTCCATTCTATATTTGTATGAGGACCTTGATCCAGGATCTTCCATGTAGAGACATGAGAATGGAGGCACCTTGTATGATGTGATCATATAGGACTGGACCCATATGGAAATGACATTCTATAATATCCGTTAAACAAAGAAAGTCATTTCGATCTACTAGATGGTCATATATGGATTGATCTTAATCATGAGTGTACTACGAACTCCTGCATGGTAGGCTATGTCCTTTGATTTACAAATGTGAGGTTGGTGTAGCAGTCCTAACCAATAACTACGTACTTTGGGGCCATGGTCTATTGTGTAGCTGAGAACGTTTTACATAGATATGGAGTTCATTCCTTCTTGCGAGAAGTAGAGGAGTATCTTCCTTAAGGGTTGATTCGATATTTGAACGGTTAGAGCGCTCAAGTCTTTCTATTACGAATAGAAAGATTAAAATTCATAATGGTTATGAATAAATCGTTCATTAGAGAATCAATGGTACTTAAGGAATAAATAATTAGAGGGGTATAACAGATATATGACCCGGCTCTAATTACGAGATACTCGTGAATGGTCAAATTCATATGTAGCGACTATATCGATGGACACCGATTTGGTTCGGCTTAATATATCATCTGCGGCAACGAGAGTGCAACTTCGGATTTTTAGTGGAATAACCCGGAGTTAATAATTCAGAATATTTAATAAAGAGCTTAATTAATATTTCGAGATTATTGGAGCTCGGAAGCGTAGGTCCATTTGGTCCCCGTGCTAGCTCGATATACTATAGCAGATTTAATATAATAGGATAATCCAATTGTATACTCACAAAGGTATAAATATTATTAATATGATTAATAATATTATTTTGTCACACTTGAAACTTTATATTAAAAGTTAACGTATGGCTTTATTAAATATATGATATTTATATACATGTATTAGATTATATTAGATATAATTTAATGAAATGGTGAATTTGGAATTTCCAAATTTTATGGGTTTTGGAAACCCTTGGCAATATTATGGAAGTTACACCTTTTAATAAGGTGTTAATTTTTTATTTTTGTAACATATATTGTCTTTATGGAAAGTAAATATGTTGTTACAAAATTTTGAATTTAATACATGTTGTGGCCGAAAATTCAAAGAAAAAAAGGGGAAGGTTATCTTTTATTTTTGGAAACAAATAAACCTAAGTATAAAAAGGAAATTTTTTTTCTTTTGTAGATTTCATTCTTGAACCCTAGCCACCTTTCATCTTCTTCTCCATCCTCTCAAAAGTTTTGAAAACAAAACTAAAGAAAAAGAAGGAAAACAATACAAAACATAAGTGAGATTTAATCTCTAAATAGTTTAAAGATTAATATTGTGAGTCTTGCCCACACAAGTTTCCGTTGGTAACGAGATATAGTTCGGAAGACTTTATGGTGTCGAATAAATAATCATATTCATCTTATTCTTGTTTGGTCCTCGGTAGTGAGGCTTTATTTTGGTCACTCCCGCCCTTTTACTTGGTGAAACGGAACTCGAGTTTGGTTTCATTTTAATCCAGTTTTTTTGGGCAATATTTTTTGGTGTTTTGAGGCTATGTTGGGGCCGTTTTCAAGTGAAAAATTAGAACTGTAACAAAATCACTGTCCGCACATTTCAAGGGCTGTTTTGGCAGTGCAATGGGCACGAATCGGGTCCAAAACAATCCAGTTTTTATGCTGCTATTCAGGGACTATTCCGGGGCTGTTTCTGTTGTGTTCCTAGAACATGTCAAGGATCATCTAAGTAGAAATTAGTGTGAATACTCAACGAAGTTGCGGAAAAAACTTACATTGATCGGTTTCGTAGGATGTTGGAAGTTCAAAACTTTTAAATCCTTTTGTATGAATGTTGAGCTCCAAGCTTCCAAAGTGTGTTCCAAACTCTTGGGATTAGTTTCCCTAACACCTTGAATGACTCTTTTTTCTGCTAGCAATGAAGAAATTTTGAAACAAAATTTCTAAGGAGGGAAGAGGAAGAGGAAGTTTCGGCAATTGCAAGATGGAGAGGAGAGAGTGTTTTTCAATTTTTTTTGTGTATATGATTTTCAAAAATCTAATACCATTTACCAAAACTCAAAGTTGGTATTAGTCATTCCAAATGATTAAAAAATTGCAAAGTGTGTTGAGATTGGTTAGTGTACAAAACAAGCAACACAAGTTTTACACTCAACCTTTACCAACTTCCATCACATGTCAAAAGTGTGATGTAAGTCAAGTGGGTCCTACCACTTGTAAATTCCGAATTTATGTCAAACAATCTCAATGCGCAACTTCGCTCGGACTCGGATTCGTTTAATTCCAAATTAACGAATTTGCTGTTGCGACATTATTACTAAAGTCGTTTACGAATTAATTCTAAATTAATTCGTTCGCCCGAATTAAAATCCAATTTTAATTTCGCTTTGAAATCTAATTTCAATTAATATATCGAATATATTATTTAATCGATTAATTTGAAATTAATCGTTCTCTCTCTAAACCGAATTTTATCCCAGATAAATTTTTACCGCAATTAATCCTAGATTAATTTTCTCTCTCTTATAATTAATCCCAGATTAATTCTGCTCGAGTCAAACATCATCGGTGAATCTTCGGGAAGCGACCCATGAGATCCCTGGATATGTTGGCAGTAAATCTGGTCATCGGACTATCCGAATTCGTGCGTACCCGGTACCACGTTCTTACCGATTTACAAGTGTAGTATACCAAGTATTGCGTATTGCAATCCAGTATCAGATGTCACGTGCTAGGCCTGGGGCTGTAATTGTGTATGCCCCGTACGAAGCATATATCAGATCACTAGCAACTAGTCTCTTTAATCGGATAATCATGACCTTGTCATATTATCCCGATAGTTGCAACATAATAGAGTATCAGTTCTGTATCACTGCGTGATCATCATCTCCATAAAACTGAAGTGATACTTCCATCTTGACATCACACCCAATACACTACGATTCTCAATAAACCCAGAAGAGGCGTACACAGAACCTGTTAAAGTCTCTGACGACCAAAACCAAAGCGTATTGATTATCACAAGTATTAGCGATGCAAGTCTCAAGTTAATACCAAATATACCTACCCTAATTCGGATTCCCATAGACACATAGTCATACTACCAATGGGATTTCGAGGGGTCTATCCAGAGCGAAGCTGTTTCCATACCATCGGTAAACAGAACCTCCTATTACACTCGCATGAGTATCCAATACCCAAATATATGAGAACTATGTCGTTATGCTTCCATAACGCGCATAAGTGTAACACTAGTCTATTCCGCATTATCGATGTCCAGTCTCGATAATACTACGACTATGGATGTTTAATGATTAAACCTTTAGTGGATTGATATTGTCTCATATCTTATTAATCCGGAACTAATCATAAGGACTTTTATCATTTATATATTCAAGTAATCTAATTACAAAATGATAAAATGATAATTTCCTTTGTCATATAGTTAATTTATACAAAAACCACAATGTCTTTTACAAATAGTGATGTTATGGGTCATAATTGTCCAACGGTTTCGGGGCTGGAATTTTGTCTAAAACATAAGTAAAATTTCAGTGGTGGTATTGGTTCCATTCGGCCACTCAAAAGGAAGGGCATAAAAATTTTTCAAGTCCGATCTATGTGCCAAAGACGCTTTCTGCTGCGCATGGAAAGCATTTCCAACAATTGGCACCGAGAGCAATGTTGAAAATTGTTCTTAACCCTGCATTTTTTCATTTAAATTTATTATTTTTATATATTTATATAAGTTATAAATATTGATATGCTTGTTTAGATGAGTAGGCACAAAATAATATTCATGTGATGAATGGTTATTGTTTTTCATGTTATGAATGGATTTTGCATTGATCGTAAATTTTTCCGGCTCTTATTTTATTGTTGGTTTCGATTTTGGGATGTAAGGCCATAAGGCCAATTTTTTGTAGTTGTTTTAATTTTCAAATGTAAAAATTTCAATTGTTGTAATTTGGAGCACCGAAGTCGCAAAAAGAGCCAACACCACCTTGGAGTGTGATTTGAAGATCAAGGGATGTCTTGGGTATTTTTGAACTAATTAGATTAGTATAGGAAAAATAAGAGCCCGGTCAATGCAAAATATTTTTATTATGTTATATGTATGTTTAATTCGAATTGTTTGAATAACATGTCATATAGCTTAGGGTGCCTATTCTTGCATTTCACATGCCATAACATGCTTTGGATGCATAACTATTATAGACATGAAATGTGATTTTATGTGATTTAAAATGTTTAAATTAGAATATGATTTGCAAGGAAAAACAATTAATTGGATTAATTGGTCTTATGGTTTAAATTTGAATTCTAATATATTGGGCTTAATAAGTGCATAATAAATTTCATTGGTATATAGGATGGAGGTAATGTGGTCTGCACTCGGGATACAATTCCACATATCATTGGATTTTATAACTCATAAGATTAATTAAATAGTTTAATATAAATCTTGACCATTTTAGGATTCTAAATTTTTAAACCTATTAGTGTTCTAGTATTTAAAAGTTAAAATATGATAGGTCGCTAATACCACTCTAATTAAATTAGTTTAATTGAGTAATACAATTAGTAGAGACTAATGGAAATTAGTGATACAAATTTTAAGAGTTAAAATTGGTTAGGTCACTAATAGTGTACTAGTGTTAATAAGAGTTAAGATTTAGCCGCCATAAATTTATTCACACTAGTTAAATTAAAATATTAGATATTTTATAAATAGAAACCTTAAACTCAAAATAGTGAGTGGGAGAGGGATATACGACAGTATATCCCGTGATCTTCGTTGTTAGTCCGAAAATGTGAGATTCAAAAGACGCCTCGAGACGACTTTGCTTTCGTCCCCCTACGGATGGTGTCCATTTTGGGTCAATATCAGGTATGGATTCCGAGAGGATAGTGATTCTAGATGTATCTGGGGAATTTACCTACCCTACGGCAGAACTTCACTAGTTAAGTCAAAGGGTCCCGAAATGACGGGTCACACTCATAATGGAAACTCTTCCGAAGAGTTTCCTGCAGTTTCAAAGCAACCATATTATGAACAAGTTGACTTTTACTTTGACCCAGTTTCTTAATGAGCTCACCCACTACGAGTCCATGTTTGTGTATCCTCGTAAGCCCAGTAATGAGGCAAATGTTGCCGAGTCTTCAAAATCTGCAAAGATGAAGAAGAATAACACTTGGAAGGCTAAGGCTAAACCCATGAAGAAGAAGAACAAGAAAGGCTCCAATGATGCCAATCCCAAGGGAAAGTATTTCCACTGCAACAAGAACGGGCATTGGAAAATGAATTGTCCTAAATACATTGTTGAGCTGAAAGAGAAAAAGGATACATGTAAATATGATTTTGTAGAAAAGATCAGATCCGATCCTAGTGAAAAGATCAGATTTGATTATTCTTTATTTAAGTTTTGAATTAATTTATGTTTCCTTTTTTAATCGAGTTCCTAATTTAGAGAGATTTTATCCCAGATTTTTCTCCTAGAATTGTGGACTGGAATACCAGCCACTTTACTATAAATATTAGGTTGTAATTCATGATTAATAAGATAATTTATTCAGAATTTCTTCATCTACATTCACATGGTATCAGTAGCCATACTCAAAACCCTAATTCTCTCATGACCAAATACGGCATGAATACACAGTCCTCCTCCTTAGAAGTCAATTCCAGACCCGAGACAACATCACAGAAAATTTATCTTCTCTTGTCACCAATCACAAACTCAATGGCCATAATTTTCTTCAATGGTCACAATCAGTTTTCATGTACATCTATGGCAAAGGGAAAGATGAATATCTTACAGGTGAAATTTCGATTCCAGCAACAACAGATTCTAAGTATCGAACCTGGAAAACAGAAAACCACATGGTTATGTCATGGTTAATAAATTCCATGATCACTGAAGTTGGAGAAAGTTTTCTGCTCTATAAGACAGCCAAGGAAATATGGGAAACTGCACGTGAAACTTATTCAAGTTCAGAAAATACTTCTGAATTATTTAAAATTGAAACCAAACTTCATGACCTGCGACAAGGAGAATTGACGGTCACTCAATATTTCACCATCCTTACACGGTATTGGCAGCAACTTGACATGTTCGAGATCCACTCCTGGAAGTGCTCTAATGACTCTATTTTATATAAGAAAATTGTTGAACAGAAAAGGACATTTAAATTTCTACTTGGTCTCAACAAAGAACTAGACGAAGTGAGAGGGTGAATTATGGGAATCAACCTTCTTCCTAACATACGGGATGCTTTTTCTGAAGTTCGAAGAGAGGAAAGTAGAAAGAAGTTGATGATGAGCGACAATTCGAGTACTTCGACTGTTGAAGGCTCATCCTTGTACACACACAATTCCTCTCAGGATAATAAATCGAGGAAAGGAAGGCCATGGTGTGAACACTGCAAGAAACCTGGTCATACTAAGGAGACATGCTGGAAAATACACGGAAAACCCGCTGATTGGAAGCCAAATCGTGCAAGAAATGATTGGGAGACTCGTGCGAATGCTGCTGCTACATCAGGAAACAATTCTGACACTAGTCCATTCATCAGGGAGCATATTGAGGCACTGCAAAAATTACTTGGTCAGGTCTTCATTCCTTCTCCAGCAGCATCGACTACTGCTGAGCAACATACTAGTCTGTTAGCACACCAAGGTATTTTTTCTTCCACTTATATTGCACAGACTAGGAAATCCAGACCATGGATAGTCGACTCTGGTGCATCAGATCACATGACAGGGGACATTGCTGGTTTCCAAAGCTATAGCTCATGCTCAAATCCTTCTTCAGTCCGAATAGCTGATGGTTCCCACTCAACTGTGGCAGGAACTGGAAAAATTAAATTAACAAAATATCTTCATCTCTCTTCTGTTCTTTATGTTCCGAAATTAGATTGCAATTTTCTTTCCATTAGCAAACTTACTCGTGACTTGAATTGTGTGACAAAATTTTATTCAACCTTTTGTGAATTTCAGGCAGTGGATTCGGGGAAGGTGATTGGCAGTGCTGAGCTTCGTGGTGGCCTCTATTTTCTCAGAGAAAGTAATCCTTTAAGTCGACAAGTTCCTCCTTTAAATTTTGTCTCTGAGTCTGTTTTCAATTCTGCTCATGTCATTTCCAGTCATATTTCAAATTCTATGTCAGTTGAGAATCAAGTAATGTTATGGCATTTTCGCCTTGGTCATCCAAATTTTGTGTATCTTGAGAAATTGTTTCCGCATTTATTCATCAATAAAAAGTCCAATTTTTATCAGTGTGAAATTTGTCAACTTGCAAAACATACTAGACATGTGTATCCTAACCTATCATATAAACCTTCACACCCTTTTTCCATGATTCATAGTGACATTTGGGGACCCTCACGAGTAAAAAATATATCTCGGGCTCGCTGGTTTGTATCATTCATAGATGATCATACTAGAATAACTTGGACCTTCCTCATGAAGGAAAAATCTGAAATAGCAGCCATTTTCAAATCCTTTCATTCTATGATCATTACTCAATTTGGCAGGAAAATTCAGGTTCTTAAAACTGATAATGGTAAAGAATATTTCAACTCTGTTCTTGGTCCACTTCTTTCCGACCAAGGTATCATTCATGTGAGTTCTTGTGTTGATACCTCTCAACAAAATGGGGTGGCTGAGAGGAAAAACAGACACTTGATTGAGGTAGCCCGATCCATCATATTTTCTAATCATGTTCCAAAACATTTTTTGGGGGAAGCCATACTCACAGCTACTTATCTTATCAATAGGATGCCAAGTCGGATTCTCAAATTTCAAACCCCACGTTCCTTCCTCTTGCATGCCTTTCCTCATGTCTGTTCCTTCTCTTCGGACCTGCCACTTAGGGTCTTTGGTTGCTCCTCTTTTGTTCATATCCACCAGCAACATCGATCAAAACTTGATCCCAAGTGCATCAAATGCATTTTCCTAGGGTATTCCTCCAATAAAAAAGGTATAAGTGTTATTCCTCAATCACTAGGAAGGTGTACAACTCCATGGATGTTACATTTTTTGAACATCAATCCTACTTTCCCAAATCTGAAATTCAGGGGGAGAACTTAAGTGAATATCAGTTTTGGGAACCTTTTCAAGTTACTGAGTCTCAGCTTCAAAGTGTCCCACAACCATCATTACCCTCATCTCCATTGATTCCTATTCCCAGCCAATCCGAACCTCCATCATGTGAGTCACCCATACCAAATTTTCTTGCTCACTTACCTGAGTCTCCTCCACAACAATCTGGCACAAACAACCAGGAACTTCGTGTCTACTCTAGGAGGAGAAAACCTAATGAGAATTTAGAGCATACTACGCAAGTTCGGGATTGTCAAGAGGCTGAACCGATGCTACCTGCTGCTTCTGATGTTTACACTGGTACGGGTTCTTCATCTCATGAGTATCTTGTTCCTTTTGTTGATGATTCTGATTTATCCATTGCTCAAAGAAAGGGTGTACAAGAATGCACAGCCCATCCTATTGAAAAATATGTAGCTTATAGAAAGTTGCTGCCATCATACAAAGCTTTTGTGTCAAACCTTGATAGTGTGCAGATTCCTACCACTATTCAGGAGGCTCTAAAAGTTCCAGCATGGAAGCAAGCTGTGGAAGATGAAATCCGGGCACTTGAAAGCAATGGCACTTGGACTCTTACAGAGTTACCTTACGGAAAGAAACCAATGGGTTGCAAGTGGATATTTACAGTTAAGTACAAAACAGATGGAAGTATTGAGAGGTTCAAAGCCAGACTAGTAGCAAAGGGTTTCACTCAGTCATATGGGATTGATTACCAGGAAACTTTTGCACCTGTCTGCAAACTTAATACAGTTCGGGTACTACTGTCACTCGCAGTGAATCAAGATTGGCCTCTACACCAACTTGATGTAAAAAATGCATTTCCAAATGGGGACCTTGAAGAGGAAGTTTACATGACAGTCCCTCCAGGCCTTGAAAATTCTGAAAATAGTCGTATGGTTTGCAAGCTGAAGAAGTCATTGTATGGCTTAAAACAGTCACCTCGTGCATGGTTCAACAAGTTTGCTAAGGCTGTTATTGCGAACGGGTATAGTCAATGTCAAGCTGATCATACGATGTTCTTGAAGTCCTCACCTGAAGGCAAGATTGCTATCCTAATTGTTTATGTTGATGATATCATTCTAACCGGAAATAATGCAGGAGAACTTATTGAATTAAAGAAGTTACTTGCTGTTTAGTTTGAGATTAAAGATCTTGGTGCTCTTAGATATTTTCTAGGGATGGAGGTTGCTCGATCTAATGAGGGAATTATGATATCACAGCGGAAGTATATCTTGGATTTGCTGAAAGAAACTGGTATGCTTGGGTGTAAACCTGCTGATACGCTTATGGACCCCAACAGAAGAATAGAGAGGAGTGAGGAAAGTGTTCCAACAGACAGAGGGAGATACTAGAGGCTTGTAGGCAAACTAATCTACCTTTCACACACCAGACCAGACATTGCATTCTCAGTCAGTGTAGTGAGTCAACATATGAACAATCCTACTGAAGATCATTTAGAAGCTGTAAACCAAATTTTAAGGTACTTGAAAATGACTCCTGGGCACGGTTTATTGTTCAAAAAATATAAAAAAACGTGAGATTGAAATCTACACAGATGCTAGCTGGGCTGGAGAGTTAACTGAGAGAAGATCAACTACTGGTTACTGTTCATATGTATGGGGTAATCTTGTCACTTGGAGAAGCAAGAAACAACCAGTGGTTTCTAGAAGTAGTGCAGAGTCAGAATATCGTGCACTTACTTTAGGCATTTGTGAAGGGATATGGCTTCAAATATTGTTAAGGGAACTGAGAGTTGAAGCAAAAAATGCAGTAAGAATGTTTTGTGACAGTCAGGCTGCTATTGACATCTCTAAAAATCCAGTACATCATGATAGAACAAAGCATGTAGAGATTGATCGACATTTTATATCATAGAAGGTCAACAATGGAATAATTCAATTAAGCTATATTCCTACAAGACTTCAAACTGCAGACATTCTCACTAAAGCTCTTCCTAGGACCAGTTTTAATGAATTTAATTCCAAGCTTGGCTTGTATAACATATACAACCCAGCTTGAGGGGGAGTGTAGAAAAGATCAGATCCGATCCTAGTGGAAATTAGTTAGGATTTGATTATTCTTTATTTAAGTTTTGAATTAATTTATGTTTCCTTTTTTAGTGGAGTTCCTAATTTAGAGAGATTTTATCCCAGATTTTTCTCCTAGAATTGTGGACTGGAATACCAGCCACTTTACTATAAATATTAGGTTGTAATTCATGATTAATAAGATAATTTATTCAGAATTTCTTCATCTACATTCACAGATTTACTCGTTATCGAATCTCTATTAGTGGAGGATGATAAATCCGCCTGGATTGTTGATTCTAGAGTCACTAACCATGTTTATTCTTCTTTGCAGCTACTTGACTCATGGAGGGACCTTGCTGAAGGTGACTACATCATGAGGATCGGGACAGGGGATGCCGTTTCAGTAAGAGCAGTGGGAGTTTCCAATTTAAATTTTACAAATAATAGTTATTTAAATTTGAACAATGTGTTATTCATTCCTGGTTTTCGCAGGAATTTGATTTATGTTTCTAAACTTTTGGATGATGGTTATTCAGTTTCTTTTAATAGCAATTTGGTTATTATTGGTAGAAATGGATTATCCATATGCATAGGAAACTCAGAAAATAACTTGTATGTGTTAAGACCATTAATACATATGTCACTTCTAAACGCTGAAATATTTAAGGTTACGAAACCTAAAACTAAACGGCTAAAGATTTCTCACGATGACACATATCTGTGGCATTTTAGACTTTGTTATATCAGCCTTGACCGGATAGATAGGTTGATAAAGAACGGAGCCTTAAACCAGCTAAAGCTCAGAACTTTACCAGTCTGCGAATCATGTTTAGAATGAAAAATGACCAAAAGACCTTTTACTCGAGAAGGTATAAGAGCCAGTCAACCACTTGAGCTTAGACATTCGGACATTTACTGACCGGTGAATGTAAGAGCCCAATGTGGTTATGAATACTTCATCACATTTGCTGATGGTTATTTATGGGTATGTTTACCTAATGCAGTATAAGTCAGATACTTTTGAAAAGCTCAAAGAGTATCGTGCTGAGGTTGAGAACCAATTAGGTAAAACAATCAAAACTCTAAGATCATATTATGGAGGAGAATGCCTTGACAGAGATTTCGAGGAATTCTTGGTTGATTATAGGATAGTATTCCAGCTCACACTGCCTGGAACACCATAGCAAAATGGTGTTGCAGAAAGGAGAAATCGGACCGTACTAGACATGATGAGATCTATGTTTAGTTATAGCTCACTACCTAAATCATTCTGGGGATATGCGTTACAAACTGCAATGTATATCCTTAATGCAGTTCCATCTAAGTCTGTTCCTAAGACTCCCTTAGAGTTGTGGAGTGGTCGTAAAACTAGTTTACGATATTTCCACATATGAGGGTGTCTAGCACATTTGCTGAAGAATAAGACTACAAAGTTGGAGCCACATTCTAAGGGGTGTCTATTTGTAGGCTATCCTAAGGATACTATAGGTGGATTCTTCTATAGCCCTGAAGATAACAAAGTTTTTGTATCGACAAATGTTATGTTTCTAGAAGAGGACTATATGAGGGAGTTCAAACCTCGAAATAAAGTGTTACTCGATGAGTTACTTACTGGTTCGACCAACACACCATCGTCAACGACAGTTGACAAATACATAGCACATTCGATATCTGAGCATCAGATGCAATCTCATGAGAATGATCTACCACCTAGACGAAGTGAGAGGGTTGAATGACAACCTGATCGCTATCTTGGAGTTGGAGAGGCACAAGTTGTCGCATCCAACGATGGTATAGATGATCCATTAACATATCGTAGTGCAATGGATGATTCTGATAAAGAGGAATGGCTCAAAGCCATGAACCTAGAGATGAAGTCTATGTACTCCAACTCAATTTGGGAACTTGTAGACCAACTTGATGGGGTGAAACCCATAGGTTGCAATTGGGTCTACAAGAGGAAGAGGGGAGCAGTTGGGAAGGTATAGACCTTCAAGGCTAGACTAGTGGCAAATGGTTATACCCAGAAAGATGGAGTTGACTATGAGGAAACTTTCTCGTCAGAAGCCATTCTAAAATCCATCCACACTCTTTTGTCTATTGCCGCATATTATGACTATGAGATTTGGAAAATAGACGTCAAGACTGCATTCTTGAATGGAAATCTTGATGAGAGTATCTATATGGTACAACCAGAGGGGTTCATAGCCCAAAGATCAAGAGCAAAAGGTTTGCAAGCTGTAAAGGTCCATATATGGACTTAAACAGACATCTCAATCTTGGAATATAAGATTTGATACCACGATCAAGTCTTAAGACTTTGAGCAGAATGTTGATGAGCCTTGTGTATAAAAGCACATCATTGACGGGAAGTGGTTTTTCTTATTTTATATGTCGATGGTATTTTACTTATTGGGAATGATGTAAAGATATTATCGGACGTGAAAATATGGCTAGCTAACCAATTCCAAATGAAAGATTTAGGAGAGGCCAGCTATGTTTTTGGGATTCAGATACTTCGGGATCGCAAGAAACGATTGTTAGTTATGTCTTAGGTATCCTATATCAACAAGATCTTTGTCTGATTTGGGATGTAGAATTCCAAGAAAGGTAATCTGCCTTATCGGCTTGGAATTCATTTGTCAAATGAACAATCTCCTAAGACACCTTAAGATGTTGAGGAAATGAAACATATCCCATATGCCTCAGCAGTTGTTAGTCTCATGTATACTAAGTTATGCACGAGACCAGACATATGTTTTGTAGTGGGAGTAGTCAGTATGTTTAAGTCTAACCCAGGATTGGATAATTGGGTGGCTGTGAAATACATTCTTAAGTATCTTAAGAGAACGAGAGATTATATGATTGTTTATTCAGGTGAGGATATGATCTTGAGGGGATATAGGACTCTAATTTTCATAAAGATGTCAATTCTAGGAAATCAACATCTGGATCAGTGTTTACCCTAGGTGGTGGGGCTATAGTATGGCGGAGTATAAAGCAATCTTGCTTTGCTGACTCCACCCTGGAGGCTGAATATGTAGCAGCTTGTGAAACAGCTAAGGAATCAGTCTGGCTCTGTAAATTCTTGGGAGATCTGGAAGTTATTCCAGATATGGATAAACCACTCACACTTTATTACGATAACAGTGGTACAGTGGCAAATTCAAAAGAACCAAGAAGCCATAAGAGAGGAAAGCATATAGAGAGGAAATATCATCTCATCAGGGAAATAAAACAGAGAGTAGACGTTACTGTCATAAAGATTGCATCCGTAGAGAACCTGGCTGATCCGTTTACAAAGACCTTGTCGGTTTAAGTGTTTGAAGGTCACCTAGATGGTCTAGGATTACAAGACATGTCCATTTGCTCTAGTGCAAGTGGGAGATTGTTGGGATATATGCCCTAGAGCTTCATGTAATGTAAACGATTTTATATGTTTTGAAATAAAATGATGCATTATTCAATTATCAAAGTGTTTATTTTAATTTCGTATATTATAAATTATCTTGATTACCCTAGATTACTTATGTGCCTTGTTACTTAGTGTATGAGTGTCATACACACGAGGATTTAAATCTGAAGTTAGTAATCATAAATAGTCCATAGAGAGCAAACAAAACGGGTACTTTGTTTGTGGTTTATCTATAGCTGCTGTCCATTCTATATTTGTATGGCGACCTTGATCCAGGATCGTCCATATAGAGACATGAGAATGGAGGCACCTTGTATGATGTGATCATATAGGACTGGACCCAGATGGAAATGACATTCTTATAATATCCGTTAAACAAATAAAGTCATTTCGATCTACTAGATGGTCATATATGGATTGATCTTAATCCTGAGTGTACTACGAACTCCTACATGGCATGTTATGTCCTTTGATTTACAAAGGTAAGGTTGGTGTAGCAGTCCCGACCAATAGCTACGTACTTTGGGGGCATTGTCTGTTGTGTAGCTGAGAACATTTTACATAGATATGGAGTTCACTCCTTCTTGCTAGAAGTAGAGGAGTATCTTCCTTAAGGGTTGATTCGGTACTTGAACGGTTAGAGCGCTCAAGTCTTTCTATTACGAATAGAAAAATTAAAATTCATAATGGTTATGAATAAATCGTTCATTAGAGAATCAATGGTACTTAAGGAATAAATAATTAGAGGGGTATAACAGATATTATGACCTGACTCTAATTACGAGATACTCGTGAATGGTCAATTCATATGTAGTGACTATATCGATGGACACCGATTTGGTTCGGCTTAATATATCATCTACGGCAACGAGAGTGCAACTTCGGGTTTTTAGTGGAATAACCCGGAGTTAATAATTCGGAATATTTAATTAAGAGCTTAATTAATATTTCGAGATTAGTGGAGCTCTGAAGCGTAGGTCCATTTGGTCCCCGTGCTAGCTTGATATTTTATAGCGGATTTAATATAATTGGATAGTCCAATTATATACTCACAAATGTATAAATATTATTAATATGATTAATAATATTATTGTCACACTTGAAACTTTATATTAAAAGTTAATATATGGTTTTATTAAATATATGATATTTATATACATGTATTAGATTTTATAAGATATAATTTAATGAAAGAGTGAATTTGGAATTTCCAAATTTTATGGGTTTTGGAAACCCTTGGCAATATTATGGAAGTTACACCTTTTAATAAGGTGTTAATTTTTTATTTTTGTAACATATATTGTCTTTATGGAAAGTAAATATTTTGTTACAAAATTTTGAATTTAATACATGTTGTGGCTGAAAATTCAAAGAAAAAATGGGGGAGGTTTTCTTTTATTTTCGAAAACAAATAAACCTAAGTGTAAAAAGGAAAATTTGTTTTTTCTTTTGTAGATTTCATTCTTGAACCCTAGCCACCTTTCATCTTCTTCTCCATCCTCTCAAAACTTGAGAAAACAAAACTAAAGAAAAAGAAGAAAAACAATACAAAACATAAGTGAGATTTAATCTCTAAATAGTTTAAAGACTAATATTGTCAGTCTTACCCACACAAGTTTCCGTTGATAACGAGATATAGTTCGGAAGACTTTATGGTGTCGAACAAATAATCATATTCATCTTATTCTTGTTTAGTACTCAGCAGTGAGGCTTTATTTTGCTCACTCCCGCCCATTTACTTGGTGAAATGGAACTCGAGTTTGGTTTCATTTTAATCCAGCTTTTTTGGGGAATTTTTTTTGGTGTTTTGGGGGTGTGTTGGGGCTGTTTTCAAGTGAAAAATCAGAACTGAAACACAATCACTATCCGCGCATTTCAGGGGCTGTTTCGGCAGTGCACTGGGCGCGAATCGGGTCCAAAACAGTCCAGTTTTTATGCGGCTGTTCGGGGACTGTTCTGGGGCTGGAATTTTATCTAAAATAGAAGTAAAATTTCAGTAATGGTACTGTTTCCATTCGGCCACTCAAAGTGAAGGGTAGAAAATTTTTTCAAGTCCGATCCATGTGCCTAAGACGCTTCTGCTGCGTAAGGAAAGCGTTTCCAACAATTGGCATCGAGAGCAATATTGAAAAGTGTTCTTAACCCTTCATTTTTTTCATTTATATTTATTGTTTTTATATATTTATATGAGTTATAAATATTGATATGCATGTTTAGATGAGTGGGCAAAAAATAATATTCATGTGATGAATGATTATTGTTTTTCATTTGATGAATAGATGTTGCATTGGTCGTAAATTTTTCGGCTCTTATTTTATTGTTGGTTTCGATTTTGGGATGTAAGGCCATTAGGCCAATTTTTTACAGTTGTTATAATTTTAATTTTCCATTGTAACAATTTCAATTGTTGTAATTTGGAGCACCGAAGTCGTAAAAGGAGCCAACACCACCTTGAAGCGTGATTTGACGACCACGGGATGCCTTGGGTATTTTTGTACTAATTAGATTAGTATAGGAAAAATAAGAGCCCGGTCAATGCAAAATATTTTTTTATATTATATGTATGTTTAATTCGAATTGTTTGAATAATATGTCATATAGCTTAGGGTGTCTACTCTTGCATTTCACATGTCATAACATGCATTGGATGCATAATTATTATAGACATAAAATGTGATTTTATATGATTTAAAATGTTTAAATTATAATATGATATACAAGGAAAAACAATTAATTAGATTAATTGGTTTTATGGTTTAAAATTTGAATTCTAATATATTGGGCTTAATAAGTGCATAATAAATTCCATTGGTATATAGGATGGAAACCCGGACATAAATTTCATAGCCGAATCCGAATGGATGGTAATGTGGTCTGCACTCGGGATACAATTCCACATATCATTGTATTTTATAACGCATAAGATTAATTAAATAATTTAATATAAATCTTGACCATTTTAGGATTCTAAATTTTTAAACCTATTAGTGTTCTAGTAATTAAAAGTTAAAATATGATAGGTCGCTAATACCATTCTAATTAAATTAGTTTAATTGAGTAATACAATTAGTAGAGACTAATGGAATTAGTGATACAAATTTTAGAGTTAAAATTGGTTAGGTCACTAATAGTGTACTAGTGTTAATAAGAGTTATGATTTAGCCGTCATAAATTTATTCACACTAGTTAAATTAAAATATTAGATATTTTATAAATAGAAACCTTAAACTCAAAATAGTGAGTGGGAGAGGGATATACGACAGTATATTAGGTGATCTTCATTGTTAGTCCGAAAACGTGAGATTCAAAAGACACCTCAAGACGGCTTTGTTTTTGTCCCCCTACGGATGGTGTCCATTTTGGGTCAATATCAGGTTTGGATTTCGAGAGGATATGGATTCTAGATTTATCTGGGGAACTGACCTACCCTACGGCGGAACTTCACTAGTTAAGTCAAAGGGTCTCGAAACGACGGGTCACACTCACAAAGGAATGATTAACTGTTAATCTATATTCCTTGATCGAATCAAACGGTAGTTGGTTAATATAGGAATAAGAGTTATTCTCGCATATATTAATCAATTGAGATTTTCTCGATCTATCATGCAAATAATTGACCTACCCTATAGCGGCACTTATTTGTGGGATGATAGATTTCCGTGTCATAGTAATTCTCTTAGGTTTCTAATTTGTTATCCATGGTTCATGCATAATGTTTAATTTTATGCCAAAATTGTTTGATAATGTTAATATGCGATGAATGAATGTTAAATGCATGTTTATTTTATTTTCAGCCATGGTTTCTCTGATTATTTCCATAATCGCAAATGATAAATTAACGGGAGAAAATTATGTTAAGTGGAAAAGTAACATTATCGCTATCTTGGTCTGTGAAAACCTAAAGTTTGTCTTGACAGAGTGTCGTCCCGAGCTGGCCAAGCTGTGTGCGATACCTGCATGAAATGGGTCGCAGCTGATGAGAAATCATGCTGCTACTTGCTAGCAAGGATGTCTGAGGTTCTTGCTGCAAAGTATGAACCTATGGCTTCCGCATCTCAGATGATGGAGTCATTGCAGGGCATGTTCGGGCAGCCTTTGGAGCATCAACGTCATGAGGTCATGGTCTCAGCGATGACTGCTAGGATGAAGGATGGGACATCAGTCCGAGAACACGTCTTGAGGATGATGACATATCTCAACACTGTTGAAACCAATGGAGCTCGTATTGACGAGCGTAGCCACGTGACCATGATTATGGAAACTTTTCCGAAGAGTTTCCTGCAGTTTCAAAGCAACTATATTATGAAGAAATTGACTTTTGCTTTGACCCAGTTTCTTGATGAGCTCACCCACTACGAGTCCATGTTTGTGTATCCCCGTAAGCCCACTGATGAGGCAAATGTTTCCGAGTCTTCAAAATCTACAAAGATGAAGAAGAATAGCACTTGGAAGGCTAAGGCTATGCCCATGAAGAAGAAGAACAAGAAAGGCTCCAATGATGCCAATCTCAAGGGAAAGTGTTTCCATTGCAACAAGAACGGGCATTGGAAAATGAATTGTTCTAAATACCTTGTTGAGCTGAAAGAGAAAAAGAATACATGTAAATATGATTTACTCGTTATCGAATATCTATTAGTGGAGGATGATAAATCAGCCTGGATTGTTGATTCTAGAGCCACTAACTATGTTTGTTCTTCCTTGCTGAAGGTGACTACACCATGAGGGTCGGGACAAGGGATGCCATTTCAGCAAGAGCAGTGGGAGTTTCCAATTTAAATTTTACAAATAATAGTTATTTAAATTTGAACAATGTGTTATTTATTCTTGGTTTTCGTAGGAATTTGATTTGTGCTTCTAAACTTTTGGATGATGGTTATTCAGTTTCTTTTAATAGCAATTTGGTTATTATTGGTAGAAATGGATTATCCATATGCATATGAAACTCAGAAAATAACTTGTATCTTTTAGTGGAGAATGTATAAGAGCTAGTCAACCACTTGAGCTTATACATTCGGACGTTTGCGGACCGATGAATGTAAGAGCCCAAGGTGGTTATGAATACTTCATCACATTTGTTGATGATTATTCCAGATATGGGTATGTTTACCTAATGCAGCATAAGGCAAATACTTTTGAAAAGTTCAAAGAGTATCGTGCTGAGGTTGAGAACCAATGAGGTAAAACAATCAAAACTCTACTATCAGATCGTGGAAGAGAATACCTTGACATAGATTTTGAGGAATTCTTGGTTGAGCATGGGATAGTATCCCAGCTCACAGCGCCTGGAACACCACACCAAAATTGTATTGCAGAATAGAGAAATCGGACCCTACTAGACATGATGAGATCTATGTTTAGTGAAAGATCACTGCCTAGTTTGTTCTGGGGATATGTGTTACAAACTACAATGCATATCCTTAATGTAGTTCCATCTAAGTCTCTTCCTAAGACTCTCTTAGAGTTATGGAGTGGTCATAAAACTAGTTTACGATATTTCCACATATGGGGGTGTCCAGCACATGTGCAGAAGAATAAGACTACAAAGTTGGAGCCACGTTCTCAGGTGTGCCTATTATAGGTTATCCTAAGAAGACTATAGGTGATTCTTCTATAGCCCTGAAGATAACAAAGTGTTTGTATCGCAAATGCTATGTTTCTAGAAGAGGACTATATGAGGGAGTTCAAACCTCGAAGTAAAGTCTTACTCGATGAGTTACTTGCTGGTTCGACCAGCATACTATCGTCAACAACAGTTGACAAATACATAGCACATTCGATATCTGAGCGTCAGATGCAAGCTCATCAGAATGATCTACCACCTAGACGAAGTGGGAGGGTTGTACGACAACCTGATCGCTATCTTGGAGTTTGAGAGGCACAAGTTGTCACATCCAGTGATGGTATAGATGATCCATTGACCTATCGTAGTGCAACTGATGATTTTGATAAAGAGGAATGACTCAAAGCCATGAACCTAGAGATGGAGTCTATGTACTCCAACTCAGTCTGGGAACTTGTAGACCAACCTGATAGGGTGAAATCCATAGGTTGCAAGTGGATCTACAAGAGGAAGAGGGGAGCAGATGGGAAGGTACAGACCTTCAAAGCTAGGCTAGTGGCTAAGGGTTATACCTAGAAAGAGGGAGTTGACTATGAGGAAACTTTCTCGTCAGTAGCCATGCTAAAATCCATTCGCACTCTTTTGTCCATTGCCGCATATTATGACTGAGATTTGGCAAATTGATGTCAAGACTGCATTCTTGAATGGAAATCTTGATGAGAGTATCTATATGGTACAACCAGAGGGGTTCATAGCCCAAGGTCAAAAGCAAAAGGTTTGCAAGCTGCCAAGGTCCATTTATGGACTTAAGCATGCATCTCGATCTTGGAATATAAAATTTGATACCATGATAAAGTCTTATGACTTTGAGCAGAATGTTGATGAGCCTTGTGTATAAAGCGCGTCATTGACGGGAAATTGGTTTTTCTTGTTTTATACGTCGATGATATTTTACTTATTGGGAATGATGTAAAGATATTATCTGACATGTAAACCTGGCTAGCTAACCAATTACAAATGAAAGATTTCGTAGAGGCCAGTTATGTTCTTGGGATTCAGATACTTCAGGATCGCAAGAAATGATTGTTAGCTATATCTCAGACTCATATATCGACAAGATCCTTGTGCGATTCGGGATACAGAATTCCAAGAAAGGCAATCTGCCTTATCGGTATAGAATTCATTTGTCAAATGAACAGTCTTCTAAGACACCTCAAGATGCTGAGGAAATGAGACATATCTCATATGCCTCAGTAGTTGGTAGTCTCATGTATGCTATGTTATGCACGAGACCAGACATATGTTTTGCAGTGGGAGTAGTCAGTAGGTTTTAGTCTAACCCAGGATTGGATCATTGGGTGGCTGTGAAGCATATTCTTAAGTATCTTAAGAGAACGGGAGATTATATGCTTGTTTATTCTGGTGACGATATGATCCTGATTTTCATACAGATGTCGATTCTAGGAAATCAACATTTGGATCAGTGTTTACCCTAGGTGGTGGGGCTATAGTATGGTAGAGTAAAAAGCAATCTTGCATTGTTGATTCCACCATGAAGGCTCAATATATAGCAGCTTGTGAAGCAACTAAGGAAGCAGTCTGGCTTTGTAAATTCTTGGGAGATCTGGAAGTTGTTCCAGATATGGATAAATCACTCACACTTTATTGCAATAATAGTGGTGCAGTGGCAAATTCAAAAGAACCAAGAAGCCATAAGATGGGAAAGCATATAGAGAGGAAATATCATCTCATCAGGGAGATAGAATAGAGAGGAGATGTTATTGTCACAAAGATTGCATCCGTAGAGAACCTGGCTGATCCGTTTACAAAGACTTTGTTGGCTAAAGTGTCTGAAGGTCACCTAGATGGTTTAGGATTACGTGACATGTCTCATTTGCTCTACTGCAAGTGGGAGATTGTTGGGATATATGCCCTAGAGCTTCATGTAATGTAAATGGTTTTATATGTTTTGAAATAAAATGATGCATTATTGATTTATCAAAGTGTTTGTTTTAATTTCGCATATTATAAATTATATTGATTACCCTAGATTACTTATGTGCCTTCAGACTTAGTGTATGAGTGTCTGTAACATCCCGCCTAAGCCAGGATGGTATCGACAGGAGACAGGCTAATCCCGTCTCCATAAGCCTCTAGAAAAATTTTGGCATGATGTATTTGTAGCATCATGCAACCTGGCCTATAGCCAGACATAATACAACCAGGGCTCCGTACCCGAAAATACGTATATACAAAAACTTTTCTAAAATAAACTCGTGCTCAGCACGTTACAACTTATACAAACAAAAACATAAATTACTACTCTTTATTTCCCCCAAGACCTGGTGACTGGCTGACTGTAACGCTGCTATCCGGCTCCTTAAGATTTGGTGTCTGTGGTTGACCGATCAGGTCACCAACCTGCAAAACTCAAACACTGTTATGGTGTGAGTCATAAGACTCAGTAAGTAACTATGTTCATTCCTTGAGCATCAAGCACAAGCAAGGTCTGAATTCCATTTTATATTAATTTGAACTTTTTGTGATCATGCACATATATCACAGTCTGATTTATTTTTCTGATTCATTATCTATTTATAAACTTATTACTAGTTACTAGTCTTTCTAACTATTCATACGTGAATTTTAAGCTCTGTTTCTTATTTACAATCAACATCAATAATATACTTATTAAGTTGATATATCTCTAATCATCAAAATAAATTCCATTACGCTTCTGCTACACTGTTCTGTTAACTTATTACTTACCTACTTAGTTTTTGCTAATCTATATTGGTTACTTACCATACTTATCTTTCTTTTATTTCTTTGAAATATCATCAAATCGGATTATAAAATAATCTTTCTATTAAACATCCAACGAAGTAGTATTAGCCACATAAACAAGTATTTGAAACCATACAATCATAGGTTAGCATTTTACAAACTGTTTCTTCTATGTAAACATATAATACACGCAGGCATCAATCATAAACACATAAATGTAATCATGCTATCATGCTTCAATGTCAACTCTATGCATCTCGTATGTTAACAAGGATGTATGATTTATATGCACAACCTATAAGTTACACTGAACTTTTATTATGCCATACTTTTTAGAAAATACTTTCTGAAAACTCTTTTCTTGAAAAACTTTTTATAAAAACTCTTTTCTAAAACTTTGTTTGAAATTTTCTTTATAAAACTTGTCTTTTGAAAACATGTTTTACTACTCTGGTTTTTGGAAACAGTTTCTGAAATCTGTTTTCTGAAAACTGTTTACTAAAGTCTGATTTCTAAAAACTGTTTACTAAAAAAAACTGATTTTCTAAAAACTAATTACTAGAAATCTGAAAATCTTATACTGAAAATCTGAAAACTAAAAACTGCTCTACATCCAGGACCACAACTTAACTGGATGTACTCTATGCCCAGGACAACAACTCAACTGGGCATCTCTGAGGCTGGTGGTGCCCTACGTCCAGGACAACAGCTCAACTGACAACGTAGAGCCCTATATCCAGGACAACAACTCAATTGGGTGTAGTCACGTCCAGGACAACAGCTCAACTGCAACGTAACCACCACTAGAACTGGGGGAGCAGATCAATGCTACCACCCAAGCTTTGAAACCAGGATTTCGGGGATCTGTCAACCCTAGTCCTACTCGAGGATCTGAGAGTGTCCCCTCAGTCCTCCACATGTGAACATGTCTCTGAATCCGTCAATTCCACTGTATCTCAAGTTACATACTGGGGTGAGTTTTTCCCTCATGCCCCGAAAACATAAAACTCTTGCTTAAATCTCAAAACTGTAAGAAACATTTTCTGAAATTCATTTCTTTTAAAAGCATTCTGAAACTTTTCTTTAAAACATTTTGAATCTTTGAAAACATTCATAACTTTTGCTCAACTGCTGAAAATCTTAACATACACATATGCATATGCATTTTTCATGCTTCTTTCTACTGTAGCCATACTTTATTATATACTAAATCCATAATATCATATAATCCTTACCACTTCCGACCAGCGTTGTTATAGGCGACGAGAGGCGCGCCTCGATGCGAGAGGCGCATGAGGCGCTGGACGTTGCGCATCACCAAGGCTGAGGCGACGCGATTCCAGGGAGGCGTAGAGAGGAGGCGTGAAGCGCCAGAGGCGCAAGAGGCGAGAAGGCGCTTGAGGCGTGCGCCTCATGGAAATTTGATTTATTATTTAAAGAAAGTTGAAAACCCTAATTTCGTCAAATGCTGGTGTGCCAACTCCAAAAACCCTAGTTTCAGAATCCACTGCAGCCTACGAAATTTGAGCAGCCGACGACTCCAATGCCGACGATCTCACCACCGAAGACGCCGCCGCCGACTCCTCAGCTTGTGAGGTACGATGAGTCGATGATTTCGTCCTTTTTTTGCAGTTTTTCCTTTCTTTTTTTGGCTATTCTTCTTTCTTCAAAAACCCTAGTTTCTCATCAAATTTGTATGTTTAGAGGCTCTGTTTTTTTTAGAAAGATCAAAGATGATATAATTAATAAAATTTGTCCTCTGTTTTTTGCGAATTTATCCTCTGTTTTTCGTGGTTTTGTTTTGTAATAATATGTCAAATTGATACATGTTAGGCAGACTTGAGAGAGCCAACAATTAGCATTTGACTTGACCATTTATATGAAAATATTACAAATCAAAATATATGTTTTTAGGTTACATTTCAGTTTTAATCATAGCTCTTGAAATTTTAATTGATTCAGTTTAGTATCATAAAATGTTACTTTTCTGATGGTTGATTTAATTTCTTCTTTTATATCATAAAATGATTCTAAGAATTCAATGTTATGAGTTGAATATTTATTTTTTGTACAGAATGGAATCTGGAAGCTCATGTAAAAGTAGAAAAACCGATCCCGCTTGGAAATATTCGCAGATGATTGATCCTTCGAATATGAACAATTTAAAGTGTAATTTTTATGAAAAATTGGTGAAAGGGGGGTCAATAGGATGAAACAACATCTCACTGGAGGTTATAGAAATGTGACCAAATATGGTAGATGTCCTCCTCATGTTAGTGAGGAGATTAGAGATTATTTTCTTAAAAGATCTCAAGATAAGGAAGAAAGTAGTATGAATCCACACTTTGATGCTATTGGTAATTATGTTGTTGATGATGATGATGATGATGTTGGGGTTCTTACTCAAACTCAAATGCGAAAGAAGCCAAAACAAAAGGGACCAATGCATTTGTATTTTACTCCTCATGCTGAGAAGGTTGTCAAGGATCGGAAAGAGGGAAAGTTGAAGCAATTGGCAATAAATGAATCATGCAAAAAAGAGTTGAGGAACGGAGCATGTAGAGACCTATCTATATGGTTCTATGATGCTGGGATACCATTTAATACAGTTAAAATGGATAGTTTTGCAGCTGCAATTGAATCAGTTGGGCAATTTGCGCCTGGTATGAAACCATCTAGCTATCATGAGGTCCGAGTTCCATTGTTGGCAAATGAAGTTCATAACACTAAAGAATTGATGAATGTACATAAAGAAGAATGGGAAAAATATGGATGTTCAATTATATCGGATGGATGGCTTGATTCAGTGGTTATTAGGTATATTATAAATTTTTTGGACAATTCTCCGAGGGGCTCTGTGTTGGGTTAGTCTAAGCTTCACAAGAACATTTCAAGCAATGAAAATAACATGTGAATACATTCAAGGAGTTGCGGAATACTCACAATGATCGGTTGAGATGATGCGGTGAAGACAAAAATCATTTTCTACCCTCCAACAGCTCTCGGCAGTGACTGGTTTTCCTCCTCCAAGAATCGGCCATTGGTAGTCCTCCATGCAAGCTCCAAGCTTTTGTTGATTCCTAGCTCATGAAGTGAGTTCCCTATTACATTTGTATGTCTCCTAGAGTGTGCTAGCACCTTGATTTTGCAACAAAATCATCATTTGATTCCTCTATCGCTCACGGTTTTGGCAAACCAGTGCAGAAGAACAAGAACAGCCCAAATGGCGTGAGAGAGAGAGATGAAGAAGAAAGAGAGAGAGTGTTATTTGTGTAATTGATTTTTAAAAAACATATACACAATTTTGGCTTTCAAAAGTCAAACAATTAAAGCCAAAAATGCCAACCACTACATCAATCAATCAATCAATCAATCAATTGTAACATCACTCAAAGTGACATGATTTGACGCTTGAAGCGACTAGCGATTTCACGCTTGATTTGACTTGCGTGCCGCACTCGAATTCGAAATGCGAATGCGCTCGTAAACAATCCCGGGCTCGGGTTCGCTAATTCCAAATTAACGAATTTTCTATTGCGATGCAATTAAATATTTACGCCTAGCGAAATCAATATTTATGTCGCTAACGAATTAATTGTAAATTAACTCGTTCGCCCGAATTAAAATCTAATTTTAATTCCCCGTTGAAATCCAATTCCGTATAATATATCGAATATATTATTTTATCGATTAATTCCAAATTAATCGTTCTCTCTTTAATTGATATTTTATCCCAGATAAAATATCTCCGCAATTAATCCCAGATTAATTTTCTCTCTCATCTAATTAATCCCAGATTAATTAAAAGTGCGAGTCATACGTCATCGGTGAATCTTCAGGAAGCGACCCATGAGATCCCCGGATATGTTGGCAGTAAATTCGGTCGTCGGACTATCCGAACACGTAAGTACCTAGTACTACGTTTATACCGATTTACAAGACAAGGTTGGCTTCTAGCAAAGCGTCATGCCTACCCAATTCTCCAGAAATATCCTTGCAGGAATATAAGGATCTATATCAGGCGTAGTATATGTAGTATTGTGTATGTCGATCCAGTATCGGATGATCACGTGCTAGGTCTGGGGCTGGAATTGTGTCTGCCCCGTACGAAGCACATATCGGATGTCTGGTAACTAGTCTCTATAATCGGATAAACCTGACCTTGTCATTTTATCCCGATGACTGCAGTACATAAGAGAACCAGTACCGTATCCTACGTGACCATCATCTCCATATGATTGGAGTGACATTTCCGTCTTGACATCACACCCAACACACTACGATTCTCAATATACCCAGCAGAGGCGTACACAAAACCTGTTAAAGCCCTGGACGAACAAAACCAAAGTATATTGATTGTCATAACCATTAGCGGTGCAAGTCTCAGGTTAAGACCAAATACACATACCCTGATTTTGGACTTCCATAGACACATAGTCATACTACCAATGGAATTCCAAGGGGGTCTATCTAGAGCGAAGCTGTTTCCCATACCATCGGTAAAACACAACCTCCTATTACACTTGCATGAGTATCATATACCCGAATATATGAGAATTATGCTGTTATGCCCTTACAACGCACACAAGTGTAATACTAGTCTTTTACGCATTTATCGATATCCAATCTCGATAATACTATGACTAGGGATATTTAATGATTTATCCTTCGTGGACTGATACTGTCTCATATCATTCTCAATCCAGGAATAAATCATAAGGACCTCCTATCATTTATACATCTGTGTGATCTAATCACAAATGATAAGAGAGCAATCTCCTTTGTCACATAGTTAATTTGTACAACACCATGATCTGTACAAATAGTGACGCTATGGATCATAATTATCCAACAATCTCCCACTTGGCCAGCCAGTCACTCGAGTGTTTAACACCCGAACTATGTACGGTTGGCTCAAACTGCTGAGAAAAAGCTTTCGTCAGCGAATTTGCATGATTATCATCTGATGCTATTTATACGATCATCACATCGCCACGATGTATGATCCAAATGAATCAGATGAATATCGAAGTATGTATCTGGATCGTTGATGAGACCATTAATTCTTTAGCTTGCGCTGTAGCCTAGCTCAGTTGCTAAAAGAACTATATCTAATCTAATTAGATTTGTTGTCGACCCAGAAGTCTTCTATTGATGCCTCAGCTGCAGCAATAACCCGCATTTGTTGTTTATACGGTAACAGTATCTTACTTGGAAGATTTCCAGCTCATTGTTCCGTTATTCAAACTGTATAGTACCGTTTGCGACTTATAGTCGTTTTATCGGTTTAGGAAACTTGCTACAGTGATCCCAGTCACTTCAAGTTCTCCATCTCCATAGTATAAGACAATATTCTTAGTTCTCTAAGATACTAATGGATGTTCTTAATATCAATCCAGTGACTATCACTAGGATTGACCTGATTGTGAATTCATATGCTCAAAGCGTATGAGACACCAAGTAACGTACATTTTTCAATGTACGAATTCTCGGAGAGTTTTCATGAAAGCCAAGCTTTCACCGATTGTATTATGGGAATATCATTTCCAAGAAATGACATATTATCATTATTTATAGGACAGACATTGTCAGTGCTCTCTCACTAACCTCCTTATATACACAAGAATCATTTCGTTTTGAATTAAATCATAAACTATTATGATTACATCAAAATGACAATTCCAAGAACCTAATGCTTGCTTCAATCCAAACGTGGATCGAACAACCTGCAAACCTTGTTTGCTAGTTTAGGTACGACAAAACCGACAGGATGTTGTAAACATCCTCCAAATGGTTTCCTTTTCAGGAAAGCGATTTTCCCGTTCGGCTGTCATATTTCATAAATGAAACACGCAGCTTTAGCAAGCATTATCCAAATGGATTTACCGTGGCAACAGGTAAAAGGTTGAATCGTAATCAACACAATGTTGATAACGATACCTTTCCGCTAAAAGACTAGCTTTATACGTTGGTATGTTGCCATCCATGTATATCTTCCTTGAAGACTTATATAGTACCAATAGGCACAATGCATTGCTGTACATCAAATAGTATCCAAACTTGTTGATATACATGGAATCCAATTCGGACTTATGACACTTTGTCATAATACGGAGTCGATACCTTGTATCACTTCCTCATACGTAGTCAGTTGGTATACCTCAAAAGATTGACATCTTGATGAGGTGAGATCAGAAACCCATACCCCAGGTTGTTTTCTGACTCTCTCCGACCTACGCGGTTCTTGTGTATTCGAAGATTACTGGTACAGTTTCATCCTTGATGAATTGTTTGTGTTCCATGAAGGACTTGGTGCCTGGAATAGTATTACTACGATTTTCATCGAGTTTTACTATCCTCCCACTTAACACTGCATATCGGTATTCCTTTTAGGAAAACTGCATGGCGAGCAACAATTACATTATTCTCTTATGAGTTGTATAAGTACTATACTTTGGTATCCATAGGATAACCTACAATTGGCACTTATCCAATTTGGGTTTTAGTTTGGTATCATCCAAACATATGCCTAGCATTCCCAAATTTTCAGGAATGAGAAACCTAGTTCATTTCCTGTTCATATCTAATATGAATTCTGTCAAACAGATTCTTATGGAACCTTATTCAAAATAAGTTCTGCACTGTTTATGCTTATCCGTTGAAGGAAATGGTAGCTCAGAGCGACTAATGATTAACCTTATCATGTCTAACAAAATTCGGTTTATCCGTTCAGACACACTGTCAGATTGACGTGTTCTGGGAGGAGTCCTCTTTGAAAGAATACTATACTCTTTCAAGTATATTAGAAACTTATTCCTTAAGTATTTTCCATTACGGTCTTACCGTGACGGTTCAATACTTTAGCCGATCTGTTTGTCTATTTCGTGTCGAAACTTTAAAAGTTTCCGATTTGTGTTTCAAAGAAACACATAACCATAATGCGATGCCACATCCGTAAAGGTCACGAAATATTCATATCCACATCTAGCCTAGCTAGACATGGGCCCACTTGCTTCACTATGAACTAGGGCTAACAAATCGGTGACATTAGCACTTTTACCAAGTAAATAGTGTTTTAGGCACTTTGCCCAATAAACTAGATTCGTAGACTTTATTTGAATATAATCAAATATGTCCTAGTACCTACTCTTCGAAAGTGTGGATATACGATTCTTGTTTAATTGTGTCTCAGACAACAATGCCACAAATTAGTTTCTTCTGATCAAATCAGTTCGAGCTATTAGTTTGTCATATTATATGTTTGAGATTTATTTATATTCAAAATATAAATTCTGTTATCCACATCTAATGTGTTTATCTCAATATCATCTTTATATAATAAAATATTTTAGTGTTCTAGAATATAAAGGTAAATCCACAACAGATTAAACACTGATATAGAGATAATGTTTCTAGTCAAACTAGTTACATTACAACAGTTTCCTAATTTAAATACATACCCGAAGGGTAGTCCTTAAATTCAGGTATCTACGGTCAAAACAGCGACTTTCGTCTCGTTTCCGATTCGCAGATAAATCTCTATTGAAGTCAGTATTCTACTCATAGCAGATTCTGAACATCAATACATATTTATGTATCACACTAAGTATTTAAAATCCAATTTCAATACTAGTTATGAACATAATTATGACAATCATATCTGAAGTCAGAGCCTTGCTCGTCTTCAATTCCTTCATGTCTGCTTTGTCCAAACGGCAGTCACGCTTCCGCGATCCCGTTTGCCATAATTTAGGCAGACATTTTGGGATATGTCTTTTATCTTCCCATAAGATTATAATGACTTTGCCTTTGCCTATTTCAACACCCCAGAAGCCTTTGGCCTAGCCTTTGCTGACTAGAATATCGAAGTAAGGTGCGCCTTGCGCTACTTGCCTATTGCAAATTTTGACTTTGTCTCCTTGAGAATAGTCATTAACTATCCAAGAGTTTATTATTGCAATTCAGTACTTCTAAAATCTAAAATAGATCTATGAAGATCCTTCAATTTCATTATCATACTTTAAGGATCTAATCCTTAGTTCTGATTAAGAAATTAATGAGTCTAATTGGCAAGCTTAATGGATTAAGCACTAAAATTATCATCACATTAATCTTCCAAAGATTATGTTCTACTATTTGCTTAACTTTGGGCTTAGGCCTAATATGTTATTTTATCAAATAAAGTAACTTATTAGTTTTCAGGACCATCCTGAAATTATTCCCAATTTTGAAAAATTAAATCATTTAAATACATTTTCCCTAGGATTATGTTTTAAATGTCAATCTTTCAATTTTATCTTGATTTTAATAGTCCAACTATTTAATCAACGATTTAGGTACTATTTATTATAATGATTATTATAGTCCAACTATTTAATCAACTATAATTTAATAGATTGAATACAGTCCAACTGTTTTATAAAACAACGATTTAAATATTAGTCCAACTAACATTTAATTTATATGACGAATAATATTTGTTTTGAGCGCGTATGGCAAGTAATTAAACGAATATTGCAAATTCAATTCTTGCCTCCCACTATTTTTCGGCGAGCCTCTAACCCTCTGTCGAGTACTCGGGAAACTGTGTTTCCTAGTGGGCTAGGATCCCGTTAAATATCACACAATCTTGACTTTGGCCAACAAATTGTATGATAATTAACTAGGTAGATCTCTAAGATCAATTGGATCTAATCCAATTCCTAGATCCAATAGGGGGACATCCAAGTCCGAAACATATATCTTATATATGCCAATATATCCAATATATTGCCTAACCTTTTTCCTCTGAATCAACTAAGCTTTGGCTTTGGCACAACAAACTTAGTGATCCCAGTTAAGCGGAACCCATTGACCATGGAAAGCTTCGTAATCAATGTCGATGGACAAGAAGTGGTCTTGACTTTGGCCAAAAACCACAACTTGGACAAGACACCAATATGGAACAAAGCTCTCGTGATTCAAACACATCCTCGACGGACAAAGGCCTTGACTTTGGCCAACAAGGCAATGCCAGTCTCGATCTTGAGTAAGAATCACTCAATGGAAGGAAAAACGCTTAATATTTTGCGAGGGTTTTTCGAGTGCAAATTGGCAATCAATTTATTATCTTTGTTAAGGTCTCATCACCATACACCTTTAAACATGCATTCTAAATACATAATAAAGCGCGTATAATAAAATAATAATGATATGCGGATGGATACTTTACATAATGATCCTAGATCAAATCTCTCTCTTTCCTCTCTCCCGCTAGCAAATGTATTACTTCTACCCGTTACACTACACTTCTAAAGAAACCTCATTTACATTGAGGGGAATAGGTGAGAATAGAATACAAAGAATAATGAGGTAATAAGGCTGTACACCCAGGTCCAATTAATAAATTCCAAATTTATTACAACGATTTCTAAAATTGCCCCACCCATCTAATATCCATCTGATATATATTATTCATGCATCGCAACCATGTATTCACACAAGCATGTTATCAATCAATCTAATCAAATTAATTAATCTGATAATTAGTGACCATCCAATGTTCAAACAACGATTTGATTTTGTGCGAGTCAAACTCGTTTTGCGAATAAGTACTCAAAGTACGAATTCTCGAATTAAATTAAACTACATAATTAAATCCAATTCAATTTGTATTTAATACTAACTCGCTATTTAACTCCAAATTAAATATTACACTTTGTTTGACGAACCTTTACGACTTAAATTCCAAATTTATTCGTTACGGGTCTCAAAGCCCGATTAACGTCCAACGTTAATTTAATTAAAGTCCAATGGCCTTTTAATTAATTTCTTAAGGCGTGGACTTTTGGTCAACTCGGGTCAAACCCATTAACCAAAGTCCAATCAAGGAGTAACCCCATAAGCCTAGAAATCAATTTAGGCTCATTAAGCCCAATTAAATTTATTAAGGTTCATTAGTCGCATTTGGGCTTTATAGAAGCAGTTTTGAGCCCAATTGGATCCAACCAATTTAGCATAAACCTAACTTGGTACAACCAAGCCCAATAACAAAATTACAAGCCTAATTTCCAAAATTAGCCCAAATAATTAAATTACAAAACCCAATTTCACAATTTAATTACATTAAGTGTATAGCATAATTAATTACCCAAATCAATATTTCCAAAACACCAAATTAGCCTAATTAATCATGCTTATCATCATTAAATCATGTCCAACACAATTTAACAAAAACCAAACCCATTTTCATGCTCTTAACTCTCGGCAATGGAGGGTAATTTTATGTCAATTCCGAATTCAATCCAATTAAATCCAAATTAACATTAAATCAACATTTCCAATTGATTCCAACTTATCCAATGAATCAAAAAATCAAAATACCAAGACATTAGGGTTCATCAACCATTCGGCCAACACATCAAAATTGGGGGAAAATGTTCCAAACAAATTTTCATCAAATTGATTCAATCAATCCTCAATTCAACAACATTTAAGCATATTAAATCATCCAATTTCATTAAATCATGCTCAAATTCATTTTACCCAATTTTAAGCCCTAAAATTTTCATGCTCAACCTTGATCTGATACCATTGTTGGGTTAGTCTAAGCTTCCCAAGAACATTTCAAGCAATGAAAATAACATGTGAATACATTCAAGGAGTTGCGGAATACTCACAATGATCGGTTGAGACGATGCGGTGAAGAAAAAAATCATTTTCTGCCCTCCAACAGCTCACGACAGTGACTGGTTTTCTTCCTCTAAGAATCGGCCATGGGTGGTCCTCCATGTAAGCTCCAAGCTTGTGTTGATTCCTAGCTCATGAAGTGAGTTCCCTATCACCTTTATATGTCTCCTAGAGTGTGCTAGCACCTTGATTTTGCAACAAAATCATCATTTGCTTCCTCTATGGCTCACGGTTTTGGCAAACCAGTGAAGAAGAACAAGAACAGCCCAAAGGGTGTGAGAGAAGAGATGGAGAAGAAAGAGAGAGAGTGTTATGCGTAATTGGTTTTTAAAAAACATATACACAATTTTGGCTTTCAAAAGTCAAACAATTAAAGCCATAAATGCCAACCACTACATCAATCAATCAATCAATTGTCACATCACTCAAAGTGACATGATTTGACGCTTGAAGCGACTAGCGATTTGACGCTTGATTTGACTTGCGTGCCGCACTCGAATTCGAAATGTGAATGCGCTCGCAAATAATCTCGGGCTCGGGTTCACTAATTCCAAATTAACGAATTTTCTGTTGCGACGCAATTAAATAATTACGCCTAGCGAAATCACTATTCACATCGCTAACGAATTAATTCTAAATTAACTCGTTCGCCCGAATTAAAATCTAATTTTAATTCCGCGTCGAAATCCAATTCCGTATAATATATCGAATATATTATTTTATCGATTAATTCCAAATTAATCGTTATCTCTCTTTAATTGATATTTTATCCCAGATAAAATATCTCCACAATTAATCCCAGATTAATTTTCTCTCTCATCTAATTAATCCCAGATTAATTAAAAGTGCGAGTCATACGTCATCGGTGAATCTTCGGGAAGCGACCAATGAGATCCCCGGATATGTTGGCAGTAAATTCGGTCGTCGGACTATCCGAACACGTAAGTACCTAGTACTACGTTTATACCGATTTACAAGACAAGGTTGGTTTCTAGCAAAGCGTCATGCCTACCCAATTCTCCAGAAATATCCTTACAGGAATATAAGGATCTATATCAGGCGTAGTATATGTAGTATTGTGTATGTCGATCCAGTATCGGATGATCACGTGCTAGGCCTGGGGCTGGAATTGTGTCTGCCCTGTACGAAGCACATGTCGGATGTCTGGTAACTAGTCTCTATAATCGGATAAACCTGACCTTGTCATTTTATCCCGATGACTGCAGTACATAAGAGAACCAGTATCGTATCCTACGTGACCATCATCTCCATATGACTGGAGTGACACTTCCATCTTGACATCACACCCAACACACTACGATTCTCAATATACCCAGCAGAGGCGTACACAGAACTTGGTAAAGCCCTGGACGACCAAAACCAAAGTATATTGATTGTCGCAAGTATTAGCAGTGCAAGTCTCAGGTTAAGACCAAATACACCTACCCTGATTTCGGACTTCCATAGACACATAGTCATACTACCAATGGAATTCCGAGGGGGTATATCCAGAGTGAAGCTGTTTCCCGTACCATCGGTAAAACACAACCTCTTATTACACTTGCATGAGTATCTTATACCCAAATATATGAGAACTATGTCGTTATGCCCTCACAACGCACACAAGTGTAATACTAGTCTTTTACGCATTTATCGATGTCCAATCTCGATAATACTCTGACTAGGGATATTTAATGATTTATCCTTCGTGGACTGATACTGTCTCATATCATTCTCAATCCAGGAACAAATCATAAGGACCTCCTATCATTTATACTTCTGTGTGATCTAATCACAAATGATAAGAGAGCAATCTCCTTTGTCACATAGTTAATTTGTACAACACCATGATCTGTACAAATAGTGACGCTATGGGTCATAATTATCCAACAATCTCCCACTTGGCCTATATTATTATTTAATTAGATTAATTGATCAAATGACCAAAATGCCTTTCTCCCCCCTCCTAAAGTCAGTTATGCTTGCTATTTAAAGTGAGAAAATTTTATTTTCTCATTCAATAACCTCCATGGCTGAAACCTCCATAAAAGAAAAGCTCCCAAAATTTGTTTAAAAAACAAGAAAGTGAAGAAATCAAGAAAAAGTTTAAGGAAATTAGGAGATTTTGAGGTAATCTTCATAACTCTTAAACTTAGAAAGTTTATTTCTTGTTCTTGAACATCTAGACAAGTTCTAGAATTTCTTCATTTCTTATATTTTGGGTCTTTTTATTTGGAGGGTAAATGCATGTGTGACGTTAGATTGAATGATATTAGTGTAATATTAGTTCAATTTTATCATTTGATGACTTGTTATCATTCTAGAGTGTTATGACCACTCTTGTAACTCCTAGAATTGTTCTTGAGTTCTTATTTGTGGTGACTTTGGTTGGTGTAAATATTAATATGATTAATGTTGAGAAAATTGGATTTAAAGCATGAAAAATGATATTTTTGTTTACCAAATCAGATCCAGAATTTCTGTGATTTTGGTGATGAAAAGTATATTGTATGAATGTATTGGATGTGTTTTGGGCATTGGAACAATTGCCGGAAATTATTTCAAATTTGAAATACGCGAAAATAGTGAAAAACGGCATTACCGGATGAGTTTCGGGCTTATCGGGTGTCCGCTGTCCAAATAGTGAATTGGTCATTATTTGGGCAGCCCATGAACTGCCCAAGTACTATTTGGGCTGACCTGGGCAGCCCCCATGTGTATTGGTTGCTCGGTTTTGACAAAAATGAGTTTTATGCCATTTTGTGGAAAAACGTATTCGTAAAAGTTTCGTAGTATTTCTAACTTATTTATGTCATTATTTGATATCGAATAAATATTTTTAGGTGAAATATGAATGAATTATTCATATTGGATATTGAATAATTTTTTCGGTGAGTTTAAAAGTTTTTAAAGTTACGATTTCGCCCGAACACTGCGCTTCCGCCCGCGACTTTGTGAAAACCCCAACAAGCAGTTCAGGGCTAGGGATGACAGATGCCCCTAGATCCCATATTCAAATTCTGGAGGATTGCATAGATCTACACCCCCGGCTCTAGAATGTGGCTTGGGTGACGGTGATACGTAACACCCCAAGACCACCAGATTTCAGGGACATGTAGTGGCATGCTTTGGAGGACGGCGATACGTAACGTCCCAATGTCATTGATTTGCACTCCTGACTCTAGTTAGGCATATGGCGGGGACGACGATACGTAACGTCCCCATGCGTCAAGTTTTTCAGAGACAAATATTTCAGTGATAGTTTTTAAAGACAAATTTACAGAAACAGATTTTCAAGAAACAGATTTTTCAGAAATGAATTTTCAGAGATAAGTTTTCTGGATACATAATTTTCGAAATGGACAAGAGTTATGAAAGAATTTTTAAGAAAGCTCAATTTTACAGAAATGGTTCAGAGTTTTCGAAACTGAATAAAGTTTTAAAAAGAATCAGGTTTCTTTCGACTTCAGAACTATGAGACTTTAATTAAGCATTTCAGTTTCAGATTTAACTTGTTCACTCACTTAGATCGTTCAAACAATCTAACCCCCCCACTCTCAGTTTCTTTATTTTACAGGTTTACTCGGAGGACGAGCTCGAGATGAGGGATAAGGTGTTCGGTCCACCAGGTCAAGTCAGAGTTTAGTTCAGTCAAAGGCAAGAAAAGTCATGTAACATACATGTTGTATAATAAAGATTACATATGTAATGCATTATAGGTGGCCACTGTTAGAGTTGTAATGTGTAATAAAATTGAGTACTTAGCACTAAAAGGGTTATGTATTTATGTTGATGAGTTGGGCAATGGTCTCATGCATGAGTTTATATATAAAATAAGATTAGCAGTTGTCAGAGAGGCAGAGGCTAAGGGAGATAGGATGGCCTATTCCCTACCGGTAACATCTCCGGATTTGGGATGTTATATTTTTTTCTTTTATCTTTTTGCTTTTGTTTTTTTTTCTAATAATTACATATAACATATTTTGGATTTTTCATCAATTTCAATCTTGAAAACTATAGAACTAGAAAATCTTGTAAACATCAAAGTTGTACATAATTGAGTCTTCTTTCATATGGAACTGGAATCGCCTCAATCTGAAATCATACTACAAAGTTAGGGCTAAAAAATGAAAAATTACGCAAGGTTGGGATTTCCGAAATTGTACATTATTAGAACGCCCTTTTAAGTTTCAAGTCTCCAAAATCCAAAGTATTATTTCACCTGCATGAGAAATAAAAATTCACAATAAAAATATATAAAACATAAATTTAATTGTTATTTCACAAATGTGCTAAATTAAGGGGATTAATGAAACTGCAAGTGTAAAAATGATTAATTTTTCTTTTAATAAATGTGCATTTTTTAGTGCTCATCATCCAACTTCATCCACATTTCACAAGCATCTGTTTCCTGTGGTATATGGTGGAAGAAATTGTGGTTGATCCATTGTCGAATCTGTCCGAGAGTTTTGTTGTTGAGTTTATTACAGTCACTCTTTGACATGATCTAGTTTCACTCTATTTCCCCTGATCACATTGAATAGATATTAACAGTGCAAATAATCTATTATTCAAGATCTCCAGAGAGAGTAATTGGTTGCAGTCAGCTTGATCATTGCCCCTAAAATGCAAATCTTATATTTCTATTTTAAGTTTAAAATTTAAAATGAAAATAAGATAAAATTAGGATTAATTTCATAAATTGGAGGTCACTGTTGCATCCAGAACAGTCAAAAATGGTGGAATTTATTTTTTGTTAGTTCAAATCTGACTCAGAGACTGATTTATAAATTTCAGAAACTTTCTAGGGCCAAAAATTAAATTTCAGAGATTTCAGAGGGCTCAATGAAATTTACCAGGTATGTTGGTAGAGACGTGGCTGTTGACGTGACAAAGTGGGACCGACTGTTGACATATCAGATGACGTGGCAACACGTGGCTGCTTACGTATACAGACGTGGCTACTGACGTGTGCTGATGTGGTGACTGGTTGGTCGATGACTTTGTACTGACGTGTGCTGATGTGGCAGCCACGTGATCGTCTTCAACCTTGGTCGGCGTGTGAGGGGTGTGAACAACCTCTTTATGGTATTGGAGCACGTGTGCCCTTCTTCGATCTCCGTTTGATTGCCGAAACATTCCACTGTGCTCGTCTCGATGTGAACAAGCTGATGGTATACTCAAAATTGATTTTTGATAACTTTCTTGAAACTCGAATTTTCCGAACCAAGTTATGTTCTTTGGTTTTACGACCCCAATATATAACCAAACCTATTGATACCATTTATTGTGATTCTATGATCACTGAAGAGTGTTTATGAGGAAAAAAATTGAATTCTATTACTACAAGAACAAAATTTATAAGTGTTTGAAACTATACATGAAGCTTAAGTATTGCATATTATTTAGAAATAAATAATGATGAGACCGACATAAAATACTAGAGGAAAACCATAAAAACTAAATCATCGGTTATAATTCTCCATTCGAATCAATTTTCAAATACTTTACCATGCCCAAACTTCCCACCCCAACTTTAATTTTTTTTTTTAATTAGTTCATTTTACAAATGTAGTGGGCTTGAATAATAATATTAGATAAAATATAAAGGATTATATTATATATATTTTATATTTTATTTTTATTTTTTAGTAGCTAATAAACTTGTTGACGGATGTTTTTCGTTCCAAGGACAATATGAGAGTTTTACCCCTCAAACAAACCTACATCGTCGGTATGTTGACCCGAGGAATGAAGATGGTTCTCAGGCCAATCTACGCTTGTGTCAAATGACATATGCCCTAAAATGAGAGGATACACTTCCAGAAGGCTAATGATGACTATAGGAAAACAGTGGTTAACAATGAAAGTAGCCCCTGCCAGTTGCCATAGGGCGATGCATGAAGGGGTTTTAATGGGGAATATCGGTAACGCAGCGGAATCGCGGAAAATCAAAATTTTCCGATTTCAAAATTTTTTCTCGGATCAATTAAATAAACTTATTTATTTAATTATCCAATTATCAAATTCTGAAAAATTACACAAGAAATCAAATTTCTTGGTAATTACCGAATTGACCCAAAACTTTGTTAATTGATCATTTTAGTCCAAAAGTTGTCAAATACAATTTTGGATGATTCTAAATCATTTATAAAATATTTTTCAACACATCTAATGCATCAAATCATATTTCACACAAATCCCCAATTTTTAGTCTAATGCCGTGAGCCACCCAAAATTTTCAATTAATTGCAATTTGGTCCATTTAGTTCAAAACATGCCAAGATCAAATCCAATCAACCTAAAATTTTACATGCATCATATTCATACCATAATACATCACATATATGAAAAGCCCCAAATTTGGAGTGGGTATGAACCCTAATTTTTCAATTATATATGGACTACATATGCTCTGTACACAGAACTAACAGATCCTATCTTGATACACACAGGATATCCTGAGGATCGGTCCACACCCAACGAACATAAGGAGGTCTGATCTAAATAGATCGGTGACGTGACTGCCATCTAAGTATGGAGGATGTCTCATACATCCACAGTGGTATCTCAAGTCGAATGACCACTATGCTACTCAACCCGAGAAGATTCTTATTGACGTTGGTATACCATCCATTAAGAATCTTCGGTGAGTCGTTCACTGTTTATCCATTATAAACACCTACACGTCTATACGAGTCTCCTCAGACTCATGGTTCATTGGGATAAACCATCAGACCAAGTCTCGATATACGACATGTACTGGTCTCAACGGATTTGACTAACCGACCCGTGTTAGTGAATCTTGACCAGGAACGATATTTGATAATATACATTTAGCAGTGACACTTCCCAATGTCAATTACATACTAACTTTGTAACGGTGTACTGCATTATATATTATCGGGCCTTTGTCTAATATATACATATCACTAAACCACATTTAGTTTCGATCTAATCGTAATCAGATCGAATATGTATATAAAAACAAGATGTACAACCATAAATAAGTAAGATTATGGAAAAAAAGGATGCTCGTATTCATGAATCAGACATAAATATGGTCCAGATTGGCGCTCTGAGCACCAACCCCAACAATTTCTCTCACTTGCTCTAGTGTCAATCCACGGTATCATATACACATCTCAATGTGTATCGTATGCACATGACTCTCAAAAACTCACCCAGTACTCAAGAGGTAGGCAACAAGAAGCAGGTACGCTGTGACATATTGAGTTTTGTTGGACAAAATGACCCATAGAGTCACTATTTGTACAGATCACGGTGTTGTTGTACAAATTAACTATGTGATAAGGAAATTGCACTCTCATCATTTGTGATTAGATCACCATAAGTGTAAAATGAAGAGAGGTCCATATGATTAGTTCCTGGATTGAGATGATATGAGACAGTATCAGTCCACGAATGATTAATCATTAAATATCCCTAGCCGGAGTATTATCGAGACAGGAGATCGATAATGCGGAATAGGCTAGTATTGCACTTGTGCGCGTTGTGAGGGCAACGACGACATAGTTCTCATATATTTAAGTATTGGATACTTATGCAAGTGCGATAGGAGGTTGTGTTTCACCGATGTACGGGAAACGCTGGATAGACGGAAACAGCTTCGTCTCATGAGAAAGTATCGGGAATCCCATTGGTATTATGACTATGTGTCTATGGGAGGCCGAAATCAGGGTAGGTGTGTATGGTCTTAACCTGAGACTTACATCGCTAATACTTACGATAATCGATAGACTTTGGTCTTGGTGGTACAGGGCTTTAATCGGTTCTACGTACACCACTTCTGGGTTTATCAGAGAGTCGTAGTGTATTGGGTGTGGATGTCAAGACGGAAATATCACTTCAGTCATATTGAAGATGATGTCACGCAGGATACAGTTTTAGTGCTCTTAAGTGTTGCGCAACCATCGGGATATTATGACTAGGTCATACATATCCGATTATAGAGACTAGTTACCAGACATCCACATGTGCTTCGGACGGGGCAGACACTTTTCCAGCCCCAGCCCTAGCACGTGACTATCCGATACTGGGCCGATATACACAATACTACGGTATACTACGCTTGATACAGATCTATATATTCCTGTAAGAATATTTCTGGAGAATTGGGTAGGCATGGCGCTTTGCTAGAAGCCAACCTTGTCTTGTAAATCGGTATAAACGTAGTACGAGGTACTTACGTGTTCGGATTATCCGACGACCGTATTTACTGCCAACATATCCGGAGATCTCATGGGTCGCTTCCTGAAGATTCACTGATGATGTATAACTCGCACTTTAATTAATCTGGGATTAATTAGAAGAGAGAGAGAAAATTAATCTGGGATTAATTACGGAGATTTTTATCTGGGATAAAATATTAATTAAAGAGAGAGAACGATTAATTTGGAATTAATCGATAAATAATATATTCGATATATTATAAGAAATTGGATTTCGACGCGGAATTAAAATTAGATTTTAATTCGGGAGAACGAATTAATTTAGAATTAATTCGTTAGCGACGTGAATAGTGAATTCGCTAGGCGTAATCATTTAATTACGACGCGACGGAAAATTAGTTAATTGGAATTAGCGAACCCGAGCCCGAGATTGATTGCGAACGCATTTCGAATTCGAGCGCGGCACGCAAGTCACATCAAGCGTCAAATCACTGGTCGCATCAATTGTCAAATCACTTGTCACTTTGAGTGATGTGACATGACAAGTTGTCACTTTAAAAAGTGACTTGATGTAAAATTAGAAGTGATGGGTAAAAGGTGAAAAGCATTATTTGCTTTTTGTTTTTTGACTTTTTGGAATATGAAAAGTTTGGTATATATGTTTTATTTATTTTTGGAAAATAAATGAATAATATATATTACATTTTTTTCCCTCTTTTACTTGATTCGGTCCTCTCTCTCTCCTTATTCACGATCTCTCATCTCCCTCTCTTTTCTTCTTTCATCTTCTCACGGCTTCAAGCCGATTTCTTGACAAAATTTTCTGGTTTTGACCGAAATTTTGAGAAGCAAATGAAGAAGAGTAGTGCTAGCACACATATGGGTTATGTTATGGTGATAGGGAAACGAATTTGTGAGCATGGAAAAGCTTGAAGCTTGGAGCTTCAATGGTGACATCCATGGCCGAATGAACAAGGAGGAAAACAGCCCCACCGTGCACTCCACTGCAGTTCCAGAAGCCATTGCCGAGCTTCACAGGAGGCAAAAACGCAACTTGTTCTTCATTTCATCAAAACCCATCAATGTGAGTATGTATTCCGCCTTACTCCTTTGTGTATTCATCTCGTTTTTATGCATGTTTGTGATCCTTGGGACTTGATTGAAACTCAACAATGGTATCAGAAGCTATTGGTTGCATAAAACGAATTAGGGTTCTTGAGCATATTTTGGGGCTTTTTGATTGAGCATGATTTGAAAAAATTGATTGTTTAAGTATGCTTATAACATGTTTAATTCATTTTGGTTGGACCAATTTTGTTGAAATTGATTTGGAATTATTTTCCCCCCAAATTTCATGAGTTGGCCGAATGTATATGTATTTTGGATTCTTGGAATTTTTGATTTTTTGATTCATTTGATGAGTTGGAATCTATTAGGTTGATGTTATTTGAATCGAATTGGATTGGATTTCGAATTGGACAAAAACCCAAAATTTTCACCTTGGCCGAATGGTCTTATTGCCCTAATGTCTTGGTATTTTTGATTTGTGACATTGGATGTGTATGAAATCATTTAGGATGTTGATTTAATGTCGATTGTAGGTTCGATTGGATTGAAACCAAATCGGACACAAAATCCCTCCTTGGCCGAGAGCTTTGAAGCATGTAAATGGGTTTGATTTTTCATTTGTGTGTTGGACATATAATAATGAATTGAGTATGATTAATTGGACTAATTTAGTGTTTTGGAAATGTTGATTTAGTTGATTAATCATGTAATGCACTTTAGGTAATTAAATTGCGGAATTGGATTCATGAAATTTAATTATTTAGGCTTAAATTGATTTGGGCTTCTAATGTTTGTAATTGGGCCTATTGGGCTTGATTTTATCAAGTTGGGTTTAGGCCAAATGGATAGATCCAATTGGGCCCAAAACCTTAACCATAAAGCCCAATGCAACTAATGAACCTTTAAAGTTCAATTGGGTCTAATGGGCCAAGATTGATTATGGGCTTATGGGGTAAATCCCGGATTGGACTTTGGTTGGCGGGTTTGACCCGAGTTGACCAAAAGTCCACGCCTCAAGAAATTAATCAAAAGCCCATTGGACTTTAATTAAATTAATATTGGATATTAATCGGGTTTTTGAGACCGTAACGATTAAATTTGGAATTTAAGTCGTAAAGGTTTTTTTATAAAGTGTAATATTTAATTTAGAATTAAATAATGAATTAGAATTAAATACGTATTAAATTGGATTTAATCATGTAATTTATTTAATTAGTAGAAATCGTACTTGAGTACGTGTTAGCAATACGAGTTGAATCGAACGAAATCAATCAATTTTGTTTGAACATTGGATGATCACTAATTATCAAGATTAATTATTGGATTGATGGATAACATGCTTGTATGAATACATGGTTATGATGTTTGAATAATGTATATCGGATGGATATTAGCCGGGTGGGGCGTTTTTTATATTGTTGTAATAAATTTGATTTATTAAATTGGACCTGCGTGTCCAGCCTTATCTATTATTTCTTTTTATTCTCTTCTCACCTATTCCCCTCCATGTAAATGAGGTTTCTTTAGAAGTGTAAGTTTAACGGGTAGAAGAAATATTTGTGCTAGCGCGAGAGAGAAAGTGGAGATTTGATCTAGGATCAATGTGTAAAATATCCATCCGCATATCATTATTATTTTACATATGCGCTTTATTATGTGTTTAGAATGCATGTTTAAGGGAGTATGATGATGAGACCTTAACAAAGATAATTAAAATTGGTAGCCAATTTGCACGCGAAAAACCCTCGTTAAATATCAAGTGTGTAATTTTCCTTCCATTGAGTGATTCTTACTCAAGATCCGAGATTGGGCAGGGGTTGTTGGCCAAAGTCAAGCCTTGCCGTCGAAGAGTGTTTGATCACGAGGCTTTGTTCCATATTGGTGTCGTGTCCCAGTTGTGGTTTGTTGGCCAAAGTCAAGACCCGCTTCTTGTCCATTGACATTGATTACGAAGCTTCCATGTCAATGGGTCCCCCGCTTGACTGGGATCACTAGGTTTCTTGTGCCAAAGCCAAGGCCTAGGTGATTCAGAGAAAAATGTAAAATGTAAATAGGTTAATCATTGGTTATATTGGATATATAAGATGTATGTTTAGTGAGGATTTGGATATCCGCCTACGAGATCTAGGAATTGGATGAGATCCAATTGATCTCTTCGAGATCTACCTAGTTAATTATCAGACAATTTGTTGGCCAAAGTCAAGATTGTGGTGATATTTAAACGGGATCCTAAGCCACTAGGAAACACGGTTTCCCGAGTACTCGACAGAGGGTTAGAGGCTCGATGAAAAATAGTGGGAGGCAAGAATTGAATTTGCAATACTCGTTCAATTACTCGCCATACGCGCTCATTTAAATTATTTCGTCATTAGAATAAATGTTAGTTGGACTAATATTTAAAATTGTTGTTTTAATAAATAGTTGGACTGTATTATACTTGATTATATATAATTGGATTATATTAATCAATATATTTGAATTAATTAATTTCAGTTTACAGTTGATTTTATAATTGGATTATAGTAATCAATGTAATTGAGGTTAATTAATTTGGATTATATTTGATTTATAGTTGGACTATTATAATCATTATATATATATAGTACCACTAATCGTTGATTAAATAGTTGGACTATTGTAATCAAGATAAAATTAAATAATTGGATTATATTAATCAATATATTTGAATTAATTAATTTCATTTTATAGTTGATTTTATAATTGGATTATAGTATCAATGTAATTGAGGTTAATTAATTTGGATTATATTTGATTATTAGTTGGACTATTATAATCATTATAATATATAGTACCACTAATCGTTGATTAAATAGTTGGACTATTGTAATCAAGATAAAATTAAAAAATTGGATATTTAATATATAATCTGGGATTAAAATATTTTAAATAATTGGAAAAATAATAGTTACTTTATTTGATAAATAACTTATTATACCTTAAGCCCAAAATTAAGCAAAATAAGTAGAGCATAAAATCTTTGGAAGATTTATGTGATGATGACTTTAATGGCTTAATTTAATATACTTGTCATAAATCTAATTTTAGATTTAAGAAGTATTAAAATTGCAATTTATAATTCTTGGAGAATTAATTGACTATTCTAGAGGAGATAAAGTCAAAGTGTGCAATTGGGCTGTAGCACGAGGTGCCCATCGTTTCGATATTCTAAAAACCCAAGGCTTGGCCTAAGGTTTGAAATATTGAAAAGGATAATTGAAATATCCCAAAGTGACTACCATTTGGATATGGCAGACACGAAGGAATTAAAGAAAGGGCGAGGCTCTAACTTTAAAAATATTTGTCTTAGTTATGTTCACAGCTAGGGATGGCATGGGTAGGGTATGATGCGGGTTTACCATTACCAAACCCGCACCCGCATATGTATATAAATTACCAAACCCGCACCATACCCGTTGCGGGTTTTAATTTTCATTACCAAACCCGCACCGCATATAAAAATAAATCCAAACCCGCATTGGTACCCAACAGATTTTTTGCGGGTTTTTTAAAATATTAAATTACTTTGTGTTCTTAATAATATAATTTTTTAATTAATAATTTATTTTTAATTGCTAGCTGTGTAGTTTTCACATTTGTTTTTCGTTTGACATATACAACATGCAATGTATGTATATACAGTACATAGATAACATAATGTATGAAAGACTCGGTACCATATGTTTATTTTTCATATAAACATAATTAAAACGATTCTTCCCTTCATAATTATATGATCTAAGTTAGCCAACTCAATCGACAATAACTAAAAAGTAATCACCAATCTTTGGTCATATTTTTTATGCTAATTCTAATGAAAGTGATGCTTACAAAGCTCAAGTGGTGTAAGTGGAATGAAGAAGCAGGAAAGCTATTGAAGTTGCAGCAAACACTAGCTTGTTTTGCTCCTCTCCCGTCCTTCTTTTCTGATATATGAACTTAATCCAAATTTTTTGTATTATAATTTTATTAACACGTGTGATTAAAAAATAATAATAGTCAGCAAAAAATCTTCAGATGGACAGGTTGCGGGCTGCGGCTGAATGAGAGTGTGGAACTGTGGATTAATGTTTAGGTTTAGGTTTTTGTTAGTTGTTTTTATATGAATGTTTTTTATATATCCTAAAATATTAATTAATAAAAATAATATTGCGGTATATGCGGATACCCGCAGCGGATACCCCATTTTTTTTCTTAATTACCAAACCCGCACCGCACCCGCAGCGGGTTCTACTTTAAATTACCAACCCGCACCGCACCCACTAATATATTTACCCAATCCTAACCCATTGCGGGCGGGTTTTTGCGGGTTTGCGGGTTTATGGGTAAAATTGCCATTCCTATTCACAGCTAGTATTGAAATTAGATTTTAAATACTTAGTGTGGTACATAAATATATGTACTGATGTTCAGAATCTGCTTTGAGCAGGATACTGACTCCAAGCTGAATTGCTCTGCGAATCGGAAACGGGACGAAAAGTCGCTGTTTCGACGCCGTAGATACCTAAGTTTAGGAACTACCCCTTTTGGTATATACTTAAATTAGGAACTGTTATAATGTAACTAGTTTGACTAGAGACATTATCTCTATATCAGTGTTTAATACGTTGCGGATAAACCTTTATATTATAGAACACTAAGTGTTTTATATATAAAGATGATACTGAGATAAATACATTAGATGTAAATAACAGAATTTATATTTTGAATATAAATAAAATCTCAAACATATAAAATGACAAATAATAGCTCAAATTGATTTGATCAATAGAGACTTATTTGTGGCATTATTGTCTAGGACACAATTTAACGAGACTCGTATATCCACACTTTTGAAGAGTGGGTACTAGGACTGATTTGACTATTCAAATAAAGTCGACGGATCTAGTTTATTAGGTAAAGTACCTAAAATACTATTTACTTGGTAATAGTAAAAGAGCCACCGATCTGTTAGCCCTATTCATGTAAAGTAAGTGGGCCCATGTCTAGCTAGGTTAGATTGTAGATATGAATATTTCGTGACCTTAACGGATGTGGCATCACGTTATGGTTATGTGTTTCTTTTGAAGAAACACAATCAGAAACTTTTAGAGTTTGGACATAAAAGACAAACAGATCGGCTATAGTATTATACCGTCACGGTAAGACCGTATTGGAAAATACTTAAGCAATAAGTTTCAAATGTACTTGAAAGAGTATATATTCTTTCAAATGAGGACTCCCTCCTCCCGAACACGTCAAAGTGACGGTGTGTCCGAATGGATTAACCGAATCATGTTGACATGATAAGATTAATCAAGAGTCGCTCTGAGCTACCATTTCCTTCAACGGATAAGTTTTTAACAGTGCAATAACTTATTTAGAATAAGGTTCCATATAAATATGTTTGACAGATGTCATATAGGATATGAACAAGGAAAGAAACGAGGTTTCTCATTCCTGATAATTTGGGTATGCCAGGCATAACGTTTGGATGATACCAAACTATGGACCCAAATTGGATAAGTGCCAATATAGGTTATCCTAAGGGAAACCATAAGTATAGTACTTATAAATCTCACATGAGAACAATGTGATTGTTGCTCACCATGCGGTTTTTCCTGAGAGGAATACCGATATGCAGTGGTCAATGGGAGGATAGTGATACTCGATGAAAATCAGAGTAATACTGTTCAAGGCACAAAAGTCCGTAATGGAACACAAATAGTTCATCAATGATGAATCTGTACCATTAATCTTCGAATACACAAGAACTGAGTAGATCGGATAGAGTTAGAAAACGACCTAGGGTATGGGTTTCTGATCTAACCTCATAAAGATGTCAATCTTATGAAGGTATATCCACCGACTACGATTTGAGGAAGTGATACAAGGTATCGACTCCCTATTATGGCAAAGTGCCATGAGTCCGAAATGGATTCCAGTATAACAACTATTTTGGATACTAGTTGTTGTACCACAAGGCATTGTGCCTATTGGTACATTAAACGTCTTCAAGGAAGACATACATGGAATGCAACATACCAACGTACAAAGCTGGGCTTTGACGGAAAGGTATCGTTATCAACATTGTGTTAATAACGATTCAACCTTTTACCTGTTGCCATGGTAAATCCATTTTGAAGATGCTTGTTGATAACTGCATATTTCATTTATGAAATGTGTCAGTTTCAGATCAAAATCGCTTTCCTGAAAAGGAAACCTTTTGGAGGATGCTTACAACATCCTGACGATTTTGTATAACCGATAAACAAGGTTTGCGGGTTATTCGATCCATGTTTGGATTAATGCAAGCATAAAGTTCTTGGAACTGTCGTTTTGAAATAATCATAATGGTTTATGATTTGACTCAAAACGAAATAATTCTTGTGTATATAAGGAGGTTAGTGGGAGAGGGCACTGACAATGAAATTCCCATAAAGCAATTGGTGAAAGCTTGGCTTTCATAGATATTCTTTCATAGAAATTCTTCGTAGAATTCTAGGAAGTAACAACCTTTATTCAAGGAATAAAGATCTACTAGGATAGATTTGGAGTTGGTTAACACTCTCTGGAAATTGTACATTTAAAATATACTTGATATGGTGTCTCATACGCTTTGAGCATATGGAGTCACAATCAGGACAATCCAAGTGATAGTCATTGGATTGAAGTTAATGACATCTATTAGTATCTGAGAGAACTAAAGATGTTGTCGTAAACTATGGAGATGGAGAACTTGAAGTGACTAGGATCACTGCTGCAAGTTTCCAAACCGGTAAATACTGCGGTACTATAAAAGTTTGAACATTGGGACCGTGAGCTGGAAATATTCCGAGCAAGATAACTGTTGCCGAATTAACAACAAATGCGGATTATTGCTGCAGCTGAGGCAGCAATAGAAGCCATTTGGATCGATAATAAATCTAATTAAATTAGATATAGTTCTTTTGGCAGCTGAGCTAGGCGTCAGCATAGGCTAAGGAATTTCATCGACGATCCAGATATATACTTATATATCATCTGATTCGTTCGGATCATACATCGTGGCGATGTGATGATCGTATAAATCGCGTCAGAGATAATTACGCAAATCCGCTGACGAAAACCTTTCCTCAGCAATTTGAGCGAACCGTACATAGTTCGGGTGTTAGACACTCGAGTGACTGGCTATGTGCCAAGTGGGAGATTGTTGGACAAAATGACCCATAGCGTCACTATTTGTACAGATCACGGTGTTGTTGTACAAATTAACTATGTGACAAGGAAATTGCACTCTCATCATTTGTGATTAGATCACCATAAGTGTATAATGAAGAGAGGTCCATATGATTAGTTCCTGGATTGAGATGATATGAGACAGTATCAGTCCACGAAGGATTAATCATTAAATATCCCTAGCCGGAGTATTATCGAGACAGGACATCGATAATGCGGAATAGGCTAGTATTGCACTTGTGCGCGTTGTGAGGGCACGATGCATAGTTCTCATATATTTAAGTATTGGATACTTATGCAAGTGCGATAGGAGGTTGTGTTTCACCGATGGTATGGGAAAAGCTTCGCTCTGGATAGACCCCTCGGAATCCCATTGGTATTATGATTATGTGTCTATGGGAGGCCGAAATCAGGGTAGGTGTGTATGGTCTTAACCTGAGACTTACATCGCTAATACTTACGATAATCGATAGACTTTGGTCTTGGGGGTGGTACAGGGTTTCGGCTCTACGTACACCACTTCTGGGTTTATCAGAGAGTCGTAGTGTTTGGGTGTGATGTCAAGATGGAAATATCACTTCAGTCATATTGAAGATGATGTCACGCAGGATACAGTTTTAGTGCTCTTAAGTGTTGCGCAACCATCGGGATATTATGACTAGGTCATACATATCGATTATAGAGACTAGTTACCAGACATCCGACATGTGCTTCGGACGGGGCAGACACTTTTCCAGCCCCAGCCCTAGCACGTGACTATCCGATACTGGGCCGATATACACAATACTACGGTATACTACGCTTGATACAGATCTATATATTCCTGTAAGAATATTTCTGGAGAATTGGGTAGGCATGGCGCTTTGCTAGAAGCCAACCTTGTCTTGTAAATCGGTATAAACGTAGTACGAGGTACTTACGTGTTCGGATTATCCGACGACCGTATTTACTGCCACATATCCGGAGATCTCATGGGTCGCTTCCTGAAGATTCACCGATGATGTATAACTCGCACTTTAATTAATCTGGGATTAATTAGAAGAGAGAGAGAAAATTAATCTGGGATTAATTGCGGAGATATTTTATCTGGGATAAAATATTAATTAAAGAGAGAGAACGATTAATTTGGAATTAATCGATAAAATAATATATTCGATATATTTTTAGAAATTGGATTTCGACGCGGAATTAAAATTAGATTTTAATTCGGGCGAACGAATTAATTTAGAATTAATTCGTTAGCGACGTGAATAGTGAATTCGCTAGGTGTAATCATTTAATTACGACGCTACGGAAAATTCGTTAATTTGGAATTAGCGAACCCGAGCCCAAGATTGATTGCGAGCGCATTTCGAATTCGAGCGCGGCACGCAAGTCACATCAAGCGTCAAATCACTGGTCGCATCAATTGTCACAATCACTTGTCACTTTGAGTGATGTGACATGACAAGTTGTCACTTTAATAAAGTGACTTGATGTTAAAAGTAGAAGTGATGGGTAAAAGGTGAAAAGCATATTTGCTTTTTGTTTTTTGACTTTTTGGAATATGAAAAGGTTTGGTATATATGTTTTATATTTTTGGAAAATAAATGAATAATATATATTACATTTTTTTTCCCTCTTTTACTTGATTCGGTCCTCTCTCTCTCCTTATTCACGATCTCTCATCTCCCTCTCTTTTCTTCTTCCTCTTCTCACGGCTTCAAGCCGATTTCTTGACAAAAAGTTTCTGGTTTTGACCGAAATTTTGAGAAGCAAATGAAGAAGAGTAGTGCTAGCACACATATGGGTTATGTTATGGTGATAGGGAAACGAATTTGTGAGCATGGAAAAGCTTGAAGCTTGGAGCTTCAATGGTGACATCCATGGCCGAATGAACAAGGAGGAAAACAGCCTCCACCGTGCACTCCACTGCAGTTCCAGAAGCCATTGCTGAGCTTCACAGGAGGCAAAAACGCAACTTGTTCTTCATTTCATCAAAACCCATCAATGTGAGTATGTATTTCGCCTTACTCCTTTGTGTATTCATCTCGTTTTTATGCATGTTTGTGATCCTTGGGACTTGATTGAAACTCAACAAGTTTGTCAAACAAACTCCATCGTTTCCTATAGCCAACATCATTCATATTTTGTAGAATCTAAATTATACATTAATATGACTCTGATGCTACATCAGTATTGTGCTACAGCTACTGAGTTGTCCAAGTATTTAGGGATCAAATCCAAAATACTATGAAGATAACCGCAAGCACAACATCAATACAAAACTTCTAGTTTATAAGGTCACTATGCAACTTCATAAGTTAATACTTCATAAGTTGCATCTAATTCTACTCACAAAGTAGAATCCTCGGCGACACTCTCTGTAACATCCCGGGATATTTTAGCGTGTTGTGTAAATTTTATTTTGCACGTGAGGCTGCGTCCGAACGCAATGTTTATTTTTTTAAGTAAAAATGGGAACTTTTTCATGAAATTAATTATAAGTTTATATTAAATTAAGCTTGAGGGATTAATTTGAAATTTATTAAATAGTGTAGATAAATCTAGATTTTTCTTTATTGTTATTATTATTATTATTATTATTATTATCATTATTGTTTATCTACAAATAGACGTGTAATATTCATATACACACACCTATTCAATTAACACCACACACACACACACACAAATTAGAAAGAACAGGGAGAGAGAGAGAGAAGAGAGAAGAGAGAAGAGAGAAATCAAGAAAAGTCGAGAGCAGAGAGAAGAAGGGAGAAACGAGAGGGATCCAGAGGGAAAGAGACCGAGAAAATAAAAGAAGAATAAAGCTGAGAGGGAAAGAAGAAGCAGAGACCGAGAGAGAGTGGGAACCGAGAAGATGAAGAAAAAGAGGAAATGGAGGAAGAAGACCGAGATAGAGAGGAGAGAGCAGAGGTTGTGCAGGGGAGATTCAGAGAGAGAGAGATACCGAAACAGAGGAGAGGTAAGTACACTATGCTTATAATTATCTTGAATTTAATTGATTTTAACAAATGGGTTTGAAGAGAAATTCGAAACTTGGGTTAGGCAGTGAGTTAGAACCGTGCCAAAGGTAAATTAGATTTGGGCATTTAGTGTGATAATGGAAGAAACTTTATGAATAAAGGAATTAATTTGATTGGATAATTTAGGCAAACAATCGGCCAGGAACCCTAGAATATGGGGATTTTTGGATTTGTGAATTGGCTATGCTATCCATAATCTGAAATCATGGATTAGGAATGATACTTTGAAATTTATATAAACTGTACATATGATAGAAGATGATGAGGTAGTAGTAATAGAAGTAGTGAACACAGAACAAGCGGATGAAAGAGTAGTAGTAAATGAGCAGAGGCAATACCAGAAGTTTTTTTTTTTTTTTTTGGGGTTGTGGTAATAACACCCTAGGGTAGTGGGATGGATAGATAGATATAATTATATATATATATAATTGGAATTTGATTTTGATATATGTTGTATTGTAGTTTGATTCTGGTTCTGGAATTGAGATTTGAAAAGTGAGCTTATGTATTAGTTAATATAACAGTGAAGAATATAAGATATTTAAAGAATGTATATAGAAACTAAATATTAGTATGAATATATGAGTTCGACTATGAAGAATGGTTTGATATCAAATTGAAATTCAAAATCGAATGTAGATGTTGACTATTATTGTGGTAGGGTATGTAAAAGAAGAAGAGTAAACATTAAATCAGTGGTTAGTGCTTATAGAAGTAAACTTGGTAGTGTTAATGTATAAGGTCATGTAAAATGATAAAATATAAATATATATAAGCACATAGGTATGAATGTGTATACTTTAAAATGGACAAGTGTGTTAGCATTTGTGAAGGTATGCGATGAAGAGTTACTACATAAGTATATACATATATATATTTGTACATGAGTAATGATATGAGATATATAATTATTTATATATGTGCTGTGTGGCTGTTAAAGGAGTGGATATGTGAGAGAATGAATAAGTAGTTTATTTATATTGAGAGTCTCGGTATGGTTTAAATGGTCTAGGAAGAAGAATGTAAATGTTATGATATGAGAATATGATCGTAATGTTTCTGTTACAATTCGTAATGTAAGTGAATATGGTTGTTGTATGTAAAGTACAGTAAGGATGGAATGAGTATACAGAATACAAAATAGCTAAATAAAATGAAAAATATGAAAAGAGCAGGATTCACATGCCATTTAATTTATTGGTACGCATGAATATATGCACCCAACTGTATGACTATATGTAGTTAAGCATATAAGAAAACATGGTTAAGGTAAGTGAAAACATAAGGAAAGAATATGCATTTATCATTTTCAGAAACTAAGTTAAAGTTAAGAATGGTTTTAGAAATTCAAATTGTTTTCAATAAATGTTTCAAGTTTTCTTTTGAAAGAATTATATTTCAGAAAATGTCTTCTTACAATTTTGAGTTTTGAGTATCGTTTTATATTTTTGGGGCATGAGGTAAAACCTCACCCCAGTATGTAACTTGAGATTCAGTTTAGAATTGACGGATTCAGAAACATGTGCACATGTGGAGGACTGAAGGGACACTCTCAGATCCTCGAGCAGGACCAGATCACCGAAATCCTGGTTTGGTGGCTACACTGCCAGTTGAGCTGTTGTCCTGGGTGTAGAGCTCTACGTTGCCAGTTGAGCTGTTTTCATGGACGTAGAACAGTTTAAGTTTACAGATTTCCTTTCAGTTTTCAGTTTTCAGTATAAAGCTTTCAGATTTTTAGTATTTAGATTTCAGAAATCAGATCATAATAAACAGTTTTCAGAAACAGAATTTAGAAACAGTTTTTCAGATTTCAGTTTTCAGTTATAGCTTTCAAAAAGAGCTTTTAGAAAAAGGAATTTTCCAAAGTCGGACTTTAGTAAACAGTTTTAAAGTATGTTTTCAGAAATATAAGTTTTATAAAGAGGTTTTCAAAAGAGTTTTCAGAATAAGTTTTCAAGAAAAGTGCTTTCTAAAAGCATAACATATTATAATAGAATACAATTATAAATTATACATATCAGTCATACATCCTAATGATCATCTGAGATGCATATAGCTGTTATTAATGCATGGTAACATGGTTACATTTGCATGGGTAAATGATTGATGTTCATATGTATTGTATGCTTTCATGGAATGAATGCTTTATTAGACACTAATGCATGCTGACATGATTCTATATACATGTAAATGTAATTGGTAACAGTATGTGAATAGAAATGATACTTTATAATTCCGATTTGATGATATTTCAATGAGATTTAAAGAAGATAATTATAATAGATGTCCAACTGGGTTAACAATGAGTAAGTAGGTAAGTTTTAAGATATCAGAGTAGCGCAGCAAAAACGTAATGAAACTTGACTTAGTAAAGAATATAGAAATTTGTTGATTATGTTATAAATCTTAAGGTGTGAATAGTTTATGATGTGTGCATAAGTAAATAAATAGAAAAGACTAGCAGTAAGTAATGTATATGTAAAATGAATAAAGAGATATTTAGTTAATTCAGACTTTGTATATGTTTGCATGGTCAGATAGACAACTCAGGATAATATAGAACACGGAATTCATAATTTGTGTGCGCTTGATACTCAAGGAATGAGCGTAGTTACTTACTGAGTCTTATGACTCACACCATAACAGTTTGTTTGAGTTTTGCAGGTTGGTGACCTGACCGGTCGACCAACCTGCAAAACTCAAAATTTTGAGGAGCCGGATAGCAGCGTTGCAGTCAGCCAGTCACCAGGTCTTGGGAATATCAAAGTCAAGTTGTTTATGAGTTTAGTTGAAGAGAATTGAGTTGTATAAAGTTTAATTGTAAAAGTTTTTGTTTATACGTATTTCCGGGCATGTAGCCCAATTATATTGTGTCTTGAGTTATTTATGTTAGTGATATATTGTGTCTGGGCCCTATAGGTTGTATTGCGGTGATGATCTAGGTTGCATGACTTTTAGTAGAGGTCATGCCGAAATTTCGTCAGAGGCAGAGGCAGAGGCAGAGGCAGAGGCAGAGGCAGAGGCTTAGGCTTATGGAGTCAGGATCAGCCTGTCTTCTGCCGGTAGCATCCTGGCTTAGGCGGGATGTTACACTCTCACTGCATCTTTTTTGACTTTTTATGACGTAGATTGTCTAACGTCATAATTAGTCTCAAAACTAATATGACACTAATGGTTACTGACTGTATTCTCCATGAATCAGAAACTCGTTCTTAATATCTCAAAGATTACAAAGAACGTGTTTCAAGATCCATCATATGGTCTATAGGGTATCAAAATAACTCGTAACAATTACGATTAAATTGATATCTTTAATCACAAATAATAAAGTATTCATTATGTCATCATCAAATGATACATAAGATTGATTAGACATTCTAATCAATATTTCTTTCGAAAAAAAGGAATTATCCTTTACGAAAGATGAATACTATATACAAGACACACATTAACTGTCAAACAGTTATACTAACTATCATACAGATAACCTTGTTGTGTCTTTTATTAGATCATATCTAATGCACGACTAATAAGAGTATCTCACAAGTCTCTTAGTTTTATATCTTATATAAAACTTTATATCAAATATAACAGAGACTACTCTCACTGCTTTCATGGAGTAAAGAAGACTTAGGTAAACCTTTTACCTTACAAACATCTCATTATTACTATAATAATGATAATGTTGTTAGGATATATAACACTAGAAAGTAATTTGTACGCTCCCACTAACCCTATTATCACATATGTATTCTTTATACTCTGACAAGATCAGACAAGCTGATTGATAACAAAAATAGAGAACACGAATTTCTGAAAGACTTATCCGAGTCTACAATAGGCTTATAAGCTAGCACACTAAACTGCGATCTCAGCAGAACACAAACTCTAGGGCCATTCCAGAATGAACTCTTCAAACAAAGAAATCACAACTGATCTCTTATCTGAATAAGTCATTCAAAAAATGCCACTTTGCATTCTTTAGCTAAAATGTACAGTGTAATATCAACATTAACCAATATATCTTTAATTGTTCAATTTAGTGTGACTAGAGACAAATTTCCTCATAATCTACAATAGATTGCTGAGTATAACTTTTCTCACTGTCATACTGTAAAGGTCAAACCTTTAATAAGCTCACACTGCTTTCGCTTCGCAAACAATTAGCACATATCATGAACTAATTCATAATGAAAGCGTAATCAAGTTCAAAACTTGATCGTAGTAGGCTATGAACAATCTTAGATCTATGGTTCAATGGTGAACTTCTAGAATCGATATCAAATATCGCTTCCATTATAAGTTATAGGATAATTTTCTTCGGTAAGAAAACAACAGAATCATTAAGTATCAAATACTCGTAAATGATTCCGATATCCTATTACTTATATAAAAGATGTATAAGGGTTGTTTCATCTTATTAATTACGTAGTTCCATTTATAATTTATCATTCTCACATTTGACTTCAATAAGTTAAGTCTTTTCTAAAATAGTTAACATCTGATGTTACACACCAAGTAATAAAACAATTTTATTACTTAGGATCGTAGGAAAGATATTCTATCAAATAGAATACAATATTCTATAAAATAGAATAAATGATAAACTTTTACTTATACCTCCGAGATGTAAGTAATTTCCATTATATAACTATTATATAAAAGAAAGATTCAAATCTCAAACTTTTCAAGATTCAAATTTTCAATTTATACATATCATATATGTAATTGTAGAAATTAATGGAACGTAAATTAAAAAGATGAACTAGTATTACTGGAGCATATCCCCAAGAGTATTGAAACTAATTCGGTAACATTCAATATCAAACGAATCAAATCATATAAGATTCGACTGTTCCCACTACTCAATTCCATCAAGATGGAATCGTGGAAGAATAATATTGAATATGAATCATATTCACTGAATAAACTTAGAACTAATTGCTTTAAATTCATATGTTTGATCGTATCAAAGATCTTTGAACAGTTCAAAGACTTGTAATGAATTTTAAGGATAGAGTTCTAAAAAAACTTCAGATTGAATATATTTGAACAAGCCAAAAATGTTCAACCTACGTTTCATCAGAACAAATTGAAAGTACTTGATCATTTCAAGACGTTCAATATGTGTTATTTCAGAAACAAGTAACTAAGTTATGACAATTCATAAACTAAGTTACGAAGTAAAGAAAACTACCTTAAGCAATTACAATTCATTAAACTACATACATCTAATGTATAAAGCTTTAATAAATCTGGTGGTCCAATGACAAATCATTGGTTAAACGAGATTTTAATCACCTTCCCGAATACAATATTCATTAAATGAACTGGGAAATGATTTAAGGCCGCACTCACCCATCGCAAGGGAAGACCTCAAACCGTTGGGTTCGGAATGGTCCCTTACTTATGCCTATTGTAATGAACGGATTTAAGCGATAATATAACCAAGTCTACGCAACATACATACGCAAGAATAACCTACATCTAAGTTTGCATACAACCTATATCTAAGTTCGCATACAGCCTATATTTAAGTTTGCATGCATAAAAGTAAATCGACATAACGGTAAACACACAATTTCATGAACACATTAAGTTGATAAATACGGAAATATGAATAAACAATAACGGTAAAAGCGTAAATATTAAAGAGAGATAATTAAGCATATGATGGAGAATGGAATAACTTAAAGAGACAAGCATGCGTAAAACATGATGAAGAAATCTGTCCAGTGTGTGAGCGTTCGTGTAGCGTTCGTAAATGCGTTCGAACGGTAAATAAAATGCACGCGTTCGAGTAGCGTTTGATAACACGTTCGAACGAGCTGAGACAGAATGCATACGTTCGTGTAGCGTTTGATAATGCGTTCGAACAAGAGTGAGACTGAATGTTCGCGTTCGTATAACGTCTAGGAACGTGTTCGAACGGGACAAGACCTGATGCAGGGTAACGCAGAATGCATGTGCGTTCGAGTAGCGTTCGTAAATGCGTTCGAATGGAAACAAGACAGAATACATACGTTCGTGTAGCGTTCGGAAACACGTTCGAACGGGATTACCAAAATGGCATCCGAAATGACACCAACACATACGTGAATAAATAAATACATAATATATGACCTCGTGTACTCGGTTGAACGTATATCATATTCAATCGAGTTTACTTCGTCCGGTGCAGCAAAACATCGCTGTAAAGGTAGCCTTTATGCTTTTTATCCCTCAAACGGAGGACCTTTAATCCGACGTGATTAGCCCATGCGCACTAGATCACAATGCATGAAATAACAAAGAAATACTATACGAAAAATACATAATGGAATAATAAAAGGCGCGGCAAAATATTGTGGTAAAGGTAGCCTTTTAGGCTTTTTCCCCCTCAAATAAAAGACATTTAAACCAACATAATTAGCCCATGGGCATCAAGTAACAATGCATAGAAGATAAATAAGGCAATAATATGGGACCTCGAATGTCCGATTGAACATATCTCACGTTCAATCAAACGTATTTCGTCCGGCGCTGCAAAATATCGTGGTAAAGGTAGCCTTTTGGCGTTTTCTCCCTCGAATAGAGGACCTTTGAACCAACATAGTTAGCCCATGCGCATCAAGCAACAATGCTTGAACAAGGAAGAAAATTCCTAGAAAATAAAAAGGTGGAACAATGAACACTAAATTAAATATCAAAATGTAACATGTGCTTGAAAGATTCTCAAGCAGTACGTGAAGTTGTATCCCAAGTACAGACTGCGCTACCGTCCATTCGGATTCGGCAACGGAATTTACGTTTGGGTTTCCATCCGATACACCACGAGATATAACACAAAATAATTCATCCAACAACGATAACATACATAGAACAAACAAGATGCATGCGAAGAAATAATAATAATTAACTAAAAAAGATGAACGAAAGTAAATAAAAGGGTGCCCTCAGGTCTTACCTTTTAAGTTGCCTCTCAGAAGTGCGTTACGCGGCCGTCGGAAGGGTTAATAATCCGCAACTTTTCTGTTGTTCTGGTTCAAGACTTTCCCTCACTGTTTCACCATTGTTCGCTGCCGTTTCCGCTGTTTTCTTCGCTATTTTTCTACTGTTTTAGGAATTATTTTTTGGGGCTGATTCGGTCTTGATTTAGGGCTGTTTTTTTTGGACTGTTTATGGTATTAGGTTAGTGTCGGTGGAGGGCTGCTGTGAGGCAAGGGACGTGTGTCTTTGGCTGGTTGAAAGATGGTTTGGTCGGTTAATGGCTGGTATTTGGTCGAGTAACAGGCTGCTGTTTGAGGCCAGAGACGTGTAATGAGAGTGATTAGGTTTCTTGTGCGTTGTCTGCCGATTAAGGGGCTCTGTGTTTCTTGTGTTTTCGTGAAAGGAGAGAGCTTATGGTTTTACTTCTTTTTTGTTTTTTTAAAGGTTGCCGTGAGTCTCTAAGGGGGGAAGAGTTTGGAGTTTTGGTTTCTTTTATAATGGTGCACTAGGATTTCTAGGTAAGGAAGGAAATCATGCCAATATGGGATGTGTTTAATTAATTTAAAAAAAAGGAAACAAATTTTGTATTTTTGGTGGGGAATGTATTTATTTTGGGAGGTGATTGGATTTGATTTATTTAGTTTAGGAAAGGGGGATTTTATTTGATTAGGAAGGATATTTATTTTGATTTGATTTGATTTGTTTTAATTTAATTGGATTTGATTTAATTTTGACATGTGTTTTAAATGTTTTAATTATTTTTGGATTGAGTTTGGTGTTATTGGCTTGGGGCTTTAATTTTAAAACATAAACACAGACGACCGTTCGAACGCATTCCAGGACGCTACACGAACGCCCGTAATCTGTTCGCCGTTCGAAAGTGTTTCTGAACGCAGCACGAACGTATATGCAATGAACATGCAAATTAAATTTGACGACGTACTTATCTTGAATTTCCCTTTCCGACGTCCGTTTCCCGTGACTTCCGCAACTTATCGGGTAGTGCCTCCCAACGAGGCTCATCATCGGGCTTTCAAGCAAAAATGCAAGTGTCTACAATCGCCCTCATTTTGATGGGCTTGTGCAGTGTGTGTGACAGTGACAATTCTATCAAAGTCATGCATGCATTTTTATTTACCTGGCTCGCCAGCTGTTGCCTGACTTACCTGTCATTCTGAGATGCTTCAAACTGAGTCGATGGTGGTGAGGTACTGCGACCCCTAAGGTTCATCCCTGCAAGATGCTGTGATCTATAGGATTCATTACCGAACTGAATTGATGAGAGGTGGTCCATTCCTGAACCGTTACTGTGAGGTGGTCCATTCCCGAACCGTTACTGTATGAGGTGGTCCATTCCCCAACTGTTACTGTATGGTGCTCCATTACCGAACCGTTACTGTGAGGTGGTCCATTCCCGAACCGTTACTGTGAGTGGTCCATTCCCGAACCGTTACTGTGAGGTGGTCCATTCCCGAACCGTTACTGTGAGGTGGTCCATTCCCAAATCGTTACTGTATGAGGTGGACCATTCATGAACCATTACTGTATGGTGGTCCATTCCCGAACCATTACTGTGAGGTGGTCCATTCCTGAAACGTTACTGTATGATGTAGTCCATTCCCGAACCGTTACTGTATGGTGGTCCATGCCCGAACCATTACTGTGAGGTGGTCCATTCCCAAATCGTTACTGTGAGGTGGTCCATTCCCGAACCGTTACTGTGAGGTGGTCCATTCCCGAATCGTTACTGTGAGGTGGTCCATTCCCGAACCGTTACTGTATCAGAGGTGGTAGGCTGGTCGCCCCCAGACTTGGTTCATCTTTTTTTTTGTTCTTCATTGCTTGCGCTCGGCCAAAGTAGATCATTTGATGCGGTGTTCCGTACTGTCATATCTCATTACTCTCTTTTACGAGATAGTCCCAATAGTTGTACATATTATTGTCCTCAAATGATGCCTAGTGTCGAAACCAGAGAATCTTCAAAGTACCTGATACAACTTAAATCCGACAGTTTGAATAAATGATCTGAACAAGACTCCAAGTGTGTGTGCGCCAAGGTTCTTTCACAGTTTAATCCTTAAGTAAGCCAACTCGAAGATTTTGTTTCAAAGAATGGGATCAGTGGGTCTAACCAACCTAGATGTCTTGATCATGCTCTGCAATTACTTCATCGTACTCAATATGATATGGGTTTCTTCTTCTTTTCTTTCGTCTCTTCATTCATTTTATTTATTTATTTTTTCAACACACCTACTCTTTAAGATAGCATTTCTCCTCATGGTGGTCCTAATACTCGCCCATGGGTAGCTTCACGCTTATCGGTTATAGGTGGTTTATTTTTTCTTCTTCAGAGACTTTTCTTTTATTTCCAACTGTATCATATATCGTAACACAAGTAAATCAGGATGGACATCTAAGCAAACGGTCATTCACTGATCCGCCATCTCTTCAACTAGTCATCTCCTCGACTACTCAGGCTTCTACTGCTAAGATCCTGTAATTAAGTGCCCGTGAGTCTAGCCGAGATCAACCACTCAAAATATCGGACGAGAGCGCATCTCGCACTTATCGTTTCTAAGGTTTCACCCTACAATAAACAATTTCATCACCGGACATATGTGTAGGCACTGCATTTTTGCATATAAGTCCCGATGATGAGTCTCGTATGGAGACACTACCTCTTTAGTTGTGAAAGCCGCGGGAAACGGACGTCGGAAGAGAATAGTCAAGAATTGACACCTTGTTGGATTTGACTCGCTGGAGTAGCTTCAGACTCGATCGTTGGACCTCCGTTATTAAAACACCTCCATAGCCCAAGCCCATTAAATCACACCCAATAATAATTAAAACATTTAAAACACATGTCACAAATTAAATTAAATTAAAATTAAAACCAATTAAATTAAACACAAATTAAATAATTCACTCACCAATTTAAATAAAATTCCCCACCAATTACAATTATTCATTTCCTTTAATAAACTAAATAAAATAAATTCCAATTTACTTGATTTCTTTCCTTTTAAAAATCCCATACCAAACCCTAACATGCACTGTTATATAAAGAAAATACAAAAACCCTAATGGTCTTTCTCCTCTCTCCCCACGGTAACCCTCCCTCACAAAACCTAAATACACGATCACTGCCTCACACCCCTCACTTTCATCAACCTAACGTTACACGCATCCAACCCCCCTGCACGTTGCCTTACTCCACGCCACCTGCACCCTCCACTCACTGCCTCACCCTCCTCACGCTTCACGCAATCCAGCAAGCCACATTCAGCCCCTCACCGAAGACACACCCCCATAACCACCAAACCGACATACAAACAGCCCCAAACCGATACAAATCAGCCCCCTCTAGTAGCCAAAACAATGAATACATGAATAAACAACAGGGAAAACCCTAATGGATCCCTCTCAAAATTTATAACACAACTACCCTCACACGACGACCCCCTTGACACCATGCATAGCCAATAAACCCCTCACGCTCAGCCCCTCTCATGAAACACACTCAGCAGCCCTTCAAACAACCTCCTGAATACACGTACAAAGCCACCCTAAAAGCCCTAACTACTCACGTTCAGCGCCCTCACAAGCAAACCAATAAACCCTAAAGTCACGACCAAACACTCAGGCAGCCACCTTAAACACACACGTAGCAACCACTAACACAGATCACGCCACTACCCACTAAGCCCTCCACTCGTCACAGCCTGCCATTACCCACTCAGCCAATACACTTCACAACCCTTCACGCCTAGCCACCTACCTACTCACAAATCAACAGCCCACTGCCTCGTTCATAGCCTGCCTCGTTCACAACCAGCCTTCATCCTTCACGCCACCTACCCACTCACCAGCCCTCAACATTCACGCCTGCCCACTCAACCCTTAAGCAGCCCACGAGCCAGACATTAAACCCTTCACTTACTCGGCCAATTCACTTCACAACCCTTCACTCACCTACAGCCTTCAAACCCATTCAACCCCACAGCCTTCAAACGCCATCACTCAACACGCCCTCTGCCAGCAACTACCGAAAATAATCCCTTCATACAGCCCCTTTTGAACACCCAAAAACCAGCCCATCCATAGCCGTATCCCTCCTCCATTGCACCGCCCAAATACCTTTCATATCACAGCCCTCACTACACGCAAACTGCACTCACTGTACACACAAAAAACTTCCGCTCATCACACTCACTGCACTGCCCAGTTTACCGCAAATTTAACCCCCGAAAATGCCAAAAATAGTCCCTTAATTACCAAAAATAGTGACAAAAAATACAACAAAAAATAGCAGCAAAACGGAGTGAAAACAGCAGCCCAAACAGCGAAACAGCGAGGAAAAGCGTTGGATTAGTGAACCAGGAAAGTTACAGAATATCAACCCTTTCGACGGCCGTGTAACGCGCTTTCGAGAGACGACGAAAGAAGTTAGACCTGAGGGCACCTTCTTTATTTATTATTCTTAGTTTTTTATTTTTATTTTAATATATTATAGCATGAGAGTCATTTGTTGATGCATGATATGAATTCCGGATGAACGGAATGCGTGTTCTAATTTGTGGTATATCGGATGGAAATCCGGACGTAAATTCCGTAGCCGAATCCGAATGGACGGTAGTGTGGTTTGCACTCGGGATACAATGCCACGTACTACTTAAGAGACACATATTTCGTTTCATCCAAACATGTATGCGAGCATGATTTAGTCTAGTATGTTATTAATTTTTTTAGCATGATTTAGTTGTTTATTTTTAAGCATGAGTAGTTATTTATTTTGCGTTTGGAATTTGCATTAGGTTTATGTTGTTTGCTTTTCGCATTATATAATTGAAATATGTTCATGAGATTGCCGTGTGTTGTCGTGTGTTATGAGGACTTACTTTCCAAGCATGCAAACTTAGACATATGATTTATCTTTATGAACATGAACTAGATATAAGTTGTTGTTGAGCATGTTGCGTAGATTCAGTTAAGATATTGCACAAATCACATCATTACAAGTGGCATAAGTAAGAGACCATTCCGAACCCAACAAGTTTGAGGTCTTCCATTGCGAGGGGTGAGTGCGGCCTTAACTCTTTGTCCCGGTTCACTCCGGGTGGCGACTCAATGTTATTTCTCCGGTTTAGTTCCCTGCGAGCTATTCCGTACTCCCAACTGGGTCGCGAGCCTAGAACAGAGTCGCCGATTTCTATGTCCCACAGTCTGGCGACTCCACTGGGATAAGAGAATTGGCCCCGAAATAATGTCTTGTAATGATTGTGATTTGTGCTTTAGGTAATCATGTTTACTGTGGGTTGAAAGGGGTTTAATCAAAGGCACCTTTAATGCTATGTAATGGTTTGATGTCTTCCTTCATTCATTACCTTTCTATAAGGAAAAGCTGTGAAGGCACCTAGATAATCATCTACTTGTAGCCTACTATGATGGACTAATTTGGAGGACTCGTTGTTTATTCCTGACACCAATGGATAAGAGCCTAATGGGCTTGGGTACTTAAGAGAGCCTCGCTCCACCCTCCCTCTGGGGAATCTACAACGGGAAATCCATTTGACAGTCAGTCACACACCATAACTCATTGGCACGTACCTTTAGGTATAAAAAAGGTGCGCTCACTTGGTCGCTCGGACCCTTGAGTGGGGAGACCTAGTTGTGGGCAATCCTTCGTTAACTGGAGCTTTTATCTATACCTCTGTAAACCCGCGTATGAACTGTAGTTGTAGGACTAATAGAGACTATTCCTTTATGTTTGCGTTTAAGACCATTGTCATTTGGATTCAGTTGGACTTGTTGTCATGAGGTATGAGCTTGTTAGGCCATTTAAACTGGGATGAGTCTGTGCTTTATGGCAATCGGGCCGAATGTTTCTGAAATGCCGATGGGCCATCTTGTGTTTAGGCCTTTTATCATTTAAAGTTGTTTAGCCATGTTATCGCAAAAGTGTAAAGCTGTTGGGTCTTTTCAACTGGGACAAGTTTGCACCGCGCAATAGTATGATTGAATGCTTTAAAATGGTAATGGGCCGACTTATATATTCCATACATCGTACGCATCTCATGTATTCACGCATCATGTTAACCCTCGTGCCTTAAAAGCCATCATAGATATCCGTTGGGTTAGGAAAAAGAAGACTTGTCAAAGAAGAGTTTAGCAAACATGGACATCGGGAAAAAGGAAGCCGAGAAACAGAAAATTTTACGGCAAGGATAGAAAGACCATGGTGGGCCCAAAGAAAAGAAAAAAAAGAAAAAAAAGAGAGAAAAAAGAAGAAAAAAAAAAGGAAAAAGAAAAGAAAAAAAAGAAAAGAAAAAGAAAAAAATTGTTTGTTTTTAGTCCTTAATAGTTAGGCATAAGTCCAATGATGAAATTGATTGTTTCGGGGTGAAACCTTAGAAACGATAAACTCTTTATGTGCTTTTATCTGATACTTTGAGTGATTGATCTATGTTAGACTCGTAAGCACTTGATTATGGTTCTTAGCAGTGAAAACCTGAGTAGTTAGCAAAGTGACTAGTCGAAGAAATTGTAGGTCGGTGAATGACCGTTTGCTTAGATGTCTATCTTGATTTGCTTATGTTATGATGTGTGGTATGGTTAAAAATAAAAGAAAAGTCTCTAAAGAAAAGAATTGAATCACCTATAACCGATAAGCGTGAAGCTACCCATGGGCGAGTATTAGGACCACCATGAGGAGAAATGCTACCTTAAAGGGTAGGTGTGTTGAAAAAAAAGAAAAAAAAAAAAGAAAAAAAGAAGTGCAAAATGAAAAGAAAAAAAGTAAAGAAAAGAGAGACAAAGGAGAAGAAAGATAAAACCATACCACATTGAGCACGAAAAAGCAATTGCAGAGCCTAACTGAGATATCTAGGTTGGTTTGACCCATCGATCTCGATTTTTGAAACGAAATCATTGAGTTAGCTTACCTGAGGATTAAGCTGTGAAAGAACCTTTGCACACACACACTTTGAGTTTGGCTTAGATCATTTATCCAAAGACTTGGATTTTAGTGGCATTGGGTGTTTTGAAAGTTCTCTGGTTTCATTACTGAACATTCTTTGAGGATAATGATATGTATAACTATTAGGACTATTTCGTAGCATGTAATATAATATGATGATATGGAAGGCCCCACCACATAGTTCATCTTGACCAAGTGCAAACAGCGGAGAGCAGAAAGTTAAACCAAGTCTGGGGGCGACCAGTCTACCAGCTTGTGAATCAGCAATACAACGAGCCATGAGACCAGAGAGAAGACTGTGCAATCACCTGGAGAACTGGCGGAAGACCTTACCCAACAGAATAAGAAATTCATTCATGCATGCATGCATACACGTAACATATTTTGCAATTTTTTTGTGTGTTTGTTTTGTTCTGTATTCACAGGTTTCAAAGAAGAACAAGAGAAAGCGGCAAAGACAAGCCAACCAAAATCAGCAACATATGAGTAGTAGTTTCGGGGATGAGTCCCAAGGTTGAGGCCCATATCAGTTTCAGTCTTGGGGATGAGTCCCAGGGGCGAGGCCCATATCAGTATCAGTTTGGGGCGAGGCCCACATCATTCTGGGGGCTAGGCCCACATCAGCATCAGTCTGGGGGCGAGGCCCACATCAGCATCAGTCTGGGGGCGAGGCCCGTAATAGCATCAATATCAATCTTGCCGGGTATGGCACTCTGGGGGTGAGGCCCACATCATTATCAGTATCAGTGTTGCCGGGTATGGCACTCTGGGGGCGAGGCCCACATTAGTTCAGTATCAGTCTTGCCGGGTATGGCACTCTGGGGGCAAAGCCCACACCTTTATCAGAATCAGTCTTGCTGGGTATGACACTTTGGGGGCGAGGCCCACATCTTTATCAGTATCAGTCTTGCAGGGTATGACACTCTGGGGGCAAAGCCCACACCTTTATCAGAATCAGTCTTGCCGGGTATGGCACTCTGGGGGCGAAGCCCACATTAGCATCAGTAGCAGTCTTGCCGGGTACGGCACTCTGGGGGCGAGGCCCACATTAGCATAAGTAGCAGTCTTGCCGGTTATGGCACTCTGAGGGAGAAGCCCACATTAGTATCAGTAGCAGTCTTGCCAGGTATGGCACTCTGGGGACTAGGCCCACATCAGATATCAATTTCAATTTCACGGACGAGTCCTGGGGGGCCGAGGCCCACATCAGCATCAGTATCAGTTTAGCCGAGAATGGCAATCCGAGAATGGAGCAGAGTTCGAGAATGAACAAGCCGAGAATGTCAATCCGAGAATGGAACAGAGTTCGAGAATGAACAAGCCAAGAATGTCAATCCGAGAATGGAACAGAGTTCGAGAATGAACAAGCCGAGAATGGCAATCCGAGAATGGAACAGAGTTCGAGAATGAACAAGATGAGAATGGCAATCCGAGAATGGAACGGAGTTCGAGAATGAACAAGCTGAGAATAGCAATCCGAGAATAGAATGGAGTTCGAGAATGAACAAGGTGAGAATGGAAATCCGAGAATGGAAACACAGTTCGGGAATGAACAAGCCGGGAATGGCACTCCAAGAATGGAACACAGTTCGGGAATGAACAAGCCGGGAATGGAACTCCGAGAATGGAAACACAATTCGAGAATGAACAAGCCGGGAATGACACTCCAAGAATGGAAACACAGTTCGGGAATGAACAAGCCGGGAATGGCACTCCGAGAATAGAGCACGGTTCGGGAATGCACCACCTTACAGTAACGGTTCGGGAATGGACCACTTTACAGTAACGGTTCAGGAATGGACCACATCACAGTAACGGTTTGGGAATTGACCACCTCACAGTAACGGTTCGGGAAAGGACACCTCACGGTAACAGTTCGTGAATGGACCACATCACAGCAACGGTTCAGGAATGAACCAGGGGTCGCAGCACCTCACCACCAAATCAACTCAACTCAACACATGGCAAGTCAAGTGGCAGCTGGCGAGCCAGGTAAGTAAAAAATGCATTGCACGTACTTTGATAGGATTGTCATTGTCACACACTGCACAAGTCCCATCAAAGTGGGGGCGACTGTAGGCACTGCATTTTTGCATATAAGTCTCGATGATGAGTCTCGTATGGAGACACTACCTCTTTAGTTGTGAAAGCCGCGGGAAACAGACGTCAGAAGGGAATAGTCAAGAATTGACACCTTGTTGGATTTGACTCACTGGAGTAGCTTCAGAGTCGCTCGTTGGACCTCCGTTATTAAAACACCTTCATAGCCCAAGCCCATTAAATTTCACCCAATAATAATTAAAACATTTAAAACACATGTCACAAATTAAATTAAATTAAAATTAAAATCAATAAATTAAACACAAATTAAATAATTCACTCACCAATTTAAATAAAATTCCCCACCAATTACAATTATTCCTTTCCTTTAATAAACTAAATAAAATAAATTCCAATTTACTTGATTTCTTTCATTTTAAAAATCCCATACCAAACCCTAACATGCACTGTTATATAAAGAAAATACAAAAACCCTAATGGTCTCTCTCCTCTCTCTCCCCATGGTAACCCTCCCTCACAAAACCTAAATACACGCTCACTGCCTCACACCCCTCACGTTCATCAACCTAACGTAACACGCATCCAACCCCCATGCACGTTGCCTTACTCCACGCCACCTGCACCCTCCACTCACTGCCTCACCCTCCTCACGCTTCACGTAATCCAGCAAGCCACATTCAGCCTCTCACAGAAGACACACCCCCATAACCACCAAACCGACATACAAATAGCCCCAAACCGACACAAATCAGCACCCTCCAGTAGCCAAAACAATGCATACAAACAAGCAAAACCCTAATGGATCCCTCTCAAAATTCATCACACAACTACCCTCACACGACAGCCCCCTTGACACCATGCATAGCCAATAAACCCTCACCCTCAGCCCCTCTCATGAAACACACTCGACAGCCCTTCAAACTGCCTCCTGAATACACGCACAAAGCCACCCTAAAAGCCCTAACTACTCACGTTCAGCGCCCTCACAAGCAAACCAATAAACCCTAAAGTCACGACCAAACACTCAGGCAACCACCTTAAACACACACGTAGCAACCACTAACACAGATCACGCCACTACCCACTAAGCCCTCCACTCGTCACAGCCTGTCATCACCCACTCAGCCAATTCACTTCACAACCCTTCACGCCTAGCCACCTACCTACTCACAAATCAACAGCCCACTGCTTCATTCATAGCCTGCCTCCTTCACAGCCAGCCTTCATCCTTCATGCCACCTGCCCACTCACCAGCCCTCAACATTCATGCCTGCCCACTCAACCCTCAAGCAGCCCATGAGCCAGACATTAAACCCTTCACTTACTCAGCCAATTCACTTCACAACCCTTCACGCACCTACAGCCTTCAAACCCATTCAACGCCACAGTCTTCAAACGCCATCACTCAAGACGCCCTCTGCCAGCAACTACCGAAAATAATCCCTCCATACAGCCCCTATTGAACACCCAAAAACCAGCCCATCCATAACAGTATCCCTCCTCCATTGCACCGCCCAAATACCCTTCATATCACAGCCCTCACTGCACGCAAACTGCACTCACTGTACATACAAAAACATTGCCGCTCATCACACTCACTGCACTGCCCAGTTTACCGCAAATTTAACCCCCGAAAATGCCAAAAATAGTCCCATAATTACCAAAAATAGTGACAAAAAATACAACAAAAAATAGCAGCGAAACAGAGTGAAAACATCAGCCCAGACAGCGAGGAAAAACGTTGGATTAGTGAACCATGAAAGTTACGGAATATCAACCCTTCCGACGGCCGTGTAACGCGCTTTCGAGAGACGACAAAAGAGGTTAGACCTGAGGGCACCTTCTTTATTTATTATTCTTAGTTTTTTATTTTTATTTTAATATATTATAGCATGAGAGTCGTTTGTTGATGCATGATATGAATTCCGGATGAACGGAATGCGTGTTCTCTTTTGTGGTATATCGGATGGAAATCCGGACGTAAATTCCGTAGCCGAATCTGAATGGACGGTAGTGCGGTTTGCACTCGGGATACAATGCCACGTACTACTTAAGAGACACACATATTTCGTTTCATCCAAACATGTATGCGAGCATGATTTAGTCTAGTATGTTATTTATTTTTTTAGCATGATTTAGTTGTTTATTTTTAAGCATGAGTAGTTATTTATTTTGCGTTTGGAATTTGCATTAGGTTTATGTTGTTGTTTGCTTTTCGCATTATATAATTGAAATATGTTCATGAGATTGTCGTGTGTTGTCGTGTGTTATGAGGACTTACTTTCCAAGCATGCAAACTTAGACATATGATTTATCTTTATGAACATGAACTAGATATAGGTTGTTGTTGAGCATGTTGCGTAGATTCAGTTAAGATATTGCACAAATCACATCATTACAAGTGGCATAAGTAAGAGACCATTCTGAACCCAACAGGTTTGAGGTCTTCCCTTGCGAGGGGTGAGTGCGGCCTTAAATCTTTATCCCGGTTCACACCGGATGGCGACTCCATGTTATTTCTCCGGTTTAGTTCCCTGCGAGCTATTCCGTACTCCCAACTGGGCCGCGAGCCTAGAAAAGCGTCGCCGATTTATGTGTCCCACAATATGCCTAACCATGAAGGGCTTTTCTCTCTTTTTTTTTCACTCCACTAGAATTCTTCCTTTCAACTACTGATAATGCGGGCCTCGCCCCCAGGATTCATTCTCGAAAACTGCTGGCAACGTGGGCCTCAACCCTGGGATTCATTCTTGAAAACCGCTGACACTGTACTGTTTGCTGCTTCTGGTTGGCTTGCATTTTCTGATTTTTCTTTTCTTTCTTCGAAACCTGCGAATACAAAATGAAACAAAACAAAACAAAACAAGAAAATAATGCAAGTTCGTTATGTGTATGCATACATGCATGGATGAGTTTCCTATTCCGTTGGGTTAGGTTTTCTGCCAGTTCTCCCAGTGATCGCTCGAACTTCTCTCCTTCAGGAAAAATATTGCTTCAACCTGTCCACGTTGATTGGCTCGGTGAACTCATTTCCTTCTAAATCTGACAGTCTCATTGCCCCGTTTCCCATCACTCTCTTGACTATGTAGGGTCCTTCCCAGTTGGGTCTGAACTTTCCTCTCGGGTCCAACGTTGACGTCTTTGACTGCTTGAGTACTAGGTCGCCTTCTCTAATCTTGGTAGGACACACCTTCTTGTTAATTGCTCGAGCCAACCTTTTCTGGTATATCTGCATATGGTGCAAGGACTTCATTCTCTTCTCATCTAATAATGCTAACTGTTCGAATCTCTGTGAGGCCTATTCTTGATCACGTAACTCTGCCTCCGCTAGTACGCGTATTGACTGTATCTCAACTTCTACCGGTAATACTGCTTCCATTCCGTAGACCATCGAATATGGCGTGGCTCCCGTTGCCGTTCTCACAGAAGTTCTGTATCCCCACAGGACGTATGGCAGTTTGTCCGCCCAATCTCTATAACTTTCCGTCATCTTGGCTAGTATCTTCTTTATCATCTTATTGGCTGCCTCGACTGCCCCATTTGCTTGTGGTCTGTAAGGTGACGACTTGTGATTTCCTATGCCGTATTTCTGTAGCATCGCCTTGGTTTCTCCTTGAAAATGAACTTTGTTGTCCGTTACTACGTGATGCGGCATTTCGTATCGACATATGATGTTTCGGGCTATGAACTTCACCATCTGCTTTGCTGTAACATTATGAAACGACTCGGCTTCTACCCATTTCGAAAAGTAGTCTACTGCCACTACTATGAAACGATGTCCATTCGATGCGTGTGGTCGAATTTCTCCGATCATGTCAATTCCCCATGCTGAGAAAGGCCATGGCTCCGATAGTCCGTGCAACTCCGTGTGTGGCAAATGGTTCAAGTTACCGTGCGCTTGACAATCGTGACAATGCTTCACCAACTTCGAGCAGTCAGCTTCCATGGTCGACCAATAGAAGCATTGTCTCACTATCTTGCGAGACAAATTGAATCTGTTCATGTGCGGTCCACACTCTGGCGTGTACTTCTTCCATCGCTTTCTGAGCCTCTTCCTTCTTCAAACACTTCAGTTGGATTTCATTCGCTTGTCTCTTGTATAGTTCTCCCTTCAAACTCACATACTGGGATTCCAACTTCTGAATGACTATCATGTCCTTCCTACCTGCTTCTTCTGGGAATTCCCCACGTTCCAGGTATCGCTGAATATCGTAGTACCAAGGTTTCCCATCGTCGATTTCTACTTCTAAGATCCGTTCGATATCGTAACTGGGCTTGCTTGCTGTCGTCAACACTAGTGGTCTCATCACCAATTTCTCTAGATTCTCCCAAGTTGCGGCTAGGGTGGCTAAAGCGTCTGCCATTTGGTTCTCTTCTCGCGGCAAGTGCTGGAATTTACAATCGGGAATAGCTTGTGCTAACTTCCTGAGGTGAAATAGGTAAGGTCTCAACCGCTCCTCCTTCAATTCCCATTCTCATTGCATCTGCCGAACTACTAACATCGAGTCTCCGTAGACTTCTACATTATTAGCTCTCAAGGTTATCAATGCTGTCAGTCCAAAGGCGCATGCTTCATATTCAGCCATGTTGTTGGTTACTCTGAACGTCAGCCTCTTGGCCATAGGCAAGGTTTCTCCTTCGGGGCTAACTATCACGATTCATATCCCGGCTCATTTGTAGTTTACTGCTCCGTCAAAGTACATCTTCCATCCTTGGACCATTATTGCTCGGATCACCTCGTCTGGGAATTCAAACTTGTATTGGTCTCCTTCTATGGGTTGTAATGCTAAGAACTCCGCTACGACTCGACATTTGATTACTTTAGAAGTGAGATACTCAATATAAAACTCTGTCAGCAACACTAACCATCTGCCTAACTTCCCTACTAGCGAAGGCACCGAATGCAGGTACTTCAAGGGATTCTCATTCGCTACCACTTAGATCTTGTAAGATTGGAAGTAATGACGTAAATTTCTAGACACCCATACTACCGCCAAACAAATATTCTTTACCTCTTGATAGCGGGTCTCATACGTAAGCATCTTCTTACTGAGGTACTGCATGCTCCCGAGAACCCATCTGAGAATGAGTACATGGTAGATAAAGCCGCGCTAATGGCAGTATATGTTCATGTTGAGGTGTGGTGGTAGAGGGTTGGGAAGTGGTCTAGCTTCTAAGGGTTTTAGGAGTCTCGTCTCTTCAACTTCTCAAGCACCTTAGACAAAGGCTTACCCACGTTAGAAAATCGCCTATTTCTGATGGCGGCAACTTTGGCGGAAATAGGTTTGGCTCCCGACAGCCCCCCAATGGTCCTCATATTCAGGCCATAAAATTTCATGTTCTCAGCTTCTTCCTCCTCAATATCCATAACAGTCTCCATCAACTGTCGAAAATCGGTAATCATAGAGGTCATCCTCCTCAGCTTGCCATAAATCGAGGGCTTAGTACCCTTGATGATCATCTTGATTTGGTCCTTCTCCGAGGGTCAAGTCTGCATCTTCAAAAGCTGACTCCTCCAGCGATCTACATAATCCTTGAAGCTCTCATATGGCATCTGCTTGGTATTCTCCAAGTCTCGGAGCGACAAGTCGATCTCCAAATCCGTGACATACTGATTCAGAAAGGCCTCCGCCAATGCCCTCCAATCATCATTGACCTTCCTCTCAAGGCCATGATACCACACCACAGGCGCTCCCTCAAGCGACATCCCAAACATCTTCTGAACCTGACGCTTCGACAGACCCACCGAACTCATCACAGAAACATACTGCCGAAGATGGACCCTCAAATCCCCATTCCCATTGAACTTGGCTATGTCGGGCATCTTGAACTGAGACGGTAGCTGCTCCTCAAAACTCATCACCTCGTAGTCTAGCAAGTCATCATGCTTACCCCTCATCTTACGGGTAACAGACTCTACCTGATCCTTGAGTTTCTACAACTCGACCTGAGACCCGGCTACCATTCCCGCGGCATACTCAGCCATGTCATCATCGAAAGCGGGGATCTCATCACTCACCCTACTCAGAGGCTCTTCACGCCTAACATTCTCAGAGCTTTCTACCCCTCCTGCGCGGGGTACTGCCATATTGGCCACAGCGGCGGTCAAAGCTTGCAAGTGATCGGTAATCTTTGTGAGATTAGTCTCCAACTTATCCATGCGAGAACCTTTGTTATCGAACTCACTCATGTTCGCTAACGGTCTTTTGACGAGTCTTCTTTCTTCTCTAACCCAACGGAAATCTTTGACGTCTTTAAAACTACGAGTTAGCATGGTACATGTATGCGGGCGATGCATGGAATATATAAGCCCGTTAAGGTTTTCATACAAGTTGGCCCATTATCATTTCAAAGCATTCAATCATATTATTACAAGGCGCAAACTTGTCCCAGTTGAAAAGGCCCAACAGGTTTACACTTTTGCAATAACGTGGCTAAACGACTTCAAATGATAGGAGGCCCAAACACAAAGTGGCCCATCGATATTTTAGAAGCTTGTGGCCCAATTTTCATAAGACACAAACTCGTCACAGTTTAAATGGCCCAACAAGTTCACATCTCATGACAAGAAGTCCAAATGAATCCAAATGACGATGGTCCCAAACACAAGCATAAAAGGTTGGCTTCTATAGGTCATACAACTATGGTTCACATGCGGGTTTGTAGGAGTATAGATAAAGGCTCATGCCGGCGAATGATTACCCACAACTAGGTCTCCCCACTCAAGGGTTCGAGCGACCAAGTGAGCGTACCTTTTTTTATACCCTAAAGTACGTGCCAACAAGTGATGGTACCATATAACGATCTGCCGCTTCAAATGAAAATGACTTCACGATACATGGATAACTGTCAAATGGGTTTCTCTATTGAAAATTCCTCAGAGGGAGGGTGGAGCAAACTCTCTTAAATACCCTAACCTCTTAGGCTTTTATCCCCTTGGTGATAGGAATAAACAACAAATCGTCCAAATCAGTCCATCACTTTAAATATACTCCAAATGATTATCTAGGTGTCCTCACAGCTTTTCCTTTTGGCTATAAAAAGGTAGCGAGTGAAAGAAGACACCAAATCACTATCTAACTCTAATGATACCTTAAGTTACATCAACTCTAGACAAGGTTAACTAAAGCAAAAATCACAAACATTACAAGATATTATTTTGGGGCCGATTCTCTATCCCCAGTGGAGTCGCCAGACTGTAGGACACAAAAATGGACGACGTTGTCCCGGGCTCGCAGCCCGGTCAGGAGTACGAAGTAGCCCGCGGGGGACTAAACCAGAGAAATAAAATGGAGCCGCCACCCAGCGTGAACTGGGAAGTGATTTAAGGCCGCACTCACCCCTCGCAAGGGAAGACCTCAAATCATTGGGTTCGAAAGGGTCTCTTACTTATGCCTCTTGTAATGAACGAATTTAAGCGATAATATAAACAAGTCTACACAACATATATACGCAAGAATAACTTACATCTAAGTTTGCATACAACCTATATCTAAGTTCGCATACAGCCTATATCTAAGTTTGCATGCATAAAAGTAAATCGACATAACGGTAAGTACACAATTTCATGAACACATTAAATTGATAAATACGCAAATATAAATAGACAATAATGGAAAAAACGTAAATATTAAAGAGAGATAATTAAGCATATGATGGAGATGGGAATAACTTAAAGAGACAATCATGCATAAAACATGATGAAGAAATATGTCCAGTGTGTGCGCATTCATGTAGCGTTCGTAAACGCGTTCGAACGGTAAACAGAATGCACGCGTTCGAGTAGCGTTTGATAACACGTTCGAACGGGCTGAGGCAGAATGCATACGTTCGTGTAGCATTTGATAACGCGTTCGAACAAGAGTGAGACAGAATGTTCGCATTTGTATAGCGTCTGGGAACTCGTTCGAACGGGACAAGACCTGATGCATGGTAAAGCATAATGCATGCACGTTCGAGTTGCGTTTGTAAACGTGTTCGAACGGAAACAAGAAAGAATGCATACGTTCGTGTAGCGTTCTAAAACGCTTTCGAACGAGATTACCAAAATGGCATCCGAAATGACACCAACACATACGTGAATAAACAAATACATAATATAGGACCCCGTGTACCCGGTTGAACGTATTTCATATTCAATCGAGTGTACGTCGTCCGGCGTGGCAAAACATCATGGTAAAGGTATCCTTTAGGCTTTTTATCCCTCAAACAGAGGACCTTTAATCTCACGTGATTAGCCAATGCGTACTAGATCACAATGCATGAAATAACAAAGAAATACTATGCGAAAAATACATAACGGAATAATAAAAGGTGCGGCAAAATATTGTTGTAAAGGTAGCATTTTAGGCTTTTTCCCCCTCAAATAGAAGACCTTTAAACCAACATAATTAGCCCATGCGCATCAAGTAACAATGCATAGAAGATAAATAAGGCAATAATATGGGACCTCGAATGTCCTATTGAACATATCTCACGTTCAATCAAACGTACTTCGTCCGGCGTGGCAAAATATCGTGGTAAAGGTAGCCTTTTAGGCGTTTTCTCCCTCAAATAGAAGATCTTTGAACCAACATAGTTAGCCCATGCGCATCAAGCAACAATGCGTGAACAAGGAAGAAAATTCATAGAAAATAAAAGGTGGAATAATGAACACTAAATTAAATATCAAAATGTAACATGTGCTTGAAAGTTTCTCAAGCAGTACGTGGAGTTGTATCCCAAGTACAGACCGCGCTACCGTCCATTCGGATTCGGCTACGGAATTTATGTATGGGTTTCCATCCAATATACCATGAGATATAGCATAAAATCATTCATCCAACAACGATAACATACATGGACCAACAAGATGAATGCGAAGAAATAATAATAATTAACTAAAAAAGATGAACGAAAGTAAATAAAAGGGTGCCCTCAGATCTTACCTTTTAAGTTGCCTATTGGAAGTGCGTTACGTGGCCGTCAGAAGGGTTAATACTTCGTAACTTTTCTGGTGTTCTGGTTCGAGACTTTCCCTCGCTGTTTCATTGTTGTTCGCTGCCGTTTCCGATGTTTTCTTCGTTGTTTTTCTACTATTTTAGGAATTATTTTTTGGGCTGATTCGGTCTTGGTTTATGGGCTTTTTTTTGGAATGTTTATGGTATTAGGTTAGTGTCGGTGCAGGGCTGCTGTGAGGCAAGAGACGTGTGTCTTTGGCTGGTTGAAAGATGGTTTGGTCGGTTAGTGGCTGGTATTTGGTCGGGTAACAGGATGCTGTTTGAGGCCAGTGACGTGTAATGAGAGGGATTAGGTTTCTTGTGCGTTGTCTGCCGATTAAGGGGCTGTGTGTTTCTTGTGTTTTCGTGAAAGGAGAGAGCTTATGGTTTTACTTCTTTTTTGTTTTTTTTAAGGTTGCCTTGAGTCTCAAAGGGGGGGAAGGGTTTGGAGTTTTGGTTTCTTTTATAATGGTGCACTAGGGTTTCTAGGTAATGAAGGAAATCATGCCAATATGGGATGTGTTTAATTAATTAAAAAAAGGGAAACAAATTTTGTATTTTTGGTGGGGAATGTATTTATTTTGGGAGGTGATTGGATTTGATTAGATTTGATTTATTTAGTTTAGGAAGGGGGATTTTATTTGATTAGGAAGGATATTTATTTTGATTTGATTTGATTTGTTTTAATTTAATTGGATTTGATTTAATTTAGACATGTGTTTTAAATGTTTTAATTATTTTTGGATTAGGTTTGGTGTTATAGGCTTGGGGCTTTAATTTTAAAACAGAAACACAGACGACCAATCGAACGCGTTCCAGGACGCTACACGAACGCCCGCAATCTGTTCGCCGTTCGAATGTGTTTCTGAACGCACATGCAGTGAACATGCAAATTACATTTGACGACGTACTTATCTTGAATTTCCCCTTCCGACGTTCGTTTCCCGCGACTTCTGCAACTTATCGGGTAGTGCCTCCCAACGAGGCTTATCATCGGGCTTTCAAGCAAAATTGCAAGTGTCTACAACGGTTCGGCCCGTTCGGATGTGTTTTTCGTTTAACGTTTAAATGATTTATAAATAATCATCATTATTCATAAAAGTTGCCCTAGTGCTCTACGAGTATGTTTCATTAGTGACTCTCTAGATTCAGGTATATCCGTCACAAAATCCAATTTCGTGTCCATAATTTACCCACCCGTAAATTATGACGACCATAGATAAACTAGCTGAATCATATAGGTCGAGGTCATTGCATACGTATAATCCCTCCGTCACAGGTATCAGGATAATACCAGAGATATAGATGTAAACGTCAAATCTCTATAGATATTATCCCGTCGACGTATCTATTAGCAATCTCTAATTAACATTCGGAAATCACTTCCGAAGTATACTGTGGCCACAGATTTAACAGACTGCTAATTATATATGGACTACCTATGCTCTGTACACAGAACTGACGGATCCTATCTTGATACACACAGGATATCCTGAGGATCGGTCCACACCCAACGAGCAGGAGGAGGTCTGATCTAAATAGATCGGTGGCGTGACTGCCATCTAAGTGTGGAGGATGTCTCATACATCCACAGTGGTATCTCAAGTCAAATGACCACTATGCTACTCAACCCGAGAAGATTCTTATTGACGTTGGTGTACCATCCATTAAGAATCTTCGGTGAGTCGTTCAATGTTTATCCATTATAAACACCTACACGTTTATACGAGTCTCCCTAGACTCATGGTTCATTGGGATAAACCATCGGACCAAGTCTCGATATACGACATATACTGGTCTCAACAGATTTGACTAACCGACCCGTGTTAGTGAATCTTGACCAGGAACGATATTTGATAATATACATTTAGCAGTGACACTTCCCAATGTCAATTACATACTACCTTTGTAATTGTGTACTGCATTATATATTATCGGGTCTTTGTTTAATATATACATATCACTAAACCATATTTAGTTTCAATCTAATCGTAATCAGATCGAATACGTATATAAAAACAAGAGGTGCAACCATAAATAAGTAATATTATGGAAAAAAGGGATGTTCGTATTCATGAATCAGACATAAATACGGTCCGAATTGGCGCTCTGAGCACCAACCCCAACAATGCAATGGTAAGAAAGTAGCAGAGTAGAACTACCATTGGCCGGTGCAGTGACATGGAAAATGACTAATTTTATTGGCCGAATTCTGGGTAGTTAAGGAGAGTTGTTACTACAATTATGATAGAGAGACATGAGTTGACGTTATGGGCAGTGTAATAGTGGATTTGGAAGCCTATATAAAGGGGTTGAAGTCTCAGATTTAAGGGTTAATAAAATTTACATCTCAACACTTAGAGAGAAACCAAGAGCCAAAATTCTATGGATTGAGAGAGAAAGTTGGTAAGTTGTTTGACTATTGAGAAAATTATAACATAAGACCCGATGTATTGTAAACTTTTTGTAAGTTCATTAACCCACTTGTAGCTCGAGTCGGTCTTGACTCCGAACAGCAATAAAACACACCCAATTTCTCCTGTGGATGTAGGTTGGAGCCACTCTCAACCGAAATACATAAATTATTTCCTCTGTGATTTATCTATCTACTTGCTGATTTTGCATTTGGTTCTCTACTAACCAAACAATCTAGAGAGACTCATAAAGATATGTTGGTGTTCATGGTGGATGAACACTGAATGACTCACCAAAAATTCATATTAGATGGTACACCAACGCCAATAGGAATCGTCACGAGTCGATTAACATAGTGATCATTTGACTTGATATACTATAACGTATATATGAGTTATCTTCTATATTTTGATGGCAGTCACATTATCGTTCTAGGTCAGACCTCTGTCTGTTTGTTAGGTGTAGTTAGATGTTAAGGATATCAGGTGATGTATCCAGAAATGATATGTCAATCATGTGTATAGAATTTAGGTATTCACTTCATGAGATTACGATATGTTAAATCCATGACTGTGGTACACTATGAAAGCTAACTTCGAGTGTAATTAAGAGATCTTGAATCTATACGTCAATGACATTATACCTCAGGAGATTTGACATTTATATCTATGTCTCTGGTATAATCCTGATACCTATGGCAAATGGATTATATGTATGCGACGACCTCAACTTGTATAGTTCAATGAGAATATCTTTGGTCATCATAATTTACGAGTGTGTGAATTATGGACATGAAATTGGATTTTGTGATGGATATACCTGAACTTATAGAGTTTCACTTAATAAAATATACTCATAAAGCATTAAGGCAACATATCATGAATAATATTGATTATTCATAAATCGTTTAATGGTTAAATGAAAATAGACACGTCTATGGGCATTTCGGTCATTTTCATAAATAAAATGTAAATGTATTTGATACATAATTTGATTAAATACATATAAATTAATTGTCAAATGAGATTTCATTTATGTATGTATTTTGTCATTTATTGTAAGTTAAAAATTAATTATTTAATTATATGTAATAATTGTTATAAAATATGGTTAAATATAAATATGGACAAATGCCATGATTTAGATTAAAGAAATTTAGTCTTATCATTTTAAGTGTGAAATGATCATTTTATCCCTCCTTCAGTCGGCCAAGCTTACCTTAAGTATAAAATTAAATTGGTTTCATTTTGCTCATTATTCAAACTTCCAAAGAACATAAGTAAAAAAGGATTGAGAAAAAAAAAACTAAATATTAAAGTAAAATTTTGAAGGAATTGAAAAGATAAGGTATTTTTCTTTCATTCTTTAATTAGGAAATTCTTTCGTTTGCTCTATTAATTTACATATGATGTAGATCTAGTTTTTCCTTTCTTGAATTTGTGTTGAGAGAGTTGGTTGCTTGATTAGGTGAATACATGCATGTGTAATATCTATATTAAGCCTAATTAGAGTAATTTTGACTTAATTTGATAAATAGTTGTTATTCTAGAATTAATATGCCACTCTATAATGACCTAGAATTGTTCTTAAATTATTTCATTGTGGTGAGACTTGATTGGTGTTGGAAAGTTTGGATTACAAGATGGATTTGAATTAATTTTGATTAATTAAAAAATTAGGGTTTATATCTAATTTCAAAATTAGGGCTTTTCATGTCTTTGATGTAAATTGGCGTGTATTTGATGCACGAATCATTTTGATAGTGTTTTGGAAACACCTAATTATGTATTTGACAAATCAGGACCAAAATGATCATAATGCAAAAGTTTACACTTTAGGCTAATTTTCGTTAATTAGGGATTTTTGTTACAAATATGTTTTTCTAGTATTGGAGAATAATTTATTTTAATAATCCAAGAAAATTATTAAAATCGAAAAAATTTGATTTTTTCGCCTTTTGCTTCGCGTACCAATAAATTATTAAAACACCAACAAATATTGGTTAATTTATCCGGATTAAATTTTTTTTTTAAAATTCAATTTCTCTGATCAACGCGCTTCCTCAGCATTTTCCCTAACATTGTAGGTGTAGGGGAATATAAAACTTAATTATTTAAGGTATCCCACATATCCACATACATTGTATTTTCATGTGGATAGTTAAATAATAAGCATATAAGTTATGGAAATGTGAATGGTTTCTTTTTATATAAGGTTGTAACTTATGCACTTTTTAATGTAAGGAAGTGTATTAGTTAAACTAATTATTGATCACTTGTTTAATGGTGAAAATTCAAGGGTTTTAAGTTACATAATTTAATTGGTCCATAGCCTAACCAACTCTAAACTTTATACAAGGTTTTGTGCTATTAAGTGGAATAAGCTATTAAATGGAATAGGTTAAAAGACACTTTTATTAGTTTGGGAGAATACTAAAAGATTAGTATTGTTAGGACAACGATAGTTCAAGGTATAATCCTATCTATTTTATTTCTTACACAATAAGCTTGCAAAAAATAAAAAATAAAAAGAAAAAAGATCATGTAACACTTATCAATGTTTGTTACCACTTACCAATGTCTTATCGCTTACAATATCAGCAATTGTTATCAATAGAAATCAATTTATTTTTTAGGGTGAAGGGGTGGGCAAAGCCCAAATTCAATTTTTTTTTTTTTCTCTTTACCTCTCTCAAGATTCAAACTCATATGGTAAATTAAATAGAACTACTTGAAAACTATTCGGCTACACCCTTAAGGGTATGGAAAAAAGGTGATGTGGGTTTGGCCGATTCAATGGCTCTATATCCAAATTTGTTGGAGCAACCTCAACCGAGCACCACATATGCGCTCACAAGGGGTTTGATTCTTGGTTGATATTGAGCGCATGTGAACAGTACCATGCTAAATTTGCCGTACACACTTTGTTATTGTTTGTTATATATATATATATATATATATTTAATAATTCTATAAAAAGCTTTCAAATGATAAATTTGGTGCCAGAGTTGAAATAATAATTGGAAAGGATACAACATTTGGTATAAATTTTACACCAAATATAATTTTATCATTGGGATTGCCCTAATGTTCGTTAATAGATTTATGCTCACTAAAGTAAACAGTGTTTCATTAGGAATTTCACTTTTTGAGGTAAACTTTTGACATGCATTATTCTTTTGTGAAATTTACTTCTCTCACCTCCTTTGACAAGCCCCACTCCCTTTCCCTCTCATGAATTTATAAAAATCCCCCCCCCCCTCCCTTCCTTATAAAATAATACCTCCTAGTCCCCATATATACTTATTTCATTTACAAATAATTAATTTACAAATAATCACTTTTTGAGGTAAACTTTTGACATGACATTATTATTTTGTGAAATTTACTTCTCTCATCTCCCTGACACACCACACCCCGTCCCCCTCATGAATTATAAAAATGTCCCCCCCTTTATAAAATAATACCTCCTAGTCCCATATATACTTATTTCATTTACAAATAATTAATTCACAGAATAATACTTATTTCATATATATATATATATATATATTAATTTACAAATAACATATATACTTATTTCATTTTATTAATTAATTTTTTTTATTTTATAATTTTTTTATTTTGTTAAATTTATATTTGTTTGCTCTTTATATCTATTATTTTTTACTTGTTTAATAAATATTACAAATTTCTTATTTATTGTTATTTTATTTTTATGTTCATTTATTCATTTAATTTTTTGATTCTTTATTTATATATTTGTTTAACACTACTTATGTATAATAAAAATGTTCTCATGTATATTAGAAAAATATATATTTAAAAAGAGTACAAATAACAATATAAAAAGTTACACTTAAAATATAAAAATTAAATAGATATATAAAGAGAAAAAAAAAATTTAACAAAAATAAAATAAAATAATGAATTAATAAAATGAAATAAATATATATGTTATTTTTAAATTAATATATATTTATATATATATTTGGGGAGGGGAGATTTTTGTGAAAGAATGGGATATTTTTGTAAACTTGAAAGGGGGACAAGGGGGTGGGACAGTCAGGAGGGGTGAGAGAAGTGGTCCTCTTCTTTTGTTCAGGACACTCAACCAATGATGAAAATTTTGAGAAGTTTAAAGAAGAATCTTAAGAGGGCGAGTCATAGTGATGAGATCATTGCCATAATTTAGGAAAATTATCTCCGATCCATTCTAAGTTAGGTAAAAATTCGAAATATTATAATATTTTTGATTTTATCATTTTTCCATCTGATATTATAAAATTTTATATTTTCCACTCAAAGTTATAAAAATGTATCATATTCCATATGAAAACGTACTTTGGAACTCTAGGTGAAAAATGATAAAGTCAAAAATATTATAATATTTTCAGACTTTCACTTATTTTAGGATTGACCAGAAATAATTTCCCTAAAATCTATTTTATTTTTTCTACTTAACTAACTGACATTGATTATATAAAATAATTTAATCATTTTATTTTAAACTTCCAAAGCTTGTTTGACTTTCCCATCTTTCATACTTATTTTTTATTTTTTATTTTTTATCTTTTTTTTTTTTTTTTTTGGAAACGATGGAAACCCGCCACCAAACCACCCATTCTGGACCGCGGCGCAGGTAAAACCACCGGCTATCCCAGACTCTTACAAGAAGTGCACCCCATGTGAGCACATTTTCTAGCTCTGCATAGATAAAGTGGTCCAGACTCCAGAGACTATTATTAGTCTTTTGAATATTTTCATGTTTCTTACAATTCACCGATTGAACGTGTACTCGTTTAAGCCCAAACTCTTAAATACATTTTATACAACTTTCTTGAGCATTTCTGACACTCTAGTTTTTTCTTGTGTCTCATCACATAATTTAATATTTGATTGTCGTGTGAATTTCTTCAGGATAATGTATATGGATTCGGTATGAGTAGTAGTAACTTTTTTTATTACTACTAAGAAGATAATTTTCTGTATAAAAAATAGCTCCAATTACAGTGAAAAAGTCACTAAACAAATGAGTCATCATGAGCCTCTTCCATCTCTCTCTAGATAAATAAATATATTAGGAAGAAAAATTATATTGGTAGGCACACAGATCATATTGTATTGAAAATGTATAAACCAAGTGTCAGTAATTTAAGGAGACATGCAACCTTTCTATATTATCAATATAGTTACAGATTAGAAATTCAAAATACAAAAGTGAGACTATTGTGGAGAACCCATTGGTGATATCAAGGCTGAAGATTTGGAATTATTGACACAATTATCTGTTACTTTAATACCTCCCTGTAAATTGATGGGAGGAATAGTAAAACACATTGCCGTTTGCCCCTTGGTAAAAACATCAGCAACTTGATCTTGAGTTGAGGTATATTGAACTAGAATATATTTATTGACCACTTTTCACGGATGAAATGATAATCAACCTGGACGTGCTTCGTTCTTATATGATATATTGGGTTGGAAGCGAGGGCAATTGCTCCAATATTGTCACAACATAAAATTGGAGAAGAAGACAATTGAACACATAGATCACGTAACAACATTCAGAGCCAATACAATTCTACAGTAGCAAGAGCCATTGATCGGTATTCAGCTTCTATACTTGACCTAGAGACCACATTTTGCTTCTTTGCACTCCAAGAAATGAGGTTCTGACCCATAAATACGCTATATCCACTAGTAGATCACCTGTCATCAGGATACCCTGCCCAATCTGAATCACAAAATGCATTGAAAGACATTGAGGAAGGAGTGTAAAATAACCCATAGTCAATTGTGCCTTTTAAGTATCTAAGAACCCGTTTTGCAGCACACCAATGTGACTCCCTAGGATTATGCATGAACTGACAAAGTTGGTTCATAACATAACTTATATCAGGACGTGTAAGTGTACAATACTGGAGGGCACATGCGATTTGCCTATATTCTGTTACATCTTTCAACAAGCCGGAAGTTGTAGGACATGATACAGGTTTTGCTCCCGACATTTTTATCTGATCTAAGAGATTTGAAATATACTTTGATTGTCTTAAATGAAGCCTATTTTGATCACGTGTAGCTTGGATGCCGAGAAAGTAACTAATAGGTCCAAGATCTTTAATGTGGAAACTTGATTTGAGCTGGTCAATTACGTCTATTATAGTATTAGAATTGGAACATGTAATTATAATGTCATCGACAAAAATTGGGACAAAAATTCTGAAAGCTTTAGTATGCAACAAAAATAAGGAATAATCAACCAAAGATTCCACAAAACCATGTTCGATGAGTTGTTGAGAGAGACGTCAAAACCAAGCCTGTGGTGCTTGTTTTAAACCATACAAAGATTTGTGCAACTTGTAGATAAAATTTGGATTTGATTGATCCACAAATCCTTTTGGCTGTTCCATATAAACGTCCTCATCCAACACCTCATGCAAGAAAACATTTGAGACATCCAATTGCCTAATGGGCCAATTAAATGTCACTGCCAAAGACAATAACAGACGAACTATTGAAGGTTTAATAATAGGGGAAAAGGTTTCATGATAGTCCACACCAATCTTCTGATCAAAACCTTGGCTACTAACCTTGCTTTATAGCGCTCCAAACTCCCATCTGATTTTGTCTTAATTTTGTATACCCATTTGTTTCTGACAATGTGTTTCTGAAGTGGTCTAGGACAAAGAGACCATGTTTCTTTCTCCATCAGAGCATCAAATTCTTTACCTATAACAACCTTCCATTCTGGATGCGACACTACTTGTGTATAGCAACTTGGTTCATGTTCATATAAAACACTGGCCAATAAACAAATATGACATTTTGTGGAATAAAAAACCTTAAAATCTGGGAAATATTTTTTGGAGTAACCAATTTTAGATCGAGTTATAACTTCCCGAGGTTGGGTTGAGATCACATGTGCAAGATGGTGATGATTTGTCAGGTTTGAGGTACCCTCAAGTTCGACCAATGAAGTATTTGTTAATGAAGGTAAATTAAAATGGTAACTACAGGATTTGGTGATGTAGTATTGGAGTTGTCGGCTGGTGATTGGTTTGGTAAAGATGAGGTTCTTTAGCTTGGATTTAAATTTATGTCAGCAAGCAGAAGTCGTCCACTCTTATTAGAATTTTAATGCTCAATAATCAGGGAAGACTTAGAAGTATTCTCTAAGTCTGCAACGGTATTGGAGATCGATTGAGTAGGCATATGTGCAACATGAATGAGACCCTGTGTTTGAGAAAGTGTAAGCATGGGAAAATTTGTATCAAAATTGTCAGATAATAAAGTATTATGAAAAATGGGAATTGAATTTACCTATGAAGAACAGTGAGGCAAAGTGCTTCTTCAAGAAGTTGTTTTTTAGGCTACTTCCTTTGCTGGAAACATAGCTTCATCAAAAATCACATTACGTAAAATATAGACTCTACCGATTTCTAAATCTAGACACGATATCCTTTTTGATTGGAAGAATAGCCAATGAAAACACACATTTTACTTCGAAAGGCTAGCTCTTGTGGTTGATAGGGCCAAAGTAATGGATATAAAGAACAACAAAGATTCGTAATTCGGAATAATTTGGTTCCTTATTGTGAAAGACATTATAAGGAGACCGGTAGCCTAAGACCTTTGTGGGTAATCTATTTATTAAAAAAATTGCGGTTTGAAATGCATCTACCCAATAACGTTGATGAAGTCCTAATTGTACGAGTAATGTGATTCCTATTTCTTGTATGTAACGATGCTTCCTTTCAGCAATGTCACTTTGTTGTGAGGTATGTGGACAGGTTAAACGATGGAAATCCTTTATTTTGCTAAAAAATCTTTAAATTGATTTGACAAAAATTCTCCTCCATTATCAGTTTGTAGTTCTTTATTGAACACGAAAAATAATTTTAGCAAGTGTTTTGAATTTAAGAAATGAAGCAAATACATCTGATTTATGGAGAACAGGATACAACCATGTATACCTAGAAAAATCATCAATGAAAGAAACAATATAATGACACCAGCTCATAGAGGCAACATGTGAAGTCCAAACATCTAAATGAATAAAAGCTAAAGGAACAATAGACTTTCGGGTAGACTCACTGAAAGGTAATTGTTTACCCTTTTTTAGCTGGCAAGATTTACAAAACTCGAACTTATTAACAGAAGTTGAAAGAGACAAAAGCTTAGAATGTGCTAACGACTCCAAAATAAATTTAGATTGATGGCCAAGTCGAGAGTACAAAATATTAGCCGATGTGGTAACTTCTATGGTAGCCGCAAGATAATGGAATTTATTCTGAAGAGTCTTATTGCTAGCAATAGGATATAGCCCATTTTAAACCTTCCCGTGTAGCAGGGTTTGACCTGTCTAATTGGCCTTCACAGTGAAATCAAATCCAGTTAATATAAAATAACAATTATTATCCAAAAAAAACTTGTTTATAGGTAAAAGATTGGTAAAGGCATATGCACAATGTAGAATATTTTTGAGATTGAATTTATTGTGTCCAATTTGTAAGGAAGTAGAGCCAGTGATTTTAATGCGCAAACCCGAACCATTGCCTACTGTTACAATATCTTGTGCATTGAAAGGTTGATGATATGAGAGATTCTCTGCATCTGAAGTGACATGGGCATTGGCTACACTATCCGTACACCAAACCTGGTGTTCATATGCGGCATTGGATTTTTCTACCATAGTTGTAAGCTCTGTGGGAGGATGACGTCCTTGATAAGAATAATCAAACATGTGGTAACAGTCAAGATCAATGTGCCATATTTTACCACAAATTTGACAAATTGGTTTTCAAGCGGCTGTGTTTTGATTCTGAAAAGGTTTAGGTCCATGCACACCTTGAGTATTAGTACTAGATGTACTAAATCTATGTGTATGACTTGGAGATTTCATCTTCTTAGAAGTGCTTGGTACCTTTTGCTTGTTAGAAACAAGTGCGAAATGGGTAGTGTTGGAAGATATAAAACCATGTTTGTTGTCAAGTAATGTTTCATAACTTAAAAGTTCAGCATTAAAATCCTCAATAGAAAGGTCCATTGTGAGGCTAAAAATATAGGAAATTATAAAAGGATTAAATTCTGGTTGTAAACCACCAATTATAAATAAATCAAGTCTGAGTCTTCAATAGATTTACCTACCGCGGCCAATTGGTCTACCAATGCTTTAGATGACTGAAGATATTCCGTTATATAACGGTTATCTTGTGATATGGTCTGAAGTTGATGCTTAAAATATGTAATACGAGACCTAGATTGGCTAGAAAATATGGTCAAAACACTGTCCAGACCTGCTTCGCAGTGGTGAGACCATAAACACTAGCAACCAAATGTCGATCAATTGATGAAAGAATGCAACCAAACAGCGTCTGATCGTTCCTATACCAAATATAATATGTGGGATTAGGAGAGCCATTAGGTAAATTATTGTTTGAGGTGGGTTCAGAACCATCCACAAACCTCATGAGTGAGTTTTTATGTAGGAAAGAAAAAAAAAATGATTCCCACTAGAGGTAAATTTGTCTATCCAGTTTGAGAGACACTGAAGATGCATAATATTGAGTGTTGCTGCCATTGTTTTCAGTAGAGATAGTAGAGGAATTATGAGAAGCCATTTGATTTGATGTTTATATGTATACGGAAGTGTGACCAAGAATAAAGCGTGAGCTTTATTTCTTAAACTGATACCAAGATAAATAAATATATTATGAAGGAAAACTATATTGGCAAGCACACATACCATATTGTATTAAAAGTGTATAAATACACTATAGGCATAACCAAGTGTCAGTAATTTAACGAGACATGCAACATTTCTATATTATCAATAAAGTTACAGATAAGAAATTCAAAATACAAAAATGAGACTATTGCCATTGGTGATATCAAGGCTGAAGATTTGGAATTGTTGACACAGTCATCTATTATTCTAACATCTTTTCCTTATCATTTAAAAATCAATGATTCTTTATGTTTTAGCTGCATTAAGTTTTCAAGAATGGTAAACTCAATTGTATAATTATTGGGGATGGGCGCAGCAGAAGCGCGGTTCGGGCGAAATCGTAACTTTAAAACTTTTAAACATACAAAATAAATTATTTAATATCCCATATGAATAATTCATTCATATTTCACCTAAACATATTATATCCGATATCAAATAACGACATAATGAATATTAAAAATATTGCGAAACTTTTACGAAAATATTTTTCCACAAAATAGCATAAAACACGTTTTTGACCGAACCGACAAACCAATACACATGGGGGCTGCCCAGGTCAGCCCCAAAAGTATTGGGGCAGTTCATGGGCTACCTGAACACGAACCTGACCACCGGTCAGGTCCGGTTCCAAACCGGAATCGAACCGGTCGGTTCCCGGTTCCACGAGTGTGGAACCGTAATCAGACCGAATAATTCCGGTTCCACACTTAAATGGAACTGGAACCGTAATTGATTTTTTATTTTTTACTTTTTTTTATAAAAATTTGAGATTGAAAAATTTATTTAAAATTATGAATTTGGATTTATATAATTAGCTTACATTAAATTACAAATAAAATTCTTGTCTAAAAAAATTAAAAATAAAATTATTAAATTAAGGAGTTTGAACTTAAATTTTTAAAAATTTAAGTTGCCTACGTATCCTTCAGGGGTGAGAGGAATCAAAGCTCACGTAGTTCCATTATAATTTTAAGATATTTTCTCAGTGTAATTTTACAATTCTTTAATTATCAATCATCATTATCAGTGCATATTGATCCTTCAGCTCCCGTTCCGCTTGCACTTGCAGATGCATTGTTGAACAAGTCTTTAAATTCATCGGGGGCATCTTCTTATTGCCTCATATCAGCTCGGGTTCAATAATCCACACATGATGTTGCTTCTAAAGTGCTTGGATGTAATGAAGACCGTTTAACTTCCAATATATTGCCTCCATTGCTGAAGGTGTGCTCAACCGCTGATGAGCGGAAAATATATCAATATTTACCGCCCCTTTTACTTAATATTTTGTTTAGTTTCTCGGGTTTGATGAACGTTTTGATGTGTTTTAGTTTATTTTGCAGATAAAATAATATTGGGACACAATGAAATCATTTAGGATGAAATTTGGGTCAAATAAGGGCAAAAATTGGACTTGACATATTAATTTTGGAGATTGGAAACTTGAAAGGGCGTTTTAAAGAAGTGCAGTTTTGGAAATTTCAATTTTGCTTATCAGTCGTATTTTGGGCATAATTTTTACTCCGATATCAGATTGAGCTGATTCAAGTTCCAGATTAAAGAAGAATCAAAGATCTACAACTTTGAAAGATAAAAAAAATTTCGAATTGAGAAGATTGCATGCCCGAAATTGATGAACTATCCAGAAGTGTGTTGTGTGTAATTATTAAAGTCATTTTCAATCATTTTCAAAGTAAAAAAAAAAATTAATAAATAAATATTAAAAATTATCAAATCACCACAAAAAATGATAAGCAATTAGTGGAGCAATTAATAATGGATTTGGTGGAGGAAAAATTTTGCCTATAAATACCAAGCCATTTCATTTGTAAATTCATACTTTCTTTTAAGGAATTCCTTAAGAATACTAAGAAGATTGTATCTTATTTGTTTATTTACAACTTTCAGTAATTAATTTCCGCTTTCACACTTTCTTTTCTTTGCTTTTCAGTTTTTACTTTCCGCAATTTACTTTTACGCACAATACTTTTCTTTCTTAATTTTCAGTTTTTAGTTTTCAGTAATGAAGAGGTAATTCCCATTTGATGGGGTAAAAATTAGAACTTTTATTACTAATATTTAGATTAATCTCCCTTAATTATAATATATAAACTAGTTAAAACCTGACTTAACGAGGATACCGCCATATTGGTCGGTTGGTAATTATTTAAATTGGTTTTAACCTGACTAAACTGGATACCGCCTGATTGGTCAGTTGGTAATTAATTATTAATTTGACTTAATCTGGATACCGCCTATATGGTTGGTTGGTAATTATCATTCAAAGTTAATATATTATATTAAGAGAGATATCTAAAATAAAAGTAATAAAAGTGGATCATGTTACCTCAGCATTTTCTTTTATTGTACTTTTACTTTATTTACTTTTCAACAATTTACTTTCAGCATTTACTTTTCAGCAATTTACTTTCAGCAATTTACTTTCAGCATTTACTTTTCAGTATTTACTTTTCAGCATTTAATTTTCAATATTTTACTTTATGTCTTTTATTTTATTTAAGTTTTTATTACCCGTAAATATGTGTCGTAACTAAGTCAGTTATCTGGGGTTGTGATGAAATCCAATATCACCGGTTTATAAAGGGATTAAATTACAGTTTGGGTAATATAAATGTTTATTTATTGAGCCTTAATCCTAATGCTTTTTATTAACCGGCCATTAATAAAATTGAACTGGTAAACTTAAAATGAACTTGGAAAAGAGATTTTAAGTTTAAGACTTTAGACTTAATAGCCCACAATCTTCCTTGAGGATAGATAACCCTTTAATAGATTCCTTACAGGATAGGAATATACCTGTCGGGCGGGGGTAGCCATAATTGGAACTTAATCTTAATAAATTAAGATAACTTGGTTAATATAGGAATATGATTAATTGGATTATACTGGGTATTTGTATTTGACCATCGGAAGAGGCTTTTACATAATTTCGTGTTCCAGGTTAATAAACCAATATATTACACAAATGTAAAATAACCACTTCATCTTTTAAAAAGATATTGGAAGGATTCACAACCGTGGATAGTTTTATAAATTTGAATTTTCTTCAATCTACTTTCAAGCAATTTTATTTACTTGTTTTAATTTTAAAGTCACCACCCAATCAAACAATCAATCCATTAGATACTTGTAAACATTTAACTTCATAAATTGATAACAAAAGGTCTTAAGTCCTCGTGGGATCGATACTTTTTATACTACTTGAACGATACATGCGCTTGCGTAATACGCGTGTGATTATGCACCGGTCAACTGCAACGGTGGAAACAGGTGCTGTCAATATCTCTTTAGCAATAATTGATAATACATGATATACATTTTGATGTCGGTTCCACCATTCAAGTATTTGAAAATTTTTACTAATTAAACATTCAGTAGGAAACTCGAAAATGGTAGATATATAATTATCTAATTCCGAGTTATTAGTTGTGTTATCCCTATGTTTTTTATTTCGTTGCAGTAACCAACGATCTTCTGCGCTAAGTCTTGTTTGCATACGGGTTCACTACTACTAGATTGTCATACTGATAGCAAGTTATATATTCTAATATAATCATTAAATAAATCTATTAAATCAATTTTTATTTTAGCTATTATTCTTGTAATATCAATTTCATCTAATATTCCTAAATATCCATATTAAGCTTGTAAAGCACTATCCAAACCTTCTAATTTAAATCTAAGATAAAAAAAAACAGCAATAAGATAAAATAAAAGAATGTCTCTAAAATAATTCAACCATTTTTATTTCATCATAATAATAGCTTCAAGCAAAACAATATCATTAGGATCAAGACTTTCAACATGCTCATGGAACCGTCCGATTCCAGCGGTTCCCACAGGTTTGATTAGGGTAAGAACTCTAACCGAACCGGAACCGAGTTCCATTCGGTTCGGTTCCGGTTCGGAATTGAAACCATGGCCGGGTCTACCTGAACAGTGACCAATTCGCAGTTTGGACAGCCGTCACCTGGTAAGTCTGAAACTTACCCGATAACGCTGTTTTTCGCCATTTTCACGTATTTTCACTCCGAAATAATTTTCGGTAATTATTCCAATGCCCAATACACATCTAATATATTTAAATAACATATTTTTCATCAGAAATTTTTCATAATTTCCAGATATGATATGGATGTAACAATATTCATTTTTCATGCTTTAAATCCAATTTTCTCAACATTAATCATATTAATATTTACACCAATCAAAGCCACCATCAATGAAGAACTCAAGAAAAATTCTAGAATTACAAGAGTGGTCATAATATTCTAGAATGATAACAAGTCATCATATGGCAAAATTGAACTAATATTATACTAATATTACTCAATCGTACTCCACACATGCATCTAGCCTCTAAAACCATAGACCAAAAAAAAAGCCCCAAATTTTAGAGTGTAAAGAATCTCTACAACTATTGTAAGAATCTATTCACCATAAAATTTACAAGCAAGAACAACAAAATAATTTTCTAAGTTAAAGAAAATCAAAGATTACCTTAATCTTCCAAAATCTTCTTTAACTTCGTTTTTGTTGATATTCTTCTTCTCTAAAATGCTTAGGAAATTTTTGGATGACATTTGGAGGCTAGGTTAACATTTTCCAAGCAAATGAAAAATATTTCCCTTTTATATATGCTAATGGGCGTGAGCTTGGAGGACAAAATGGTCAAGGAAAAATTTCATTTAATCAAATTAAAGAAGCCAAATCCAATTTGATAACCTTTTTCCATAAATGTAAATAAGTCAAATATCTACACTTTAATCATTTCCTAACATAAATATCACTTTAGGTATTTGTATTTTAATTATTTAACAATTAAATAATCAAATAATTACTTAAATATAATATATATATATATATATATCATATTTACATTAAATAATCAAGATACATATATTTGTGATACATGCAAATATCTTATTTGACAATTAATTCATGTGTATTTAATAAAGTCATATAATAAATATAAATACACATTAATTGGGAAATGCCCGAAATGCCCTTTATGCATGTAATTTTCGTTTAACCGTTAAACGATTCGAATTAACTTATTTAATTTGATAGAATATTATGAATAATCTGTATTATTCATAACGCATTGCCAAGTGCTCAACGAATATACTTCATATTGCGGGACTCTTTAAGTTTAAGTTTATCCATTACAGAATCAAATTTCGTGTCCATAATTCACCCACTCGTAAATTATGACGACCACTGATTATCTCGCTAAACTATAATAGTCGAGGTCATTACTTACGTATAATCACTCCGTCATAGGCTATCAATATCATAACGGGGATATAGATAGAGACGTCAAATCCATATGATATAATATAGTCGACTTTCAAATTTACGATGTCTAAATAACACTCGGAACTCACTTCCGAAGTATACCACGACCATGAATTTACTAGATTGCAAATACATACATGATACATATCCCTTGAACATAGGACTAACAGATTTTATCTGATACTCACAGGATATCATGAGCATGAGTCCACACCCAATGAACAGGCGGATGTCTGATCTAAATAGATATGTGACGTGACTGTCATTAAAGTGTGGAGGATGTCTCATATATCCACAGTGGTATCTTGAGTCGAAGGACCACTATTGTACTCGACTCGAGAAGATTCCTATTAACGTTGGTATACCATCTATTAGGAAATCTTTGGCAAGCCGTTCAGTGTTTATCAAATAAACACCTACACATCTATACGAGTCTCCCGAGACTAATGGTTCATTGGGATAAACCATCAGACCAAGTCCCGATATATGACATGTACTGGTCTCAGCGGATTTTACTAATCGACCCGTGTTAGTAAATCTTGACCAGGAACCTTATTTGAGAATATACAACTTATAATGACACTTCCCAATGTCAATTACAAACTACGTTGTAACTGCGCACTACGTTGTAAATCCTTGGGTCTTTGTCTAATATGTATATATCACTGAATCGAATTTAGTTACAATCTAATCGTAATTCGATCGAATACATATATAAAAACAAGAGGTGTAACCATATATAAGTAATATTATGGAAAAATATATTGTTCGTATTTATGAATCAGACATAAATACGATCTGGATTGGCGCTCCGAGCACCAACCCTTCTCCCACTTGATCTAGTGCCAATCCCTGGTATCATATACAAATCTAAATATGTATCACATACGCATGGCCTCAAGAGCTCACCTAGCACTCAAGAGGTAGGCAACAACAAGTAGGTCCGTTTAACATATTGAGTTTGTCTAACAAACCCAATTGTTTTCCTTAGCCAGCATCATTCATATTTTATAGAACCTAAGTTATACATCAATATGACTAAGATGTGACGTCAATATTTTGCTACAGCTACCGATTTATCTCAGTATTTAGGGATCAAATCCAAAATACTATGCAGACAACCGCAAACACAACACTAATATCAAAACTTCTAATCTACAAGGTCACTATGCAACTTCATAAGTCAATACTTCATAAGTTACAACTAATTCCACTAACACAGTAGAATCATCCGTGACACTCCCACTGCATCTTTTCTGACTCTTTATGACGTAGATCGTCTAACATCATAATAAGATTCAAAACTAATTTGACCCTAATGGTTGCAGACTATAATCTCCATGAATAAGAAACTCGTTCTTAATATCTCAAAGATAACAAAGAGCATGTATAAAGACTCATTGAATGGTCTACAAGGTATCAAAATAGCTCGCAAAAATTACGATTAAATCAATATTTTTAATCGCACATAATATAGTATTTATTATGCAGTCATTCTATGATGCATAATCTTGACTAGACATTTTAATAAATTTCTCTTTCAAAAAAAGGAATCATCATTTACGAAAGATGAATACTATATATAAGACACACATTAACTGTCAAACAATTATACTAATTGTCACACATATAGTATTGTTGTGTCCTTTATTATATCATATCTAATGTACGACAAATGAGAGTACCTCACAAGTCTCTTAATTTTATATTATATATAAACTTTATATCAAATATAACAAAGACTACTTTCACTACTTTCACAGAGAAAAGAAGACTTAGGTAAATCTTTTACCTCATCAACATCTCATTATTACCTTAATAATTATAATTTGTTAGGATATATAACATTAGAAAGAAATTTTTACGCTCTCACTAACCTTACTATCACACATGTATTCTCTTTACTTTGATAAAATCAGACAATCTGACTAATATCAAAATTAGAGAATACATATTTCCAAAAATCTTATCTGAGTCTACAATACGCTCAATAAGCTAGGGTATCAAATTGTGATCTTAGCAGAATACAAACTCTAGGGCCATTCTAGAATGGAATGCCACTTTGCATTATTTAGCCAAAATATATAGTTTAATATTAACATTAATCATCAGATCTTTAATTGTTCAATTAGTGCGACTAGAGATGAGTTTCTTCATAATATATAATAGATTGCTGAGCATAACCTTTCTCACTGTCATACTATAAAGGTCAAACCTTTAATAAGCTCACTTTGCTTTTGTTGCGCAAACCATTTGCATATTTTATAAACTATTCATAACTAAAGTTCAATCAAGTTCAAAACTTGATTGTAGTTAGCTACGAACAATCTTAAATCTATGATTCAATGCTAACTTTTGGAATTGATATCAAATATCGCTTCCGTTATAAGTTATAGGATATTTTTCTTTGATAAGAAAACAGTCGAATTATTTAGTATCAAATACTTCGCAAATGATTCTGACATCCTATTGGACTTATGTGGAAGATGTCTAAGAGTCTTTTCATCTTATTAATTATGTTGTTCCATTTATAATTTATCACTCACACATTTGACTTCAATAAGTCAAGTCTTTTCTACAATTATTAACATACGATGTTACACACCAAGTAATAAAATAATTTTATTACTCGGGATCGTAGAAAAGATATTCTATCAAATAGAATACAATATTCTATTAAAAAAATAAATGATAAACTTTTTACTTGTACCTCTGAGGCGCAACTATTTTTAATTATATAACCATTATACAAAAAAAATAATATTCAAATCTCAAACTTTTCAAGATTCGAATTTTCTATTTATACATATCATATATGTAACTGTAGAAACTAATGGAACCTTAATTAAACAAGGAATTAGTGTTAATGGAGCATATCCCCAAGAGTATTGAAACTAATTCAGTAACACTCATTATCAAACGAATCAAATCATATAAGATTCGATTCCTCCCACTAACCAATCCCATCACGATGGAATCGTAAAATAATAATATTGAGTAAGAATCATATTCATTGAATAACATTAGAACTAATTGCCATAAATTCATATGTTTGATCATATCAAACATCTTTGAACAATTCAAAGACTTACGATGAATTTAAAGATACAGTTTTCAAAACTTCAGATCGAATATCTTTGACCTAGTCAAAATATTCTATATGCTTTTCATCAGAAATATGTAACTAAGTCACGATAACTTATTGACTAAGTTACGAAGTAAAGAAAACTACTTTAAGTAATTTACAATTCACTAAACTACATACATCTAATGTATCAGTTTAATAAATCTTATGGTCCAATGACAATCATTGGTTAAATGAGATTTAATCACATTCCTGAATACAATAATCATTAAATGGATAAGGATATGTGGTGTGATATCATATTAGACCATCATTTACCATACAGAATAAGCATCTAATGCTTAAGTGATAAAATCTCATAAAGCATTGTTCTAAGTTATTTAGTTAACCGAATATTTTTCTTAATGTATATTTCTTCGTCAATGACACTACTAGTTATATTAAATATGTAACAACTATTTATAAAGAACAAGTAACTATTCAATAGTCACAAGTTCTGATATCAAATATCAAAACAATCATTAAACAATATTTTAAATAACTAGACGGGAGATCCGGTATCCAATACCTATAGTTGTCGTGTTGTGAGAATCGATATTTTCTACACACAACTATACACATCTTCTTTCTTTAGCTTTATAATTTGCATTCAACTATTCACAAGAATTGAAAATAATTGATTAGCAAACAGTGTCAAACACATTACCTCTAACAGCCACTAAAGCCAAAAATATCATTATCAGATAAACAAATACCTAATGGGGTTTTCTCAATTCCAGTGAAGAATCTCGAGACATGAACCAATTTATGTCAATATTTACTGCTTAAGAAACTATTCTCTCTACAGAGTTATATCATAAAACTGATATCTATTTAGATTACCTATCGTGACTTTATAAGTAAGTCACTAACCATCTTGTTTTTCCAAGAAAATTGGAATAACAGTTCCTGATGGTTTAGACTAATCTAATTATTTCCAAACCTACTCTAATCTAGAACCTATTCTAGAAATATGCAACCATAAGTGAAGTCAGAAAACATATGTAAAATATACATGCAGTGGATTAAATGTTTAATTCTATTAACACAATAGAATAAGGAAAAACATATGCGATAATTTTCATAATATTACACACTGTCTTAGTTATGGATTTTTAACCCAGCATTATCTCCCACTACTTTACGTAATACCATAATCCCCAACGGAAAACGAGAATTCAATAATAAAATCAAATTCCATATTGGGAAGTGAACCCCATGAATATATTTTGACTCACAGCTTTGACGCGTTCTCGCTTACATATATTCACAAGTAGACAACTTATTGTCAATCACACTCACTGTGACTCCTGATTTTGGTCCTGATTGTTTCTCATTGTGACAACTTTAGCACATTCACATGAGGTGTATCAAGGCTTCACTTGTCAATGACAAACTCAAGCTACTGATGTAGTCCTGACAGTTTTGGCACGTTCAGGAATGCACTTTCACTTGAATTTGTCTAATATCAAATATATATCTGGTATAAATAAATTTCCTTCAACTATACCCTCACAACTTTGGCATGTTCTCGGATATAGCCACAAAAATTTATTTATACCGTATTTACAAGACGAACCAACAAACAAGAATTTCTAATACTAGTCAATTTAATACCTTATTTAATGAGGATTTTCCTATTGTCAAACAATCCGAAATTAATCAAATTAATTTCACATGCATGTGAAAATAATAAAATTGGATTAAATATCATATATCAAGCATTAAAAATATAATGGATGTATGATCAGACTCGCTCTGATACCATTTTGTTGGGGTCAGGCGCAGCGGAAGCGCGGTTCGGGCGAAATCGTAACTTTAAAAGTTTTAAACTTACATAATAAATTATTCAATATCCCATATGAATAATTCATTCATACTTCACCTAAAAATATTATATCCAATATCAAATAACGATATAATTAATATAGAAAATATTGTGAAACTTTTACGAAAACGTTTTTTTTTTTCCGCAAAATAGCATAAAATGCGTTTTTGACCAAACCGACCAACCAATACATATGAAGGATGCCCAGGTCAGCCCCAATAGTACTTCGGCAGTTCATGGGCTGCCTGAATAGTGACCAATTCACAGTTTAGACAACTGTCACCTGGTAAGCCCGAAACTCACCTGATAACGCCGTTTTTCGTTATTTTCGCATATTTTCACTCCGAAATAATTTCTGGCAATTATTCCAATGCCCAATACATATCCAATTTATTTAAATAAACTATTTTTAATCACAAATTTTCCACAATTTTCAGATCTGACATGGATGTAAAAATATTCATTTTCATGCTTTAAATCCAATTTTCTGAACATTAATCATATAAATATTTACACCAATCAAACCCACTACTAATGAAGAACTCAAGAATAATTTTAGGTATTACAAGAGTGGTCATAACACTTGAGAATGGCAACAAGTCATCATATGACAAAATTGAATAAATATTACACTAATATTACTCAATCTTACTTCACACATGCATCTACCCTCTAAAACAATCAACCAAAACAAAAAGCCCCAAATTTTAGAGTGTAAAGAATCTCTACAAATATTCTAAGAATCTCTACAACATAAAAATTTACAAGCGAGAACAACAAAATAATTTTCTAAGTTAAAGAAAACCAAATATTAATCTTCTTCAACTTTGTTCTTATTGATATTCATCTTCTTTAAAATGCTTAGGAAATTTTTGGATGATATTTGGAGGCTAGGCTAACATTTCTCAAGCAAAGGAAAAACATTTCCCTTTTATATATGCTAATGGACGTGAGCTTAGAGTTTAAAATGGTCAAGGAAAAAATTCATTTAATCAAATTTACGAAGCCAAATCCAATTTGATAACCTTTTTTCCATAAATGTAAATAAGTCAAATATTTACACTTTAATCATTCATAACATAAATATCAATTTAGATATTTATATTCTAATTATTTAATAATTAAATAATCAAATAATTACTTAAATATAAATATCTAAATATATATCATATTTACATTAAATAATCAAAATACATATATTTGTGATACATGTCAAATATCTTATTTGAAAATTAATTAATGTGTATTTAATAAAATCATATATTAAATACAAATACATATTAATTAGGAAATGCCCGAAATGCCCTATGTGCATGTAATTTTCATTTAACCGTTAAACAATTCGAATTAATTTATTTAATCCGATAAAGTATTATGAATAATATGCATTATTCATAACACATTGCCCAAGTGCTCAATGTGTACACTTCATATTGTGGGACTCTCTAAGTTTAGGTTTATCCGTCACGGAATCAAACTTCGTGTCCATAATTCACCCACTCGTAAATTATGACTACCACAGATAATCTTGCTAAACTATACAAGTCGAGGTCATTATATATGTATAATCACTCTGTCACATGCTATCAATATTATACTGGTGATATAGATAGGAACGTCAAATCCCTAAGGTATAATATAATCGACTTTCAAATTTACGATCTTTAAATAACACTCGGAACTCGCTTCCAAAGTATACCACAACCATAAATTTACTAGATCGCAAATACATACATGATATCTATGTCTTATACACATGACTGACGGATTCTATCTGATACTCACATGATATAATGAGCATAAGTCCACACCCAATGAACATGTGGAGGTCTGATCTAAATAGATCGGTGACGTGACTGTCATCAAAGTGTAGAGGATATGTCATATATCCACAGTGGTAGACCACTATGGTACTCGACTCGAGAAGATTCCTATTGACGTTGGTGTACCATATATTAGGAAATATTAGATTTTGGTTGACCAAGGACGTAGAGGAAACCCATCGGCAGGGGAGAAGAATCAGATTTGTACAACAACTTAAAACTTGTAGGATAATGAAGATTACTAAAAGAATATGAAAACTGCTCTGATATATAAGAGTATGACTTCGAATCATACTTGAAAGTCCAAATAACTTTTTGTTTCTCTCTTTCATTTGTTGTTACCCTCACATCAAAGAGAACATAATTACCCGGCAATCCCATAACTTTGTGTCACACTCCGCAAAATCCAGGCAAGTGCTCGGCATGAGACGACCTAGCCATCACCCTAAACCGATGACATGCACCTATTACACACACAGACTGACTGACTACATGCCTGACTACCATACATATACGTGATCATGCACCAATCATAACGTTATATACTTGTGTGCTCTTAAAATGATCTTGAACATGCGTGAAATAACTTAATATTCTACCATACATATATTCATATATATACATAAGGCCTCATGGCCTGACTTGACTGGGCCTTGACACTGGCTCGATGGACCGTGGTGTCTAATGACTGTCATTGGGTCTCGTCTCCTCCAAAGCTCGTCCTCCACATGCATAAACTTGGAACCTAAAAAATAAACTGGATAGCGGGATGTGTCAGGTCTTTTGAGAGACTTGGTGAGTGAATGCCAGAGGCCAAAGAAGGTTGAAATACAAAACATGAATTAACTGAAAGAAACTGAAGCTATAAAATTGCGAACAAAACTAATAATCAAAGACATAACTGATTATTGAGAACGTGGCATGGAAACAAGCAACTAAAACATGACTGAACATATACATGAGAGGTGGGGATGATCAATTTGACTACAAACCTAGGTGTGACTTGGAAAATACGTGACCATTACTCAAAGCAGAGTGAACTACATGATATAATTTTATGAGATAACTTGAATGACATGCTAACCTGGTCTGAACATGTTTATCATGTTCAGAAACTAACATGACATGCTTAAAAACATGACTTTCTTAATGCGTGACCCTGACCAGAACTGTCTGAACTGAAAACTAACAACTGAAAACATGACATGCATGATTAAAAATGCATGACCTGTAAGACTGTAGATCTTGACATGACGTGCCCTGAAAACGTAAAGCTAACCCCGACTAGAAAACATGACACATTCCATGCAACTTTAAAATCATGTACATGATCTAAAGATTGAACTTAATGCTGAAAACATATGCTCATACATGAAAACATGATATGATTTCAAAAATACATGATCGTGTCTGAAAACTGAGTATCATAAATCATGTTTGTATGCTAAAAACACACACCATAATAGTAACTTGGGAAACTGAAAACCTATCTAGTGATTCATGGCACCGTGCAGGCGTGGGAATATGAACATGAATATGCTGAGCCTATGGCGGTGATCAGTGCCCCAAGGCTATCTGAGAAAACCTGGCATGCTAATCATGAAGAGACAACACTAAACTGATGGTTTGAAAATAATGAATAAACCTATAAAACCATTTTCTAAAACATAAATTATTTTTCATAAAACTCTTTTCTGAAATCATAAAATATAAACATGTTATATGTAAAACATATCTTGAAAACTAGCATGCTGTTGGGGCAGTTGTGGGAGCCATAGAGTCGAATCGGTGCCCTGCACAATGAAATGGGTCTAACCCATGGTAATTGAGCATGAGTATATATTTAAATATTTTAATGGAATAATATATTATGTTACAAGTGTATATGAAAAACTGGGGATGAATCGAAGTCCGAAAAAACCAAAACGGAAGAAAAAATCGGGTCATGCGCATGGCACTTACATGCGCACTCTTGCAGATTCTGCCTGCGATGCAGCTTGCTTGTGCATGCTAGCTGTTGTTTTATGTTTTTTATAAATAAAAATTTATACACTTAAAAAAAACACACAAAAATAATATTAATTTTAAAACCAACATCAACACATGTTACAAGACAAATATTTATATATTCTAAATATATATATGCTTTTCTTTGAATCAAAATACAAACCAAAATAGAATCCCATAATGAAATGATTCATGAACAATTCTAGGTAACTCAAAGGTGATCAGATGATTCTAGAATGGTAGCCGTTGCTCTAAGCTTTCATCTAGAGTTCCAAACTCAAATTTTATATTTATGTCTAACATACACATTTTGAGCCAATTACAAGCATATTGGGTTTATACTTCCAAAGCATCCATACACAATTCATTAGCCTAATTTCAACATCAAGCTATGTTATTATGTATCCAATACATAATACATCAATATATGCTTCATTAATGAAAATAACTCACTAATAAAAACATAGCTTTAGAGTAGATCAAAATTTCATACTAAGCTTGATTCCCAGATCCAATCTTATTTTCCTTATTCAAATGTTGTGGAGGACTTCCAAAGCTAGCAAGCTTGATTCCAAGATCCAATCTTCTTCTCATTGTTGAAATGTTGCATTGAACTTCCAAAGCTTCTTTAAACATTTCTTTTACTTAGGCTAATATCTCTAATTCTTGCTTGTTTTAGCTTTCACAAGTTTAACTTTCTTAAGCTTAATTAAAAACTTGCTCAAGCTTGCCTTTTATAGAGAAGCTTATCCAATTTTTAATTAATAAAGGTTATAATCAACTTTTAGGTGAGCTTAATACAATTTATCCAAATATGTATAATGAGGTGTGACTAATCACCTTTATCTACCATTTTGATTTAATCCAATTAAATCAAAGTTTAACCAATTGATTAGTTCATTGTCTACCACTTTGATTTAATCCAATTAAATTAAAACAATACACCTATTATTACATATTTTGTAATTAGAAAAATATCCTCCATTAAATTGAATTCCATAATGGGAAGTGGACCCCGTGAATATATTTCGACTCACAGCTTTGGCACGTTCTCGCCTACGTATATTCACAGGTAGATAACTCATTGTCAATCACACTCACTGTGACTCCTGATTTTAGTCCTGACCGTTTCTCGTTATGACAGCTTTGACACGTTTACAAGGAGGCGTATCAAAGCTTCACTCGTTAGTGACAAACTCAAGCTACCGATGTAGTCCTGACAGCTTTGGTACGTTCAAGATTTCCACTTTCACTTGAATTTGTCTCTTATCATATAAGTTTTACTGACACAAATGAACTACCATCAGCCATAACTGTATAGCTTTGGCACGATACAACGACAACATCAGGAAATCATTTGCATCTGTACTGACAAGGCGGAACAAGAAACAAGTATTCCTAATACTAGTTACTTTAACGCCTTATTTAAGCAGGGATATTCCTAAAGAGGGTTATCTCTACATCAAATATATAATTAAATCTAGATCAATTTCTCAACAGTTTAATTCTACCTGGGAAAGCATAACTTAACTTAACCATTAAATCTGTGTTATGTTTTCCGTTAACATAGAATCGAAAAGTTAAGAAACATTTAAATTACATGCATGTACAAATATCAAAATTTGATTATATATCATATATCAAGCATTAAAAATGTAATGGATGAAGGATCAGACCTGCTCTAATATCATTTTGTTGGGGTTTTTGGCGCGGGAGCTACGGAAGCTCGCGGTTCGGGTGAAATCGTAACTTTAAAAACTTTTAAATTACCAAATAAATTATTCAATATCAAATATGAATAATTCACTCATATTTCACCAAAATATGTTAATTCGATATCAAATAACGATATAAGTAGGTTAGAAACGTCGTGAAACGTTTACGAAAAATGTTTTTCCGTAAAATGGCATAAAATGTGTTTTTGTCCGAATCAACCAACCAATACACATGAGGGCTGCCCAAGTCAGCCCCAATAGTACTTGGATAGTTCATGGGCTGCCAGAACAGTGACCAATTCATTGTTTGTACAGCGGACACCGGGTAAGCCCGTTAACACCGTTTTTCACCATTTTTTGCATATTTCAACTCAGAAATAATTTCCGGAAATTTTTTCCAATGCCCAAAAGACATCCAATTCATTTATACAACATACTTTTCATCACCAAAATCACAGAATTTCCAGATCTGATTTGGTAACTTAAAATATCATTTTTCATGCTTTAAATCCAAATTTCTCAACATTAATCATATTAATACTAACACCAACCAAAGCCACCACAAATTAAGAACTCAAGAAAAATTCTAGGAGTTACAAGAGTAGTCATAACACTCTATAATGGCAGCAAGTCATCAAATGACAAAATTGAAATAATGTTACAATAGTATTATCCAATCTATCTTCACACATGCATCTAGCCTCCAAATCCATCATCCAAATAAAAAAGCCCCAAAATCTAAGAAAGGAAGAAACCCTAGAACTATTCTAGATATTCAAGAACAAGAAACAAGCTTTCTAAGTTTAAGATTATTGAATATTACCTCAAAATCTTGTAATTTCCTTAAACTTTTTCTTGAATTTCTTCACTTTCTTCCTTGTGTCTTCAAGAAAATTTTGGGAACTTTCTATGGAGATAGGTTTGGTCATGGAGTCTTATGAAAGGAGAAAAAAAAATTTTCAACTTAAAATATCAAGGCCAAACCGACTTAGGGAGAGAAATAAGGGTATTTTGGTCATTTGGTCAATTAATCTAACAAATCCAATTTGTAAACTTTAAGCTTAATAAAATCATGCCACATGTAACCAATAATAATCAAACATATTGCATAACAATTATGTAATATTGAAATAATTTAATTATCTAGATATTTAACATTTAAATAAATAATTAATGCAATTATTATTATATATGTATTTTTATTTACATTAAATAAAAAATACATATATTAATGGCACGTGTCAAAGTCTCATTTGAGAAATAATTAATATGTATTAAATCAAATCTTGTATCTAATACAAATACACATTAATTATTAATTGACCGAAATGCCTCTAATGCATGTAATTTCGTTTAACCGTTTAAATGATTCGAATAACTCATTTAATCCGATGAAGTATTATGAATCTATATTATTCATAACGCGTTGCCCAAGTGCTCAACGAGTACATTTCAAATTATGGGACTCTCTAAGTTTAGGTTTATCCGTCACAGAATCCAATTTCGTGTCCATAATTCACCCACTCATGAAATGTGACAACCACATATAATCTCGCTAAACTATGTAAGTCAAGGTCATTGCATAAGTATAATCCCTCCGTCACAGGCTATCAATATTATACCGGGGATATAGATAAGAGCGTCAAATCCCTAACGTATAATATAATTGACTTTTAAATTTACGATCTCTAAATAATACTCGGAACTCGCTTCCGAAGTATACCACGGCCATGGATTTACTAGATCGTAAATACGTACATGATACCTATGCCATGTACATAGGACTGGTGGATTCTATCTGATACTCACAGGATATTATGAGCATCAGTCCACACCCAACGAACAGGCAGAGGTCTGATCTAAATAGATCGGTGACGTGACTGTCATCAAAGTGTGGAGGATATCTCATATATCCACAATGGTATCTCAAGTCGAAGGACCACTATGCTACTCGACTCGAGAAGATTCCTATTGACGTTGGTGTATCATCTATTAGGAAATATTTGGTGACTTATTCGATGTTTATCAAATAAATACCTATATGTCTATACGTGTCTCCTAAGTCTCATGGTTCATTGGGATAAACCATCGGACCAAGTCTCGATATACGACATGTACTGGTCTCAGTGGATTTTACTAACCGACATGTGTTAGTAAATCTTGACCAGGAACTTTATTTGATAATATAATTTAGTAGTGACACTTCCAATGTCAATTACAAACTACTTTGTAACATCGTACTACAAAAATATTATTGGGTCTTTGTCTAATATATACATATCACTAAACTATATTTAGTTTCAATCTAATCGTAATTAGATCGAATATGTATATAAAAGCAAGAAGTACTACCATAAATAAGTAATATTATGGAAAAATGTATTGTTCGTATTCATGAATCAGACATAAATACGATCCGGATTGGCACTCTGAGCACCAACCCTAACAACATTTTCAATTCACATATATGTACATCAATGAACACTCTGCATGTTGCCAAGAAAGGTCTCCCAATGATGATTGGGACGTCATGATCCTCCTCCATGTCAAGGATAAGGAAATCAGGAGGGAAATAGGACTTATCCACCTTAACCAACACGTCCTCTACTATTCCACGTGGGTAGTTGAAGGATCTATATGCTAACTGTAATGTGATGGTGGTTGGATTCACCTCTCTTATGCCCAATTATTTGTAGATGGATAAGGACACGAGATCGATACCCACACCCAAATTGCATAGCGCCTTACCAAAATCTCGATTTCCAATATTGCACGGTATGGTAAAGCTGCCATAATCCTTCAGCTTTGGAGGGAGCTTCTTCTGTATGATGTAACTACTGTAACGACCGGTGGTTCTACTACTGTCACATTATAGTACCATGGTAGTGCGGGATGAAGGTATCATAACATAAATTACGTTGGGATACAGATATACTTATGTAACGACTTTGAGGACAATTGGTAAATTCTTCGGAAGTCCGACACGAGATTCTAAGATATTCCATTTCGGATAGCCCGTGGGTTTTGGGCCATAACTTTTTCATATGAACTTTGATTTCTATGAATTCTATATCGTCAAAAAGATGAGATCGAGATCTACAACTTATGCGTTGAATGTTTTTCCAAATTTGGACCAAAATAGGTCAAAATCGTAAGTCAAAAATTCAAATGAATAGTAACTTCGGACCCAAATAGAAGAATCTCAAATATTCTCCAAAATTCCACACTTTTCCACAAACTTCCAAATATCAAATGACTCATACTATATAAAGGATATACTATTCACTAAATCAAAATTAGAAGAAGAAGAAACGTGAAAGGGGGAAAGAAGAAGAGAAATAAGAAGGAGAGAAAGAAGAGGAACAAGAAAGGAAGAAGAAGAAAGAAGAAGGAAAAGAAGGAAAATGAAGCAAGGTTGGGCATGGCATCCTTGAAGGATGAGGGAATTCATAAGGAATAGGTAAGACCAACTTAACCCAAATTTGATTTGTTGAATTTTGAAAGTTTGAAGACAAGATAGAAATACTAGCATGCTAAGGGTTGTTTTTATTTGATTGGAAAGTAAGGAAATTGGTTGTAGCTTAAGTACCCAAATTTGATGAATTCTAGGGGTTAAGGTATGAGTGGGAATGATATGATTAATGAGTATTGAGGATGTTAACTTCGATTATTGATGTATGATAATGTATTGTGTATTGGTTTTTGTATGGAAGTATTAGTATGAAGTGTAGTTTGATGTTTTATGTGCTAGATGAACTTGGAGAAAGCAAAAGCGAATCCTTGAAAATCAGGTCACGTCGCAACGCTGAAGAGTGCAAGAAGAAAATTGTTGCTCACCTCTGGATGTCGCGCGTCGCGACGCGTGACACAAATATTTCCTAAAAAATTCTAAATCATCCCAGTTCCACCCGTACGTGTTAGAGGCTGTCTTATAGGTCTCGAATTAGTTCGTATACATACTTTACATCAAGACTCAACCATGATAAAGTCTTATAGATAAAACATATCAATGTATTAATAAGCTTAGCTAAGTTCGAAGCTCATTTTACTACGAACATACTAATCGAGTTTCCGATCGTAGATCATCCATAGGAACCACAATCTTCTTCGATAAAGGGATTCAGTGCCAGCCAAATTCCAAAATCTGTGAGTGGACCTCTTTTCTCAGAACTGATTTTATTTAATAGTTTTTGAATTCAGACTTATTTTTCAAAAGCATATAGGACGTTAGACTGAATTTTATTATATATATTTTTAGATTCAGTGATGATTCAGAAAGATTGCTTTCAGCATGAGTTTTGAGTTGTTAATGTTTTTATACATGAGATTTGTGTTTTCGGGGCATGGGGAAAAAACCCACCCCAATATGTAACTTGGTACATTTTGGAATTGACGGACAAAGAACATAAGCACATGTAGAGGACTGGGGGGACGACAATACGTAACGTCCCCAGATCCTAGTTCAGGGCTAGGGGGACGACGATACGTAATGCCCATAGACCCTAGTTTTAGAGCTTGGAAGGTAGCATAGATCTGCACCCCCAGTTCTAGTTTGTGGCTTGGGGGACGACAATACGTAACGCCCTAAGACCATCAGTTTCAGGGACAGTAGTGGAATGCTTTGGGGGACAGCGATACATAATGCCCCAAAGTCATGGATTTACACTACTGGCTCTAGTTAGTCGTATGGGGGGACGGTGATACATAACACCCTCATACGTCAAGTTTTTCAGATACAGACCAGTATTTAGACATCAGATTTTCAGAAAAAGACCTTTCAGATATCAGATTTTCAGAAAAAAAAATTTGGTTTTCAGAAAATAGTTTTCAGAAATGTTAAGTTTTATAAAAGAGATTTCAGATCAAATTTTTCAGAAAAGAGTTTTCATATAAAGATATTTCTGGAACTTGGGTTTTAGAACCAAAAGTTTTTATATCAGTTTTCAGTTTATCGTCCACTCACTTATATCGTACAACGATCTAACCCACTCCCGGTTTCCTTATTTTTGTAGTTATTCTCGGAGGACGTGCTCGGAAGGACGGATACTGATGCAGTCACTCGAGTTTGGAGCCTACCAGTCCAAGTCAAAGAGTAAAAGTCCAAATTGGAGTCAGTCATGTTAGTGTTCCTAGAACATGCCAATGATCTAATAAGCAAGAAAAGGTGTTCATAAATTCAATATAAGTTATGGAATCACTTAAATTGAATGGATTTGAGCTTTTAAAATTTTGAGAAGAAGATCTCCAAGATCCTTCCTTTGTTGATTCCAAGCTTTGAGTTGGTTTCCAAGATCCTTCCTTTGATGATTCCAAGCTTTGAGTTGTTTGAATGAAGATCTCCAAGATCCTTCCTTTGTTGATTCCAAGCTTTGAGTTGGTTTCCCTATCACCTTAGTTGATTCCATGAAGTGCTAGCTTTGTTGATTTTGCAACAAAATCAAAGAGAAGAGAGGGAGGAAGCTCACGCCCATTGCAAGGATAAATTAGGGTTTCATTTGTTTCAAGTGTTTTATTACACAAGTGAAGAGAGAGAGAAGGCTTTTGGTAAAATCCCTTTTACCATTTTCACCTAAACTAGGTGGTTGGGTAAATGGTTTTACCAAAACCATTACAAGGTGGTTGGATGGTTGGTGGCTTGGCATAAATGCCAACTACCCTCCCAACTACCACATGTGAAGTGGGCCCCACATTTGAATTCAAAATTCAAATGGATTCTACGAATGTTTGCCGCGGCTCGGATTCGTTTAATCCGATTAAACGAATTTCAGTCGCTAAATAATTAAATCTAATTTAATTAAATGACGACGCCTCGTAAATATATTACGAATGCCGTTTACGAATTAATTCTAAATTAATTCGTTCGCTCGTATTAAAGTCCAACTTTAATTTCGTAATGAAATCCAATTCATATTAATATATCCGATATATTAATTTTAGCCCATACGAATAAATTAAATAGAAAAATCAAATTTAACTATTAAATTTATTCTACCGATTAATTCCAAATTAATCGCGTTCTCTCTCTTCCAAACACATTTAATCCCAGATTAAATAATACCTCAATTAATCCTAGGTTAATTTTCTCAATGTTAACTAATCCCAGATTAATTCTCTCTTAATTAATCCCAGATTAATTCTAATTCGAGTCAACTGTCATCGGTGAATCTTTGGGAAGCGTCCCAAGAGATCCCTGGATATGTTGGCAGTAAATATGGTCATCAGATTATCCGAATACGTGCGTACCTCGTACCACGTGCTTACCGATTTAGAAGACATGGTTGGCTTCTAGCAAAGCACCGTGCCTACCCAATTCTCCAGAAATATTCTTACTGGAATATATAATCTATGTCAGGCGTAGTATACGTAGTATTGCGTATTGCGATCCAGTATTTAATGTCACGTGCAAGGCCTGGGGCTGGAATATGTCTGCCCCGTACGAAGCACATGTCGGATGTCTGGTAACTAGTCTCTATAATCGGATGAACATGACCTAGTCATATCAACCCGATGACTGCAGTACTTAAGAGCACTAGTTCCGTATCGTACATGACATCATCTCCACTATGACTGGAGTGATACTTCCGTCTTGACATCACACCCAATACACTACGATTCTCAATATACCCAGCAGAGGCGTACACAGAACCGGTTAAAGCCCTGGACGACCAAAACTAAAGCATACCGATTGTCGCAAGTATTAGCGGTGCAAGTCTCAGGTTAAGACCAAATACACCTACCTTGATTTCGGACTTCCATAGACACATAGTCATACTACCAATGGAATTCTGAGGGGTCTATCCAGAGCGAAGCTGTTTCCGCACCATCGGTAAACATAACCTCCTATCACACTTGCATAAGTATCCAATACTTAAATATATGAGAACTATGCCGTTGTGCTCCCACAACGCGCACAAGTGCAATACTATTCTATTCCGCATTATCGATGTCCAGTCTCGATAATACTACGACTAGGGATATTTAATGATTAATCCTTCGAGGACTAATACTGTCTCATATCATCTAATCCAGGAACTAATCATAGGGACCTTCTATCATTATACATCTAGGTGATCTAATCACAAATGACAAGAGCGCAATTTCCTTGTCACATAGTTAATTTGTACACAACACCATGATCTGTACAAATAGTGACGCTATGGGTCATAACTGTCCAACAATCTCCCACTTGGCCTATATCCAGTCACTCGAGTGTCTTACACCCGAACTATGTACGGTTCACTCAAACTGCTGAGGAAAGGCTTTTGTCAGCGGATTTGTATGATTATCGTCTGATGCAATTCATTTGATCATCACATCGCCACGATGTATGATCCGAACGAATCAGATGAATAGTCGAAGTATATATCTGGATCGTTGATGAGACCATTAATTCTTTATTCTGCGCTGTAGCCTAGCTCAGCTGCTAACAGAACTATATCTAATCTAATTAGATTTGTTAATGACCCAGATGGCTTCTATTGCTGCCTCAGCCGCAGCAATAACCCGCATTTGTTATTTATTCGACAACAGCATCTGCTTAGAAGATTTCCAGCTCACTGTACCGTTATTCAAACTGTATAGTACCATTGTTACGACTTTTAGTCGCTTAATCGGTTAGGAAACTTGCAACAGTGATCCCAGTCACTTCAAGTTCTCCATCTCCATAGTTTAAGACATCATCCTTAGTTCTATAAGATACTAACAGATGTTCTTATTATCAATCCAGTGACTATCACTTGGATTGACCTGTTTGTGACTCCATATGCTCAAGCGTATGAGACACTAGGTCACGTACATTTTTCAATGTACGAGTTCTCGAAGAGTGTTAACAATTTTAAATCTATCCCAGTAGACCTTTATTCCTAGAATAAAGGTTGTTTCTCCCAAGAATTCCATGGAGAATTTTCATGAAAGCCAAGCTTTCACCGATTGTAATATGGGAATATCATTTCCAAGAAATGACATATCATCATTATTTAGGACAGTCACTTTCAGTGCGCTCCCACTAACCTCCTTATATACACAAGAATCATTTCTCGTTTTGAATTAAATCATAAACCATTATGATTACATCAAAACGATAATTCCAAGAACCTAATGCTTGCTTTAATCCAAACATGGATCGAATAACCCGCAAACCTTGTTTGCTAGTTTTGGTATGACAAAACCGCCAGGATGTTGTAAACATCCTCCAAAAGGTTTCATTTTTCAGGAAAGCGACTTTTTGGTTCAGCTGCCATATTTCATAAATGAAACATGCAGCATCAGCAAGCATTATCCAAATGGATTTAACGTGGCAACAGGTAAAATATTTCGTTGTAATCAACACAATGTTGATAATGATATCTTTCGGCTACAAGCCTAGCTTAGTATGTTGGTATGTTGCCATCCACGTATGTCTTCCTTGAAGACTTATATAGTACCAATAGGCACAATGCCTTGCGGTACAACAGCTAGTGTCCAAAAATAGTTGTTATACATGGAATCCATTTCGGACTCATGGCACTTTTCCATAATAGGGAGTCGATACCTTGTATCACTTCCTCATACGTAGTCATTTCGTATTCCTCAATAAGATTGACATCTTTATGAGGTGGGATCAAAAACTCATACCCCAGGTTGTTTTCTGACTCTCTCTTACCTAAGTTGTTCTTGTGTATTCGAAGATTATTGGTATAGCTTCATCCTTGATGAACTGTTTGTGTTCCACTAAGGACTTGGTGCCTTGAACAGTATAACTCCGATTTTTCATTGAGTTTTACTATCCTCCCACTTACCACTGCATATCGGTATTCCTCTTAGGAAAACCGCATGGTGAGCAACAATTACATTGTTCTCTAGAGAGTTGTATAAGTACTATACTTTGGTTTTGACCGGCGTAAACACACACGTATAACGCAAGCGCACGTATCGTTCAAGTAGTATAAAAATATCGATCCCACGAGGACTTAATATCTAAACTATTAATTTTATGAGGTCAAATGATTACTAATATCTAACAAGTTGATTGATTGATTTGAAATGGTGACGATTCTAAATTTAAATGCAAGTAAATAAATTTGTCGAAAATAGGTTTTAAGAAAATTCAATATTAAAAACTATATAGGGTTGTGATTTCTTCCAATATCATTTTAAAGATGAAGTGGTTATCTTAAAGTTGGGTAATATATTGATTTATTAACCTGGAACACTAAATTATGTGTAAGCCTCTGTCGATGGTCAGACACAAATACCCAGTTTAACCCAATTGAACCATATGTCTATGTCAACCAAATTATCTGGATTCATTAAGTTTAAGTTCCAATTATGGCTACCCCCGCCTGACAGGTATATTCCTATCCTGTAAGGAAATTTATTAAAAGGTTATCTATCCTCAAGGAAGATCGTGGGCTATTGAGTCTAAGGCTGAAACCTAAAATCCCTATGTCTAGTTCATTTTAGAATTACCAGATCAATTTTATTAATGGCCAGTTAATGAAAAAGCATTAAGTTTAAGACTCAATAAATAAATCTTTATATTACCCAAGATATAATCTAACCCTTATAAAACGGTGATATTGGATTTCATCACAACCCCAGATAACTAATTTAGTTACAACACATAACTAGGGCTAGTAAAAACTTGATAATAAAAGACATAAAGTAAAAATGCGGTAAAGTAAATACTGAAAAGTAAATTACAATAAAAGAAAATGCTAAGGTAAAAGGAATTACTTTTACTATTACTAATTTAGATATCTCCCATAAAATAATATATAAACTTGTGATTCTTTTTCCAACCAGCCATATAGGCGGTAACCTAATTAAGTCAAATTAAGTCCAACCAGCCATAAAGGCGGAACCAAAATTAAATTACCAACCGACCATCTGGCGGTATCCTTTATTAGTCAGGTTTAAATCAGATTAAAATGAATTACCAACCGACCAATCTGGCGGTATCCTTTTTAAGTCAATATTTTAAATAGTGAATATATTATTTTTAAGGGAGATTAAACTAAATAGTAACAGTAAAAGAATTACCTTTCACCCTAGCTGGGGGAGTTACCTCCTCATGGTAAATAATAAAAACTGTAAAAAGTAAAAAGTAAAAATTAAATTACTATATTAACAAAACGTAATTAATATTAATTACAAAACTAAAAACTAAAAACTAAAAATTAAAAGAAAGTAGAGAGAGAAACTCTCTCTTTAGAAAGATTATAAGAGAGAGAGTGGTGCACTGAATTCTGAAATCTCGAGCTCAATTTATAGGCCTCGGTAGGATCCAGCATCGCGACGCCAGGTCCTCAGTGTCGCTACGCCAGATTTGTCGACGTGACACGCTCTGGTTCGCCGGTTTGAAGATTCTGGATAAGCTGATAAGATGACACGTGGCAGAGTGGTTGGGCTTCAATTATTGTGACACGTGGCGGCTTCTGATTGGTCGCTGAGATTCTTATCCGCCACGTGTCAGATAAGGATAGGATATCCAATAATTGATGCTGACGTGGCTATGACGTGGCTGTGACGTGGCGATGACGTGGAGACACGTGGGAAAGAGACTGTCGGCACCGTAGAATTGCGACACGTGTCACTTCCTGATTGGCTGATGATGATGTGGCACGACACGTGGCAATTTTGACTTGTTGACTTGCTGACGTGGCTGATGACATGGAGACACGTAGGCTGACACGTGGCACACGTGGCGATGATGACTGTCGGCACCGTAGGATGCTGACACGTGGCACGGCGCATGTTAGACGATCGGTTGTGATGGTGACACGTGGCACGGCGCATTTTAGTAAAGTCAAACTTTTCTCAGATTCTGATTTGTGGATCCGGCGTACGTTAGCACTGTTCAGCGCATGTTAGACGTCGCGACGCTGAAGGATTGGCGTCGCGACGCGCTTAAGACCAAAATATCCCTGTTGACGCATTTTTGTCCGTTTTTGCCCCAAATTGCATCCAATGCTCTCCAAACTTTATTTATCTGCAAAATAACACAAAATACATCAAAACGTTCACAAAACTCGAGAAACTATACAAAATATTAGGTTAAATGAGTTGGAAATAGTGATAGATTTACCACTCATCAGGTTTCCTTAGGATAACCAATTACATTAGGCACTTATCCAATTTGGGTTCTAGTTTGGTATCATCCAAACTTATGCCTAGCATTCCCAAATCATCAGAGTGAGAAAGCCCAGTTTCTTTCCTGTTTATATCTAATATGAAATCTGTCAAACAGATTTTTATGGAACCTTATTCAAAATAATATTGTACTGTTAATGCTTATCCCTTTTGAAGGAAAATGGTTGCTCAGAGCGACTCATGATTAACCTTATCATGTCCAACAAAATTCGATTTCTCCGTTCGGACACACCGTCAAATTGACGTATTTCGGGAGGAGTCCTCATTGAAAGAATATTATACTCTTTCAAGTATATGAGAAACTTATTGCTTAAGTATTTTCATCATGGTCAAACCATGATGTTTTAATACTTTAGCCGATCTGTTCGTTTATTTCGTGTCGAAACTCTAAAAGTTTCCGATTTGTGTTCTTCAAAAGAAACACAACCATAACGCGATGCCACATCCGTAAAGGTCACGAAATATTCATATCCACCTCTAGCCTAGCTAGACATGGGCCCACTTATGTCACTATGAACAAAGGCTAATTGATCGGTGGCACTTATACTTTTACCAAGTAAAGGTGTTTTAGGCACTTTGCCCAATAAACTAGATTAGTAGACTTCATTTGAATGGAATCAAATCCGTCCTAGTATCCACTCTTCAAAAGTGTGGATATACGAGTCTTGTTTAATTGTGTCCCAGACAACACTGCCACAAATAAGTCTCATCTGATCAAATCAGTTTGAGCTATTTGTTTGTCATGTTATATGTTTGAGATTTATTTATATTTAAAATATAAATACTGTTATTCACATATAATGTGTTTATCTCAATATCATCTTTATAAAATAAAACACTTTAGTGTTCTAGAATATAAAGGTATACTCGCAACGAGTTGTACTCGATATAGAGATAATATCTCTAGTCAAACTAGTTACATTACAACAGTTTCCTAATTTAAGTACACACCCGAAGGGTAGTTCCTAAACTTAGGTATCTTTGGTAAAACAGCGACTTTCGTCCCGTTTCCGATTCGTAGATTAATCTCAATTGAAGTCAGTATCCTGCTCATAGCAGATTCTGCACATCAATGCATATTTATGTATCACACTTAGTATTTAAAATCCAATTTTAATACTAGTAGTGTACACTTTTATGACAAACATATTTGAAGTTAGAGCCTTGCTCGTCTTCAATTCCTTTATGTCTGCTTTGTCCATACGGCAGTCACGCTTCATTGACTCTGTTTGCCACAATTTAGATAGACATTTTGGGATATGTCATTTATCTTCCTAGAAGATTATAATGATTTTGCCTTTGCCCATTTCAACATTCCAGAAGCCATTGGCCAAGCCTTGGGTTTCTAGAATATCGAAGTAAGATGCGCCTTGCGCTTCTTGCCCTATTGCAAACTTTGGCTTTGGCTCCTTGAGCAATAGCCATTAACTCTCCAAGAGTTAATTATTACAATTTAATACTTCTAAGATCTAAGAATAGATCTATGAAGATCCTTCAATTTCTTCATCATACTTTAAGGATCTAATCCTTAGTTCTTTTTAAGAAAATAAGGAGTCTTTTTGACAAGTATAATGGATTAAGCACTAAAGTTATCATCACATGAATCTTCCAAAGATCATGATCTACTATTTGCTTAACTCTGGGCTTAGGTCTAATATGTTATTTTATCAAATAAAGTAACTTATTAGTTTCCAGGACCATCCTGAAATTTTATTTCCAATTTGAAAATTAAAGTCGTTTAAACACATTTTCCCTAGGATTATGTTTTAAACACTAATCTTTTAGTTTAATCTTGATTCTAATAGTCCAACTATTAAATCAACGATTTCGGGTACAATCTAATGTAATGATTACTATAGTCTAACTATATAACTAATTACAATTTTATTGGTTAAAATCAAATATATATTGATTACTATAATCCAATTATATAATCAACTATAAATGATCGGTAAAATTCAAATATATTGATTACTATAATCCAATTATATAATCAACTATGAATGAAGGGTAAAGTTCAAATATATTGATTACTATAATCCAATTATATAATCAACTATAAATGAAGTAGTTTGAATACAATCCAACTGTTTATTTAAAACAATAATTAAATATTAGTCCAACTAATATATAATATATATTTGACGAATGATATTTGATTGAGCGCATATGGCAAGTAATTAAACGAATATTGCAAATTTAATTCTCGCCTCCCATTATTTTTTCGGCGAGCCTCTAACCCTCTGTGGAGTACTCGGGAAACCTAGTTTCCTAGTGGGCTAGGATCCCGTTAAATAACACACAATCTTGACTTTGGCCAACAAATTGTATGATACTTAACTAGGTAGATTTCTAAGATCAATTGGATCCCATCCAATTCCTAGATCCAGTAGGTGGACATCCAAGTCCGAAACATATATCTTATATATGCCAATATATCGAATATATTACCTAACCTTTTTCCTCTGAATCAACTAAGCCTTGTCTTTGGCACAACAAACTTAATGATCCCAGTTAAGCGGAACCCATTGACATGGAAAGCTTCGTAATCAATGTTGATGGACAAGAAATGATCTTGACTTTAGCCAACAAATCACGACTTGGACAAGACACCGATATGGAACAAAACTCTCATGATTCAAACACATCCGCAATTGACAAAGGTCTTGACTTTGGCCAACAAACCAATGCCAACTTTGGATCTTGAGTAATAATCACTCAACGGAGGAAAAACGCTTAATATGTTTTGAGGGTTTTTCCCGTGCAAATTGGCAACCAATTTATTATCTTTGTTAAGGTCTCATCATCATACACCCTTAAACATGCATTCTAAATACATAATAAAGTGCGTATAAATAAATAAATTAATAATGATATACGGATGGATATGTCACAAATTTTCCTAGAACAAATGACTCCATTTCCTCTCCCCGGCTAGAACTATTCTAACTTCTACCCAATTACAAAATACAATAAAGAAACCTCATTTACATTGAGAGGGGAAAAGGTGAGAAGAGAAATACAATGAGAAAGGAGATAAAAGGCTGGACACGCAGGTCCAATTTAAATAAATTCTAAATTTATTACAATTTCCAAAATTGCCCTCGCCCTTCTAATATCCATCCGATATACATTATTCATACAACACATTCATGTATTCATACAAATCATGTTATTCAATCAATCTAATCCAATTAATTAATCTTTGAATTAATGACCATCCAATGTTCAAACAACGATTTGATTTGCACGAGTCCAACTCGTTTAAGAATAAATACTTAAAGTACGTATTCTTGAATTATATCGAACTACAACTTTAAATCCAATTTATTTGTATTCAATACTAATTCCAAATTTAATTCCAAATTAAATATTTACACTTACTTATAAACCTTAAAGACTTGGATTCCAAATCCAATCTTAATGGGTCTCAAAGGCCCAATAACATCTAATGTCATTTCAATTAAAGTCCAATGGGCTTTTAATTGATTCTTAAGGCATGGGCTTTGGCCATAATGGATCAAACCCAAAATGCCAAGGCCCAATAGGAATCACCCTATTGCCTACAAATTAATTTAGGCCCATTAGGCCCAATTAAATTCTTTAAAGGGTCAAGTGATATATTTGGACTTTATGGAATTGATTTTGGGCCCAATTGGATCCAATCCAAAAGTCCAAAACCAAACTTAGTCAAACCAAGCCCATTAAGCCCAAATACACACTTTTAGCCCAATCTTAATTAAAGGCTTATTAACATAATTATAATATTCCAATATCACAATTACTTTAATTAAAGTGTATTAGCCATGATTAATTAATTAAACTCAATATTTCCAAAATACCAATTAACTTAATTAATCATGCTTAATCCATCAATTCATGCTCAACACAAATTGAAGCAAAAAATCATCATTTCATGCTCAACACAAATTGAATCCAAAATTCATCATTTCATGCTCAACATGCTCTTTGATTATAACATAAACATTATTGACTTTGATTCTAATCCAATCAAACCAACAATCAACATTTAATCTAGCATTTAAACACATCCAATGATGTTACAAAAAATAAAAAACTGCAGTCCCATGCACTGCAACTTTTGACCAAGGTAAGGGAAATTTAAAATTTTGATCTAATCAAATATTTCAAATCTAATCATGCATAACTCTAAGTTATCATATTCTAAGCATGCTCAAAGCATCAATTTGAAGAAATCATACTCAAAACAACAAAGCCCCAAATTTTAGTCTCATGAACCCTAAAATTTCATGCTTAAAATTGGCTCTGATACCATTGTTAGTGTTCCTAGAACATGCCAAGGATCTAATAAGCAAGAAAATGTGTTCATAAATTCATTATAAGTTGCGGAATTACTTACATTGAATGGATTTGAGCTTTTAAAATTTTGAGAAGAAGATCTCCAAGATCATTCCTTTGTTGATTCCAAGCTTTGAGTTGGTTTCCAAGATCCTTCATTGATGATTCCAAGCTTTGAGTTGTTTGAATGAAGATCTCCAAGATCCTTCCTTTGTTGATTCCAAGCTTTGAGTTGGTTTCCCTATCACCTTAGTTGATTCCATGAAGTGCTAGCTTTGTTGATTTTGCAACAAAATCAAAGAGAAGAGAGTGAGGAAGCTCAAACCCATTGCAAGGATAAATTAGGGTTTCATTTGTTTCAAGTGTTGTATTACACAAGTGAAGAGAAAGAGAAGGCTTTTGGTAAAATCCCTTTTACCATTTTCACCTAAACTAGGTGGTTGGGTAAATGGTTTTACCAAAACCATTACAAGGTGGTTGGATGGTGGTGGCTTGGCATAAATGCCAACTACCCTCTCAACTACCACATGTGAAGTGGGCCCCACATTTGAATTCAAAATTCAAATGGATTCTACGAATGTTTGTCGCGGCTCGGAATCGTTTAATCCGATTAAATGAATTTCTGTCGCTAAATAATTAAATCTAATTTAATTAAATGACGACGCCTCGTAAATATATTACGAATGCCGTTTATGAATTAATTCTAAATTAATTCGTTCGCTCGTATTAAAGTCCAACATTAATTTCGTAATGAAATCCAATTCATATTAATATATCTGATATATTAATTTTAGCCCATACGAATAAATTAAATAGAAAAATCAAATTTAACTATTAAATTTATTCTACCGATTAATTCCAAATTAATTGCGTTCTCTCTCTTACGAACACATTTAATCCCAGGTTAAATAATACCTCAATTAATCCCAGATTAATTTTCTCCATCTTAATTAATCCCAGATTAATTCTCTCTCTTAATTAATCCCAGATTAATTCTAATTCGAGTCAACTGTCATCGGTGAATCTTTGGGAAGCGACCCAAGAGATCCCTGGATATGTTGGCAGTAAATACGATCATCGGATTATCCGAATACGTGCGTACCTCGTACCACGTGCTTACCGATTTACAAGACATGGTTGGCTTCTAGCAAAGCACCGTTCCTACCCAATTCTCCAGAAATATTCTACTTGGAATATATAATCTATGTCAGGCGTAGTATACGTAGTATTGCGTATTGCGATCCAGTATCTAATGTCACGTGCAAGGCCTGGGGCTGGAATATGTCTGCCCCGTACGAAGCACATGTCGGATGTCTGGTAACTAGTCTCTATAATCGGATGAACATGACCTAGTCATATCATCCCGATGACTGCAGTACTTAAGAGCACTAGTTCCGTATCCTACGTGACATCATCTCCACTATGACTGGAGTGATACTTCCGTCTTGACATCACACCCAATACACTACGATTCTCAATATACCCAACAGAGGCGTACACAGAACCGGTAAAGCCCTGGACGACCAAAACTAAAGCATACCGATTGTCGCAAGTATTAGCGGTGCAAGTCTCAGGTTAAGACCAAATACACCTACCCTGATTTCGGACTTCCATAGACACATAGTCATACTACCAATGGAATTCTGATGGGTCTATCCAGAGTGAACCTGTTTCCGCACCATCGGTAAACAAACCTCGTATCACACTTGCATAAGTATCCAATACTTAAATATATGAGAACTATGCCGTTTTGCTCCCACAACGCGCACAAATGCAATACTAGTCTATTCCGTATTATCGATGTCCAGTCTCGATAATACTACGACAAGGGATATTTAATGATTAATCCTTCGAGGACTGATACTGTCTCATTTCATCTCAATCCAGGAACTAATCATAGGGACCTCCTATCATTTATACATCTAGGTGATCTAATCACAAATGATAAGAGCACAATTTCCTTGTCACATAGTTAATTTGTACAACAACACCATGATCTGTACAAATAGTGACGCTATTGGTCATAACTGTCCAACAAGTCAGCGTCAAGTAAAAGTCTTGTACTAGCATTTGAGTATGTGTATTCATTGTACAAACATATGTCTTTATGTATAAAGTTTATGGAGTTGAGTTTGTATATTAAGTTGTAAGTCTGGGGCATGGTCCCATATATGCGATATATATATTTAATTAGAGAAAAGAGTTTTAGAAATTGAATAGTAGTTATCAGAGTCAGAGGCTTATGAGGTTAGTACGGTCTATCCCTTGCCCGTAACATCTCCCGATTGGGGATGTTACAAAGATGCTATCAGAGCATGGTCTAGGTAGTCAGTGACTGCAGTGGGTAGAGTGCTGGGGTCTTGTATATGTAGTATTTCTGGGATACTTGTATATGGGGTACTACCTCTCTAGTATCCGATCCTTGAGTACGTCTTCAAGGTTCCATAGAAAATTTAGTTAAGCCTTCTCAGACTATTGGAATAGTATTGCTTACGAGAACAACGACATTCTAGATTCACGTTAAGAATTTTTCCTGAAATTATTCAGACCTACTATCAGAGGTACAATGAGATATGAAACCAGACATTAAGATTCTAAGAAAAGTTATCCATAGAGTGGGAAGAAAATGATAAGAAGTAAGGAAGTATGCATAGTTAGTTAACCAACTAGAATAAGAAGTAAAAAGACAATGAGAAATAGGAAAGTTCAAGGGATACCTACTCAGGAAAGTAGGAGGAGAAAGAGGAAGCTAGAAAGGTAAAGTATGAAGGGATAGATAGATGACCAAAAGAACATGTAGTAGAGGTTCACGCAATTAGAGTTAATAAGAAGTAAGAAGCAGAAACAGATAAATAAGGATGTTGAAGCAACTAGAGTAAGAAGCAATAAAGATACCCAAATTAGATCGATAAAGAAATACCAAAATCTATAGTAGTAAAGAGAATAGAAAGGACCCGAGCAAGTATTAAAGTGCCCAGTAGACGTAAGAATTCCTTCCAGTTTCAAAAATCTCTTTAAACAGATTTAAAAGCCTCAGATGCCATATATAGACAACGAATTTCCCAAGTAACTAGGAATAGGCAGAAAGATAAAAAAAAGCAAGAAATCGAGACTAATATAGAGAGTTTCCACAAACGAGAGATGTCAATAGGATTTACAGAACCCCAGAATCCCAAACCCAGACTCAGGCCCACAAGTAGGCAAATAAAGGTCATAAATAGAAACGATTAATTACCTCATCCAAGCAATCCGATGTAGACACGACCCTAAACTATCTAGTTTTCAACCGCTTAGTTATACCAGTTAAGGAAGCTGTCCTGACAGAGCCTATCTCATACCTACCCTACATGAGAAATAGACCCTACCAGGATACAAAGTACCAGAACAAAGATACCGAACTCATCGAGACATAAGATGTTTGCCCTCATCCCTATCAGCATAGATATAATAACAGTAAGGGAGCCGATAAAAGGTTACTTTAAGAACAGAGAAATAAAAGCATGAAATAATAGATCACTCAGAAAAAGGAAGTTTGGAAGGAGTAAAGGAAAAACCTAGTATAGCCCAAATGTTTAAGACAAATCAGTGCGAGGTCTACAAGACTAGTAGGAGACCACAAGATAGACCAAATACCGTAGAACCCACAGACAAGCCCAAGACAGTAGAAATCCGTAGAAGTATACAGGATAGACTTGAGAGGGTGGGGATATTTAGGAAATGATAAGAGTATCAGTATGGACAGCAGAATAGAGTGCCCAAGTCGGGATTTATAGTAAGAATAGAGAGCAGGGATCTAAAAAGTTGTTAGGAGAACATACTACCCTGGGTCTCAGTAGCAAGGCGTAAAATAAAGAAACATGATATGCAAATGGTAAGAAAAACGTGATAAGCAACAAGAGAAATTCATGGTATTCAGATACGAAGATAACATAATGAGAATATAGTGGTGTAGAGAATTGATGAGAGTTGTGTGCCCTTCCTTCTGGAAACCTCGATTTTAGTAAATCTATAGATACCTAACCAGAGTACCACCAAGATTAAGTATAAACTAGAAATACGTATTTATAAGTCCTTATGGAATAAATAAGCTCAATTTAGAAGAACATTGAAGAAGAGCAATTAACAGATTTGATGAATTATGAGATGGCTAAACAGCCAAATCGATAAGTCCAATGAAACATAGATAATGAGCATGAGATAGAATAGTATGATGCCACAGTAAGTTAAGCTACGTTTGGAAGCCTCCGTTGAATTAAGGAAACCTTAAAGAAGTAAAGACTTAGAAGTACAAAAAGACCAGGAAGATCGATTCTCAGGGATATGGTATACAACTTATAAAGAATCTTATGTTACTGAGAAGAAATGATTAGATAAAGGGTAATACCTGGACCAAAGATTTGGTAAGAGATATCCTAAGCAATCGAAGTTAATAGAGTCTTCAGGGAAGTAAAGGTGTAAGGAGTTCAAGGATCTGAGACAAAAAAGAGACCTTGTAGTAGAGTAAGTTCTTTAAGGAATAGTAGCAAATAGAGGTTAACAGCATTTAGAGGGAGAAAAGTAATGACTTCAGAAAATTTAACAATAGAGACTAAATAGGATGGAGTACAGAGACAGCACGAGAAAGGTTTTAGAGACCATAAATCCAATAGGATTTTGCAGAAGAGGTAGTGTCTATGATATTTGGAAATGATCAGAAGTAAAGTTGCAGAAGGCAAACCAAACACTTTTAGAAGTAGCACCATAGTGTAAGGAAATATATTAGATATATACATTTACGAGAATTCTAGGCTCATAGATGAGCAGTATGTGTACTTAGATCACCATAATCAGAAGACCTCTGGATAAGTTCCCACCCTCCCAACCCTTGATAAATCACGACCGCAGAGATGGACCACGATTTTTCATTTTAAAGTTTTGCCCCATAAAACAATGAACGGTGAAGGATATCAAACCATTAGATACAAAAGTTTCAGTTATAGAATGAAGCAGGATAAAAGATAAAAGGAACACTAACCTTAAGATTTGAAAGTGAAGCCACTGAGGTAAGACGAGAATATAAGAAAAATGCTTAGTAGGCGAAGACTGAAGAACATCACATATAGATCTCTCAGTGTTAGATTAGAACCCAAACTCTATTACGTATTTACTCTTGTGATCCCTGAGAAGTAGCTAGCCATAGTTTAAGTTATCCAAACCACCACGGGTTTGAAATAACCTTAGCCAAAGTGAAGAAATCATCGAGGGTAAAATTTTCGTAAACATACCTCGAGTAAGGTTAAGATTTACAAGTAATGCAAACAAGTACAAAGATCAAGTCATGTGAAAGAAAATAACTGAACCGAGCTAATAAAAATTGAAGGTACAAAAGAGTAAACCAGATTAGTATAACCAATATTAGCTTAATAATAAAGAACATAGCCTTAGCATAAAGGTATATATATGATCAAGCTTAGCGTAGATATTGTGCCCCAGAATTTCTTAGCCAACCAATAAGAGTCATCAGAAAGAAAGAACTACCCTGATATGACATCATGAGTGTGAGAAACGTTAGTGGATAGAAATAGTATTTGGAAGGGTCAGTTATAGATCATGAAGACCAAAACCCAAAGATAGTCAAGAATGTGGGAACTCGAAAAAGAAAAAGCTTATAACAGTAGAAGGATTAATAAGATGGAAAACTGATAAGGTCAAATAGTTAGTTGAGATCTAATGAATAACCAATATTAGCTTAATAATAAAGAACATAGCCTTAGCATAAAGGTATATATATGATCAAGCTTAGCGTAGATTTGTGCCCCAGAATTTCTTAGCCAACCAATAAGAGTCATCAGAAAGAAAGAACTACCCTGATATGACATCATGAGTGTGAGAAACGTTAGTGGATAGAAATAGTATTTGGAAGGGTCATTATAGATCATGAAGACCAAAACCCAAAGATAGTCAAGAATGTGGGAACTCGAAAAAGAAAAAGCTTATAACAGTAGAAGGATTAATAAGATGGAAAACTGATAAGGTCAAATAGTTAGTTGAGATCTAATGAAAAATGTTAATATAAGGTACATCCTATAAAGTTATTTAAATAGAATAGCTGAAGGACTCGTAGTATACACAGGTTAAGGGATAATGAAGGTTGTGGGTGAGAACATGAAGAGTTATATGAACACTCTAACGTGAAAAGTAACAGAAGTTACTAAGAATATTTTAAAGTTAGTTTTGTCATAGCAAGAGGTATTAAAGGGGTGGTGAATTCGGAATAGAATGAAGATGAGCAAGAGGACAGACTACAATATGGCACAATTTTGGAAGTGAAGACTTATGAAAATAGATGTAGATAAAAGGATGTCAGTTATAATTGGAAGTTTTAAAAATAAAGTTATGTGATACATAAGAGTTAGGGGTAGTATGACGATATATGATGAGTAATGAGCAGAGGATCATATAAAAAAAGGAATTACCTTTTTTTTAGGAACATAAGATATTATGCATTAAGGCCCATAAACTTTGGAGCAGTATGTACAAGTATGATAAGATATTTCCAGAGAATTTAGTATTAAGAACTCAAGTAAATGGATAGCCAGAGACATGGACATGTTGGTAACGACCAGGACAAGTCTACGAATTGAGCCCCAAGAAGGATTCGAGGACGAATCCTATTTAGAGGGAGAATTTGTAACGACCGGTAGTTCTACTACTGTCATATTATAGTACCATGGTAGTGCGGGATGAAGGTATCATAACATAAATTATGTTGGGACACATATATACTTATGGAACGACTTTGGGGACAATCGGTAAATTCTTCGGACATCCGACACGAGATTCTAAGATATTCTATTTCGAATAGCCCGTGATTTTTAGGCTGTAACTTTTTCATACGAACTCCAATTTTTATGAATTCTATATCGTCGGAAATCTGAGATCAAGATCTACAACTTTCGCGTTGAATATATTTCCAAATTCAAACCAGAAATAGGTCAAAATCATAAGTCAAACATTTGGATGAATAGTAACTTCGGACCCAAATAGAAGAATCTCAAATATTCTCCAAAATTCCACACTTTTCCACAAACTTCCAAATATCAAATGACTCCTATTATATAAAGGATATACTATTCACTAAATCAAAATTAGAAGAAGAAGAGAAAGAAGAAGAAACGTGAAAGGGGGAAAGAAAAAGAAACGTGGAAGGAGGAAAGAAAAAGAAACGTGGAAGGAGGAAAGAAAAAGAAAAAGAAAGGAAGAAGAAGAAAGAAGAAGGAAAATGAAGCAAGGTTGGGCATGGCATCCTTGAAGGATGAGGGAATTCCTAAGGAAGAGGTAAGACCAACTTAACCCAAATTTGATTTGTTGAATTTTGAAAGTTTGAAGACAAGATAGAAATACTAGCATGCTAATGGTTGTTTTTATTTAATTGGTAAGTAAGGAAATTGGTTGTAGCTTAAGTACCCAAATTTGATGAATTCTAGGGGTTAATCTAAGAGTGGGAATGATATGATTAATGAGTATTGAGGATGTTAACTTGGATTATTGATGTATGATAAAGTATTTTGCATTGTTTTTTGTATGGAAGTATTAGTATGAAGTGTAGTTTGATATTTTATGTGCTAGATGAACTTGGAGAAAGCAAAATAGAATCTAGGAAAACCAGGTCTTGTCGCGACGCTGAAGAGCCTTGCGTCGCGATGCGCAAGAAGAAAATTATTGCTCGCCTCTGGAAGCCACGCGACACAAATTTTTCCTAAACAACTCTAAATCATCCCAGTTCCACCCGTACGTGTTAGAGGCCGTCTTATAGGTCTCGAATTAGTTCGTATACATACTTTACATCAAGACTCAAGCATCATAAAGCCTTATAGATAAAACATATCGATGTATTAATAAGCTTAGCTAAGTTCGAAGCTCATTTTACTACAAATATACTAATCGAGTTTCCGATCGTAGATCATCCACAGGAACCACAATCTTCTTCGATAAAAGGGATTCAGTGTCAGCCAAATTCCAAAAATTGTGAGTGCACCTTTTTTCTCAGAACTGATTTTATTTAATAGTTTTTGAATTCAGACTTATTTTTCAAAAGCATATATGGCGTTAGATCAAATTTTATTACAGATGTTTCTAGATTCAGTGATGATTGAGAAATATTGCTTTCAGCATGAGTTTTGAGTTGTTAATGTTTTTATACATGAGATTTGTGTTTTCGGGGCATGGGGAAAAACCCACCCCAATATGTAACTTGGTACATTTTGGAATTGACGGACAAAGAACATAAGCACATGTAGAGGACTTTGGGGACGACAATACGTAACGTCCCCAGATCCTAGTTCAGGGTTAGGGGACGTCGATACGAAACGCTCATATACCCTAGTTTCAGAGCATGAAGGGTAGCATAGATCCGCACCACCAGTTCTAGTTTATGGCTTGGGGGACGGTGATACGTAACGCCCTAATACCACCAGTTTCAGGGACAATAATGGCATGCTTTGGGGGATGGCGATACATAACGCCCCAAAGACATGGATTTGTACTGCTGGCTCTAGTTATGCGTATGGGGGGACGGCGATACGTAATGCACTCATACATCAATTTTTTCAGATACAGACTAGTATTTAGACATCAGATTTTCAGAAAAAGACCATTCAGATATCAGATTTTCAGAAAAGAATTTGGTTTTTAGAAAACAGTTTTCAGAAAGGTTAAGTTTTATAAAATAGATTTCAGATCAAATTTTTTAGAAATGAGTTTTCATATAAAGATATTTCTGGAACTTGGGTTTTAGAACCAAAAGTTTTTATATCAGTTTTCAGTTTATCGTCCACTCACTTAGATTGTACGACGATCTAACCCCCTCATCGTTTCCTTGTTTTTGTAGTTATTCTTGGAGGACGAGCTCGGGAGGACGGATACTAATGCAGTCACTCGGGTTTGGAGCCCACCAGTCCAAGTCAAAGAGTGAAAGTCCAAATTAGAGTAAGTCAGTGTCAAGTAAAAGTCATGTACTAGCATTTGAGTATGTGTAGTCATTGTAAAAACATATGTCTTTATGTATAAAGTTTCTGGAGTTAAGTTTGTATATTAAGTTGTAAGTCTGTGCCACGGTACCATATATGAGATATATATTTAATTAGAGAAAATAGTTCTAGAAATTGAATAGTAATCAGAGTCAGAGGCTTATGAGGTTAGTACGGTCTATCCCCTGCCAGTAACATCTCCCGATTGGGGATGTTACAACTACACTCCTATGTGATTGCTATTATTTTAAAATCAGCCAGCTTCCTCTTCTTGGACATTATCTCATTCATAAACTTCACATAATTAGGTATTTATTCTAATGTGTCTGCGAAGGGGATGCTGATATGGATCTTCTTAAAGATATCAATGAGCTTGTCAAATCTATCATCCAAGTTCTTCATTCTATTAGCAACAACAACTTCAATAGATGGTTGGGCCATTTGATTGGTGAGTGATGCTATATGAGTCATAAGAGATGACACTTGAGCTGTAAGTGCAACAATAGGATCCACCTCATGTATATTAGCCACCTTAGTCGTCATCGAGCACTTACTTGGCCATTGGAAATTATTAACGGCACTTGCATTGAATAAAACATAAGCATCTTCAGTAGTTTTCTTGAACATGGTTCCTCAGCAATTGCATCAACCATAATCATGTTCGGACCATTCAACCCATTATAGAATAATTGAATCTGAACGCAGTCTTCATAATTATAATGTGGGCACCTCCTGAGTAGATCTTTAAAGCGCTCCCATGCCTCATATATTTTTTGGTCTCCAACTTCTTAAATATGCTAATCTTTGTTCCCAGTTGGGCTGATTTGGTAAGTGGGAATAACTTCTCTAAAAATCATGCGGCCATATCCTCCCATGTCATGATGCTCCCCATTGGTATAGATTGCAACTAACCCCTTGTTTTGTTCCTTAAAGAGAATGTGAACAAGCCCAACTGATGGTCTCTTTAGTTACTCCATTCATCTTAATTGTATCTGCCATCTCCAAGAATATCCTCAAGTGAATGTTGGGATCCTCTACAGCTAAACCCTAAACTGATTCTATTGCACCATGTTAATGCGTACGAGTTTCAGCTCAAACTAATTCTGTAATAGTATCGATGTGAATAATATTAATAATCCCCGACAATGATGCCAAAAACCTATTGTGAGATTTTTATACTGCAAGTATACAATGTCAAGTTTTAGTAAAGAGTGAATATAAAGTGTCGAATTCATAGGGATTGAAATCAAATTCGAACTAAAAATTATAATTAATGAGCTTAACTTTATTTTGAAGCAATTTAAATTAAAATAAATAAAAACTAAATAAGCGAGAAATCAAAATGTTTAATAAAGGATGATTATGATGAGATGAATTCTAGAGTCTGGTTTCACCTAGCTATCCCCTATGTATTTGTTAGGCCAATCTATTATTATTCAATTTCTTACTTTATATTTCAAGAATCCTAAATTATTCTAATCCCTCTCTTGAGTGTCTAGTGAAAATATTATGAATTACAGACTTCGATATCCTTATAAAAATCTATTAATTAATAATTCATTACGCTATGTGATTTTTTTGTTAACGACTTCAAAGGAATTATAGGCCTCCCGAACTCTATAAAATTCCTAGGTTATATTTTCTAGATCTTATTCAAAATCCCTTCTCTCGAGAGATAGATTCCAAACATGCAATCATCTAAATTGTGGCCAATAAACCAGAAACATTAAACACAAGAAAATATAAATAAACTGAGTTAAAACTTCATAACAGTTAATTGGAAATCAAACATATAGGTTCAAACATAGGCTACATCATCCTCTAGATTAATGAAATTAGTTCATGACCAAAAAGAAAAACAATGAAAATAGGGTCAAAAACATGTTGAACTTCATTAGAGTTTGAAGAAAGAAACTACAAGATAAAACCCAAATCGAATCCTTTCGTCTTCGGACTTCACCGTCTATGTCTCCTCTTATCACTCTTCAATTCTCTCTTTAGATCTCTCAAAATTATGTGTTTAGATCTCTATAGTTGTGTCTCATTCTCCTCTTTAAGGAGTCTTTCTGCTTTTAGAAAATAGAATTCCTAGTCTGAAAATCTTCTGGGGCATCGCGACGCCAGTTTCTTTGGAATTCATGATGTGTTTTTCATGCCTGGGGTGTTGCGACGCCACATTCTCTGCCAGGATGAGTATTTCTTACGTATTGTCATAGATTTTCCTTATCCGCTTGCTTTATTTGCATCATTAAGCTCCCAAAACACGTATGTTAGCCTCAAGATCCATGCTCTAATGCTTCCTATCAATAAAATACAAAAAATATATTATAAAACACGTAAAATGGCATGAAATCTAACAAAATAATAAGCTAAAAATATATGAATAAGTGGGTGTAAATCACACTTATCACATAACATACATAATGCTTCAAATATAAGAAGCATAAGGCAAATTAGACATTCTAATTCTCTCTTCCTTAGTCTAAGGTGCTATTTTCTTCAAAAGATATATGTCATATCGAAAAGGTACATTTACCGCCTTGCAGTTGGTAAAATCATACCTTTCTAATATTTCATCTATGTATGTGGATTGCGACAACCTTAGAAGCTTCCTTACTCTATCCTGATAGACCCTTATACCCACTATATATGAAGCTTCACCCATATCTTTCATAGAGAAGTTCTTGCAAAGGAAGACTTTCACACTTCACATCAATCCTATATTATTTCCAATGATAAGGATATCATCTACATACAATAAAAAGAATATTATTATGCTCCCACTAACTTTCTTATAAACACACGATTCTTCCTCGTTCTTGATGAATCCATATAATCTAATTATCTCATCAAAACGATGATTCCAGCTTTGTGATTACGCCCAAAAAGTACTTGCGATTATCATAGTATAGCTGGGGTGTCGATTCCTCAGAGAGATGGTTACGGAGGAACTAAGTAACTTAATTAAAGGAAAAGATTTAATTGGAAATTTTAAATAAAAATTATGAAAAATGCTTAGAGATTATCAATAGAAGAAAAGCAGTAAAGCGTCAGAAATCCCTATTTTATAGTGTCCCTATATTTAATATTTGAGTGCTTTTATTACTCAATTGAGGGTTTCATTTCCCAAACCAACAATCGAAAAATAAATCAATTTAAAACACATTAAATCACAAGGTAATTGGTATATTTTTTTTTCTTTATATTAAAAGTAAAATGTATTATTATTATGACCTATCTAGTGTCGATAATATACTCAAAGGCAATACTATAGTAGAAGATTAACTCACAAAGTAACAATATTAGTCACAACTAGGTTCCTCAATCAGACATAGAAAAAGCAAGACTATTCCTATATGAAAATTAGTAAAAACACAATCTCTAGATTAATTACAAATCAAAAGGTGAAAGAGAATAATATAATACCAATTGTATTAAACATTAAAATTATTCAGGAATAAAAAACATAAATATAAAAATTTAAGTACAAGAGTTCAACTCTAGCTTTGCTTAGGAAATTTGTTCGCCATAAAATAAATAAACATAGCCTAAAAATAATGGAAAATTACGTTTAACTCAGCACTGCATTTGATTTTTGCAACTCTCGGCTTTGTTTGCCGCGTCACTCCTCTCTAGCATGAAGCTTGTAGTTTGTGTGAAAAACCCCATGCCAAAGGGAAGTCCTGAGCTATTTATTATTTTTTTTATGTACCAAAAGAAACCTAATCAATTTTTGTAGTCTTCACGTGTATCTTGATTGCTTTCCTTATTGACTTTGACTACTTGCCACCAACTCAAAGTAATACTATTTGAATTAGGAAGTTGCACGTATAAAGCTTTTCCACTTTCCTGCCTTACACACTTCTTGAATTGGCAAGCTTAATTTCTTTCCATATTTGACTTTGCAAGTCTTATTTGTTGAATTTCTTTTTGCTTATATTGTATAGGCCCATTAACCTTGACTTGGAACATGCATGCCATTTTCTTCTTTTTTTCCAATTCGATAGTGCACCAAATTTGACCTGTCAATAAATGCACAAGTGTCAAGAATATCAATTTGATTCTAACTCCAATTTTTGCAGGCTATATATTTTGGTAATCAATTTGTAAGGAAATTCCCAATTCCTATAAAAAGAAAAAGAAAATCACTAAATTAGCTTAAATAGTAAACACTTTCTAAATTAATATGATGATAAAAATTATATAATAAAATATAAAATATAGAACTAAATACTTAACGATAAACCCGAATAAGTGATGTTCAAAGTACATTTTCATGCACTTATCACAACCCCCCACTAGCTTATTGCTAGTCTTTAGTAATTTAAGCGCAAAAAGAAATTAAACACTAAACTAAATTTAAAATAAGATAAAATAAATAAACTATGTAAGCCACTTTCGTAAGGATCACGATTGCATTTTGCGTATGCAATAAGCCTTTAAACCCCTAGGTGGCCATAGTAGACGAGTTACAGTCTCGTGAGGGCTTGCAGTAACGACACCCACAAATATATTCAAAACATAAATTAAGTATAAAAAAAAACAAAATTAATTATGTAAAATAAAAACAAATATGTCTTAGTTGTTGGACATTATGACCCATAGCGTCACTATTTGCACAGATCATTGTGTTGTTGTAGCAAATTAACTATGTGACAAAGAAATTGCACTCTCATCATTTGTGATTAGATCACTATAGATATATAAATGAAGAGAGGTCCCTATGATTAGTTCCTGGATTGAGATGATATGAGACAGTATCAGTCCACGAAGGATTAATCATTAAATATCCCTAGCCGTAGTATTATCGAGACTGGACATCGATAATGCGGAATAGGCTAGTATTGCACTTGTGCGCGTTTGTGAGGGCACAACGGCATAGTTTCCTATATATTAAGTATTGGTATTTATGCAAGTGCGATAGGAGGTCGTGTTTCACCGATGGTACGGGAAACAGATTCGCTCTGGATAGACCCCTCGGAATCCCATTGGTATTATGACTATGTGTCTATGGGAGGCCGAAATCAAGGTAGGTGTGTATAGTCTTAACCTGAGATTACATCGCTAATACTTACGATAATCGATAGAGTTTTGGTCTTGTGTAGGGGACTTTAAACGGGTTCTGAGTACACCACTTCTGGGTTTATCAGAGAGTCGTAGTGTATTGGGTGTGATGTCAAGATGGAAGTGTCACTTCAGTCATTGGAGATTGACGCAGGATCAGGATACGATACTAGTGCTCTTGAGTGTTGCGCAACCAATCGGGATATTGTGACCAGGTCATGTATATCCGATTATAGAGACTATGTTACCAGACATCCGATATGTGTTTCGGACGGGGCAGACACTTATCCAGCCCCAGCCCTAGCACGTGATTATCCGATACTGGGCCAATATACACAATACTACGGTTATACTACGCTTGATACAGATCTATATATTCCTGTAAGAATATTTCTGGAGAATTGGGTAGGCATGGCGCTTTGCTAGAAGCCAACCTTGTCTTGTAAATCGATATAAACGTAGTACGAGGTGGTACTTACGTGTTCGGACAGTCCGACGATCGTATTTACTGCCAACATATCCGGAGATCTCATGGGTCGCTTCCTGAAGATTCACCGATGACGTATGACTCGCACTTTGATTAATCTGGGATTAATTAGAAGAGAGAGATAGAATTAATCTGGGATTAATCGATGAGAGAGAAAATTAATCTGGGATTAATTGCGGAGATATTTTATCTGGGATAAAATATTAATTAAAGAGAGAGAACGATTAATTGGAATTAATCGATTAAATAATATATTCGATATATTATTAGAAATTGGATTTCGACGCGAAATTAAAATTAGATTTTAATTCGGGCGAACGAATTAATTTAGAATTAATTCGTTAGCGACGTGAATAGTGAATTCGCTAGGCGTAATCATTTAATTACGACGCGACGGAAAATTCGTTAATTTGGAATTAGCGAACCCGAGCCCGAGAGTGATTGCGAGCGCGTTCGCATTTCGAATTCGAACGCGGCACGCAAGTCACATCAAGGTCAAATCGCTAGTCGCATCGATTGTCAAATCACTTATCACTTTGAGTGATGTGATATGACATGTTGTCACTTTATTAAAGTGACATGATGTGAATATAGAAAGGTGATTGTTTGAAAGTTGATAGGACTTTTGTATATATATTTTATTCATTACTGGTAAATGGAATAAAGATATATGTATATAAAAATCATTCTCTCTCTCTTGGACCAATTATTTTCACGGTTTTTGGCAATTTTTTGTGCCATTCACGTGACTCATTGGTTTTTTGGTTGTTCATGTTTTTGGCCTAATTTTGGACCACATTCAAGTGACACTCTCTCACTTTTTTTGGTCTTCACGGTTCACACAAAATGGAGCCAAAAACCTTCTATCTTCTCTCTCGGTCTTGGACCGTTTTTCTTCTCCTTCTTGTTCTGTTTTCTGCCGAAAATGGAGAAGCAAGATAATGATTTTTGTGGCAAAAATCAAGTGCTAGCACACCTTGAGCATACTTAGGTGATAGGGAAACGAATTCATGTGCATGGATTCATTTTGGAGCTTGAAGCTTTGAGCTTCCATGGTGCTCAACAATGGCCGAATCTTGGAGGATCCAAACCAGTCCAAATCGCACAGCCCACTGCAAGATGAAGTACTGCCGCGTGACTTGGAGGGAGCCAAAAACGCATCTTGTTCTTCATCCATCAAAACCGAATTCAATGTGAGTTGATTCCGCCACCTCCTTTGATGTGTTCATATGTGGTTTTTATGCTTTGTTTGTGATCCTTGGGACCTTGATTTATAACTCTTACAATGGTATCTAGAGCTTTGATTGCATGAAAACCGAATTAGGGTTCTTGAGCATATTTGGGGCTTTTTGATTTTGGCTTGATTCTGTCTAATTGATTGTTTGAGGATGATTATATATGATTGAATTTGAGTTGTATGTAATCAATTTGATAAAAAATTGATTGGATTGATTTTCCCCAATTTGCTTATTTTTGTCAAAACTTTAATTTGGGTAAACTCGATTTAGGCATGATTGGTTGAATTGTTTGATGCATTATGCTTGAATGAGGTTGAATTGAAGTTGTGCATGATCAATTTCAAGAAAATTGGATTAGATCAATTTTCCCCAATTCTTAAGGTTGAAATGAAACTTGAAATTGGGTAAAATGTGTTTAAGCCTGTTTTAATTGCATTAGATGTTTAAGTATGCTTAGAACATGTTTAATTGAGATTGTGTGTGATCAATTTCATGAAATTGGATTGGATTCAATTTTCCCCAAATTGGAGGCTTGGCCGAAAATTGGAAGAACCTAAGTCTTGGTAATTTTGTTTTGTTTGATCATTGGATGACTTAAACCAATTGGTTAATGTTGCTTTGATGTTCAATTGGATTGAATTTTGATTTAGAACATTTTTCCCTTTTAAAGTGCTTGGCCGATTTTAAAGAACATGAAATTCTTTGTGATTTTGTTGTTTTAATTCATTGGATGAATTGAATTGATTGGGAAATTAAGATTATGGACTCAATTGGATTGAAACCGAATCGAATTGAAAAACCCCTAATTGCCGAGACTTGATAGCATGTTAATTGGGTTTGATTTTAATTGAATTGTGTTGGACACTATTTGGTTGTTAAAGTGCATGATTAATTAGGCTAATTGATGTTTTAGAAATGTTAATTGGGTAATTGATTATGTAATACACTTAGGTTAATTAATTGTGAAATTTGGAATTTTATAAGTTAATTAATTTGGGCTTGATTTTGGAAATTGGGCTTGTTAGGTTGTAATTGGGCTTTTGGGCTTTGTTTGTACACAAAGTTGGGTTTAGGCAAAATTGGTTGGATCCAATTAGGCCCAAAACGAATCCAAAAGGTCCAATTATGACTTAATGGACCTTAATTATTTAATTGGGCCTAATGGGCCAAAATTAATTTAAAGGCTTATGGGGTGGTAACCCGGATTGGATTTTGGTTGTTCGGTTTGACCCGAGTTGACCAAAAGTCCACGCCTATAGAAATTAATTAAAAGCCCATTGGACTTTAATTAAATAAAACATTAGATGTTAATCGGGCTTTGAGACCCGTTGCGATTAAATTTGGAATTTAAGTCGTAAAGGTTCGTTAATAAAAGTGTAATATTTAATTTAGAATTAAATAATGAATTAGAATTAAATACGTATTAAATTGGATTTAATTATGTAATTTAATTTAATTCGTAGAAATTGTACTTTGAGTACGTGTTCGCAAAACGAGTTTGACTCGAACAAAAATCAAATCTTTGTTTGAACATTGGATGATCACTAATATTCAAGATTAATTAATTTGATTGATTGATTGATAACATGCTTGTATGAATACATGGTTGTGATGTTTGAATAATGTATATCGGATGGATATTAGTCGGGTTGGGCGATTTTGGAAATTGTAATAAATTTGATTTATTAAATTGGACCTGCGTGTCCAGCCTTATCTCTTATTTCTTTGTATTCTCTTCTCACCTATTCCCCTCCATGTAAAGAGGTTTCTTTAGAAGTGTAGTGTTACGGGTAGAAGTAATACAAGTGCTAGCGGGAGAGAGAAAGTGAGAGATTTGATCTAGGATCAATGTAAAATATCCATCCGCATATCATTATTATTTTATTTCATACTCGTTATTATGTGTTTTAGAATGCATGCTTAAGGGTGTATGATGATGAGACCTTAACAAAGATAATTAAATTGGTAGCCAATTTGCACGCGAAAAAACCTCGTTAAATATCATGCGTTTTTCCTTCCATTGAGTGATTCTTACTCAAGATCCGAGATTGGCAGGGGTTGTTGGCCAAAGTCAAGCCCTGTCCATCAAAGATGTGTTTTAATCACGAGGCTTTGTTCTATATCGGTGTCGTGTCCAAGTTGTGGTTTGTTGGCCAAAGTCAAGACCACTTCTTGTCCATTGACATTGATTACGAAGCTTCCATGTCAATGGGTCCGCGCTTGACTGGAATCATTAGGTTTGTTGTGCCAAAGCCAAGGCCTAGTTGATTCAGAGGAAAAAGGTTAGGGTATACATTCGATGTATAGGCATATATAAATATATGTTTGGGACTTGGATGTCCACCTACTGGATCTAGGAGTTGGATGAGATCCAATTGATCTTCGAGATCTACCTAGTTAATTATCATACAATTTGTTGGCCAAAGTCAAGATTGTGTGATATTTAACAGGATCCTAGCCCACTAGGAAACACGGTTTCCCGAGTACTCCACAGAGGGTTAGAGGCTCGACGAAAAATAGTGGGAGGCAAGTATTGAATTTGCAACATTCGTTCGAATACTCGCTAAACACGCTCATTTTATTTTACTCGTCATATTAATCAAAAGTATTAGTTAGACTAATATTTAAATTGTTGTTTTAATAAACAGTTGGACTGTATTATATTTGATTATATATAATTGGATTATATTAATCAATATATTTGAATTAATTAATTTCAGTTTACAGTTGATTTATAATTGGATTATAGTAATCAATGTAATTGAGGTTAATTAATTTGGATTATATTTGATTATATAGTTGAACTATTATAATCATTATAATATATTGTACCACTAATCGTTGATTAAGTAGTTGGACTATTGTAATCAAGATAAGAATTGAAAAATTGGATATTTAAAATATAATCTGGGATTAAAAATATTTTAAATGATTTATTTTCAAATTGGGAATAATAATAGGTTACTTTATTTGATAAATAACTTATTATACGTTACGCCCCAAATTAAGCAAATAGTAGAGCATAAAATCTTGGAAAGTTTATGTGATGATGACTTTAATGCTTATTTAATATACTTGTCATAAATCTAATTTTTTTTGATTTAAGAAGTATTAAAATTGCAATTTATAATTCTTGGAGAATTAATTGACTATTCTAGAGAAGATAAAGTCAAAGTTTGCAATTGGGCATGTAGCACGAGGTGCACATCGTTTCGATATTCCGAAACCCAAGGCTTGGCCAAAGGTTGTGAAATATTGAAAAGGATAATTGACATATCCCAAAGTGACTACCATTTGGATATGGAAGACACGAAGGAATTAAAGAAGGGCGAGGCTCTAACTTTAAAAATGTTTGTCTTAGTTATGTTCACAGCTAGTATTGAAATTAGATTTTAAATACTTAATGTGGTACATAATATATATGTATGATATTCAGAATCTGCTTTGAGCAGGATACTGACTTCAAGCTGAGATTTCTCTGCGAATCGGAAACGGGACGAAAGTCGTTGTTTCGACCGTAGATACCTAAGTTTAGGAACTACCCTTTGGGTATGTACTTAAATTAGGGAACTGTTAAAAATGTAACTAGTTTGACTAGAAACATTATCTCTTTATCAGTGTTTAACCCACTGCGGGTGAACCTTTATATTCTAAAACACTAAAGTGTTTTATTATATAAAGATGATACTGAGATAAATACATTAGATGTAAATAACAGAAATTATATTTTGAATATAATAAAATCTCAAACATATAAATGACAAATAAATAGCTCAAATTGATTTGATCAATATAGACTTATTTATGGCATTGTTGTCTAGGAAACAATTAAACGAGACACGTCAGTTAGACGGTTGTGTCCGAACTAAAACCGAATTTTGTTGGACATGATAAGGTTTATCACGAGTCGCTCTGAGCTATCATTTCCTTCAAACAGGATATGTATAACAGTGCAAAACTTATTTAGAATAAGGTTCCATGTAAATCTGTTTGACAGATATCATATAGGATATGAACAGGAAAGAAACGAGGTTTCTCATTCCTGATAATTTGGGTATGCCAGGCATAAAGTTTGGATGATACCAAACCAAGAACCCAAATTGGATTAGTGCCAATATAGGTTATCCTAAGGGAAACCATAAGTATAGTACTTATAAATCCCACATGAGAACAATGTGATTGTTGCTCACCATGCGGTTTTCCTGAGAGGAATACCGATATGCAGTGGTCAGTGGGAGGATAGTGATACTCGATGAAAATCGGAGTAATACTATTCAAAGCACGAAGTCCTTAATGGAACACAAACAGTTCATCAATGATGAATCTGTACCATTAATCTTCAAATACACAAGAAACTTCGTAAATCGGATAGAGTCAGAAAACAACCTAGGGTATGGGTTTCTGATCTAACCTCATTAAGATGTCAATCTTATGAAGGTATATCCACCGACTACGTTTAGAGGAAGTGATACGAGGTATCAACTCCCTGTTATGGCAAAGTGCCATGAATCCGAAATGGATTCCATGTATAACAACTATTTTGGATACTAGTTGTTGTACCATAAGGCATTGTGCCTATGGTACATTAAACGTCTTCAAGGAAGACATACATGGATGGCAACATACCAACGTACAAAGCTAGGCTTTTGACGGAAAGGTATCGTTATCAACATTGTGTTAATAACGGTTCAACCTTTTACCTGTTGCCATGGTAAATCCATTTTGAAGATGCTTGTTGATAACTGTATATTTCATTTATGAAATATGTCAGTTACAAATCAAAATCGCTTCCTGAAAAGGAAACCTTTTGGAGAATGTTTATAACATTCTGACGATTTTGTATAACCGACAAACACAGGTTTGCGGATTATTCAATCCATGTTTGGATTGAAGCAAGCATAGGGTTCTTGGAACTGACGTTTTGAAATAATCATAATGGTTTATGATTTAACTCAAAACGAAATAATTCTTGTGTATATAAGGAGGTTAGTGGGAGAGGGCACTGACAATGAAATTCCCATAAAACAATTGGTGAAAGCTTGGCTTTCATGGATATTCTTTCAATAGAAATTCTCCGTAGAATTCTGGGGAGTAACAACCTTTATTCAAGGAATCAAGATCTACTGGGCTAGATTTGGAGTTGGTAACACTCTCTGAGAAATTGTACATTTAAAATGTACTTGTATTGGTGTCTCATACGCTTCGATCATATGGAGTCACGATAAGTTCAATCCAAGTGATAGTCACTGGATTGAAGTTGAGAACATCTGTTAGTATCTCAGAGAACTAAAGATGCTATCTTAAACTATGGAGAATGAGAACTTGTAGTGACTGGGATCACTACTGCAAGTTTCCAAACAATTAAAATACTGCGGTACTATAAAGTTTGAATAACAGGGACAGTGAGCTGGAAATCTTCCTAGCAAGATAACTGTTGCCGAATAAACAACAAATGCGGATTATTGCTGCAGCTGAGGCAGCAATAGAAGCCATTTGGATCGATAATAAATCTAATTAGATTAGATATAGTTCTGTTAGCAGCTGAGCTAGGCGTCAGCACAGGCTAAAGAATTAAAGGTCTCATCGACGATCCAGATATATACTTCTATATCATCTGATTCGTTCGGATCATACATCGTGGCGATGTGATGATCGTGTAAATCGCGTCAGACGATAATTAAACAAATCCGCTGACGACGAAAACCTTTCCTCAGCAATTGAGCGAACCGTACATAGTTCAGGTGTAGGACACTTGAGTGACTCGCTACGTGCCAAGTGGGAGATTGTTGGACATTATGACCCATAGCGTCACTATTTGCACAGATCATTGTGTTGTTGTAGCAAATTAACTATGTGACAAAGAAATTGCACTCTCATCATTTGTGATTAGATCACCATAGATATATAAATGAAGAGAGGTCCCTATGATTAGTTCCTGGATTGAGATGATATGAGACAGTATCAGTCCACGAAGGATTAATCATTAAATATCCCTAGCCGTAGTATTATCGAGACTGGACATCGATAATGCGGAATAGGCTAGTATTGCACTTGTGCGCGTTGTGAGGGCACAACGGCATAGTTCTCATATATATAAGTATTGGATACTTATGCAAGTGCGATAGGAGGTCGTGTTTCACCGATGGTACGGGAAACAGATTCGCTCTGGATAGACCCCTCAGAATCCCATTGGTATTATGACTATGTGTCTATGGGAGGCCGCGAAATCAAGGTAGGTGTGTATAGTCTTAACCTGAGACTTACATCGCTAATACTTACGATAATCGATAGACTTTGGTCTTGGTGGTAGGGGACTTTAAACGGGTTCTGAGTACTCCACTTCTGGGTTTATCAGAGAGTCGTAGTGTATTGGGTGTGATGTCAAGATGGAAGTGTCACTTCAGTCATTTGGAGATGATGTCACGCAGGATACGGTACTAGTGCTCTTGAGTGTTGCGCAACCAATCGGGATATTGTGACCAGGTCATGTATATCCGATTATAGAGACTATGTTACCAGACATCCGATATGTGTTTCGGACGGGGCAGACACTTATCCAGCCCCAGCCCTAGCACGTGATTATCCGATACTGGGCCAATATACACAATACTACGGTTATACTACGCTTGATACAGATCTATATATTCCTGTAAGAATATTTCTGGAGAATTGGTTAGGCATGGCGCTTTGCTAGAAGCCAACCTTGTCTTGTAAATCGATATAAACGTAGTACGATATACGGTACTACGTGTTCGGACAGTCCGACGATCGTATTTACTGCCAACATATCCGGAGATCTCATGGGTCGCTTCCTGAAGATTCACCGATGACGTATGACTCGCACTTTGATTAATCTGGGATTAATTAGAAGAGAGAGATAGAATAATCTGGGATTAATTCGATGAGAGAGAAAATTAATCTGGGATTAATTGCGGAGATATTTTATCTGGGATAAAATATTAATTAAAGAGAGAGAACGATTAATTTGGAATTAATCGATAAAATAATATATTCGATATATTATTAGAAATTGGATTTCGACGCGAAATTAAAATTAGATTTTAATTCGGGCGAACGAATTAATTTAGAATTAATTCGTTAGCGACGTGAATAGTGAATTCGCTAGGCGTAATCATTAATTACGACGCGACGGAAAATCGTTAATTTGGAATTAGCGAACACGAGCCCGAGAGTGATTGCGAGCGCGTTCGCATTTCGAATTCGAACGCGGCACGCAAGTCACATCAAGCGTCAAATCGCTAGTCGCATCGATTGTCAAATCACTTATCACTTTGAGTGATGTGATAGACATGTTGTCACTTATTAAAGTGACATGATGTGAATATAGAAAGGTGATTGTTTGAAAGTTGATAGGACTTTTGTATATATATTTTTATCATTTACTTGGTAAATGGAATAAAGATATGTATATAAAAATCATTCTCTCTCTCTTGGACCAATTATTGTTCACGGTTTTTGGCAATTTTTTGTGCCATTCACGTGACTCATTGGTTTTTTGGTTGTTCATGTTTTTGGCCTAATTTTGGACCACATTCACGTGACACTCTCTCACTTTCTTTTGGTCTTCACGGTTTCACACAAAATGGAGCCAAAAACCTTCTATCTTCTCTCTCGGTCTTGGACCGTTTTTCTTCTCCTTCTTGTTCTGTTTTCTGCCGAAAATGGAGAAGCAAGATAATGATTTTTGTGGCAAAAATCAAGTGCTAGCACACCTTGAGCATACTTAGGTGATAGGGAAACGAATTCATGTGCATGGATTCATTTTGAGCTTGAAGCTTTGAGCTTCCATGGTGCTCAACAATGGCCGAATCTTGGAGGATCCAAACCAGTCCAAATCGCACAGCCCACTGCAAGATGAAGCTACTGCCGTGACTTGGAGGGAGCCAAAAACGCATCTTGTTCTTCATCCATCAAAACCGAATTCAATGTGAGTTGATTCCGCCACCTCCTTTGATGTGTTCATATGTGGTTTTTATGCTTTGTTTGTGATCCTTGGGACCTTGATTTATAACTCTTACAATAGTCGGATTTACACAATAATATCCTCAAAGAATACTTAATGACATGACTCAAAGAAACGTTCAAAATACAATCTAAGTCACAACTTTCTCGAAAAGGTAAACTTATCAGGAGTATATTTTTTTGTGTGTGAATCAATTATAACAAATTTCATTCCTCAAATCATCAATCTTAACAATGTCAAATCAAAAGTTCAACCAAATGAGTCTAACCAACTTATTATCTTATAATCTCCATAAATTAGTCATTCTCTCTTCTTTTTGTTTTTGAAAAAAATATTTCACAAGGCAGGGTATTCTTTTTTTTCCTATTTTTTTCATTAGTTAGAGCTTTTGCAGTACTTGTTAAGGTAGCCCTATTCTCACGGTAGATCTTCTTCTACATACTGGTGGTACATAGGCCCAGATTAATCATGGATAGCTTCACACTTAACAGTTATAGGTAGCTATTTATAACCAACTAGCATGTGGATATTAAATTAGAGATAGATGTCTCAGCATGTGGTCATACATTCGATCAAATAATCTCAATTCTATAGTCTCAATATGAAATCTGAAGTTTAAACTAGGCTAGAATCGATAAGTGCTTAAATTGAAACATACTCAAGATAAAACTCAACTTAAAGATTCAAAATTGACTCAAATAGTGTTTATCTTTTTCTAATAGCCATAGCCTAAAGTAGATCAATAATTCCATTTTGTATCATCGAACTATGTATATCCAACTAAGACAAAATTTCAATTTTTAAAAATAAAGATATGAAAATAGGAATAACGCATGAACAACATGATAAAACATATGATATTACTACCCCCAACCTAAATTAAACATTGTCCTCAATGTTAACAATAATAAGGATGTTAGAAAATGAAGAAGTTCACCTGATAAGAGAGAGCGTGAACCTGGGTGAAACATTGTGTCGTCCTGCAAAAGAATCGGGAAACAAAACAAAACAAAAAAATAAACAAAAGCAAAAAGAAAGAAAATAAATAAATAAATAAATAAAAATGTACAAATAATAAGGAGGTAAAGATCAATCCTCATAAGCCGGGTCAGCAAGAGAGGCATCCTCCGCTGCATGGATCTTATTATCAAAGAACGATTTTAACCTCTGTCCATTAACATTGAACACTCTACCGTCCATGGGGATTTCCACTTCGACAGCTCAATGTGGGAAAACTTCCTTCACAATAAAAAGTCTGGTCCACTAGACCGTAATTTACCTGGGTGAAGATGGAGTATGAAGTATAAAGGTAGACCTTTTGATTTGGCACAAAGTTTTTCCTCATGATCTATCTGTCGTTGGCAGCTTTCATCTTTGTTTGTAGATGCGGGAGTTGTAATAAGCATCATTCCTAAGTTCTTCAAGTTCTGTCAGTTGGAGCTTTCGTTGGGTGCCTGCAGTATTCAAATCGAAGTTAAGAGCCTTAATAGCCCAATAAGCTCTATGTTCTAACTCAACTGGTAAATGACACGCCTTTCCAAATACAAGCCTATAAGGAGACATCCCAAGTGGGGATTTGTAAGCTGTACGGTAAGCGCAAAGTGCATTGGAAAGTCATAAAGACCAATCCTTACGATCTGGGTTTACTGTTTTCTCCAATATTTATTTTATCTCCCTATTTGCTAATTTTATCTGCCCATTTGTTTGTGGGTGATAAGCATTGGAAATCTTATGCACTACACCATACCTACGCATCAAAGCCTCAAAAGATCGATTACAAAAATATTTTCGTTGATCACTAATAATGACACATGGCGTACCAAAGCATGACATTACATGTTCCTTTAAGAATTTAACCACAATGGTGTTGTTATTAGCTCGGCACGCCAATGCCTCAACCCATTTAGACACATAGTCTAATACAAGAAGAATGTAAAGATATCCAAAAGAAGGCGGAAAAGGTCCCATAAAATCAATACCCCAACAATCAAATATTTCAATGACAAGAATAGGGTTAAGCGGCATCATATGACAACGAGATATTGCACCTAATTTTTGACACCTTTTACAAGAATGACAGAAACTATTTGTATCTTAAATAAAGTGGTCCAATAAAAACCACACTGTAAGATCTTTGCAGCAGTTTTCTTCGCTGAAAAATGGCATCCAAATGTATGGGAATGATAGAATGTAAGTACACTTAAAACCTCATCCTCAGGAATGCAACGTCACAATATTTGGTCAGGGCAGTATTTAAATAAATATAGATCATCCCAATAAAAATTACGTACATCGACTAAGAATTAACGCTTATCTTATGCACTCTAAATACATGAAAACTCACCAGAAACTAAGTAATTGATAATATGCGCACACCATGGTATTTGCGTGATAGCAAAGAGGTGTTCATCAGGGAAGTCATCATGAATGAGTAGACTATTGGTGGAGTCATTAAACTCTAGACGAGATAAGTATTTTGCCACCACATTTTCAACACCCTTCTTATCCTTGATGGTTAGATCAAATCCTGTAATAGTAAAATCCACCTAATCAATCTTGCTTTAGCATCCTTTTTAGAAAGGAGGTACTTAATGGCTGCATGATTAGTAAAAATAGTGATAGGTGAACCAATAAGATATGCACGGAATTTATCTAAAGTAAAAACTACAGCTAATAATTATTTTTCAGTTGTGGAATAGTTCAGTTGAGCACTATTTAAAGTTCTAATAGCGTAGTAAATAACAAACGGCTTCCCTTCCCTCATTTGACCTAAAATTGCTCCAACTGCATAGTCACTAGCATCACACATAATTTCAAAGTTAAATTCCAATCAGATGACTACATAATTGGGGCAGAATTAAGTTTAGTAACTAATGTTTTGAAGGCATCTTCACACTCATTTGTCCATTCAAAAAATGAATCTTTAATAAGAAGGTTACTGTAGGACACAGAAATCGGCGACGCTGTCCCGGGCTTGCAGCCCGGTCGGGAGTACGGAGTAGCCCGCGGGGAACTAAACCGGAGAAATAAAATGGAGTCACCACCCAGTGTGAACTGGGAAATAATTTAAGGCCGCACTCACCCCTCGCAAGGGAAGACCTCAAACCGTTGGGTTCGGAATGGTCTCTTACTTATGTCACTTGTAATGAACGGATTCATGCAATACTATAACCAAGTCTACGCAACATACACACGCAAGAATAACCTATATCTAATTTTGCATATAACATATATCTAAGTTTGCATGCATAGAAGTAAGTGAAATAAAGGTAAGCACACAATCTCATGAACACATTAAGTAGATAAATGCGGAATAGTAAAAAGACAAATAACACGAAATAAATGTCGAATAATGAGATATGTGACTGAAGAATTTGGCCGTTTTCAATGTAGGACTTCGCATGCCCGGTTGGACGTATTCCACGTCCAACCAAGCATGCCGTTTCCAGGACGACAAAAATAAAATACAACAAAGGGTGTCCTCAGGTCTTACCTTTTAAGTCACTTTTCGGGAGTGCGTTGGGACGTCGCCGGAAGGGTTACCGTTTCCGATGTTTTCACTGGTTCACTGTTTCCGCTCGCTATTTTCTCTATTTTCACTCGCTGGTTCTGCTCACTATTTTCAACCACTGTTTCCACTCGCTGTTTTCTCTGTTTTCACTCACTGTTTTCTCTATTTTTGTTCACTGTTTTCAGGCTATTTTTTGTGGTTTTTGTTCACTGTTTTGGGGGATTATTTTGGGTTATTTTCTGGACTATTTTGCAGACTGGTTTGGGGTCAGTTTGGGCTGTTTTGCTCACTATTTTGGGTGATTCACGGTCACAGTTTCAGGGTGTTTGCTTTGTGCGTGTTTGGGGACCGATTTTGTTGTTTAATTTTTGGTGATGAGGGTCGTTTGCTCGCTGGTTTTAGGGTTTGGCTGTGTGTGCAGAGTGAGGTTCTGCCCTGTCTTTAGGGCTGGTGTCGGTTGCTAGGATTGTGATTTGTTTGGCTGTGTGTGCGTGAGTGTTGGACGTGTGAATATGTTTTGGCAGTTTGTGGGCTGTGTGTCGGAAAGGTGAAGGGTTGTTTCACGTCCAGGTTGCTGCCAGTACTGAGTGCGTTGTGGTGAGCCGATAGGTTTAATGGGATTAGGTTCACGTGGGGGCTGTGTGTTTGTCGCTTGTGGGCTGGTGCTTTGTGTAAGTTTTGTGCAAGATGGCTTATGTGTTTGAGTGTGTGGTACATGTTTGCTTAGGGTTGCCCGTGAAAGGTTCCGAGAGCTGTGTGTTGAAGTCGGCGCTGTCGGTTCGATATTTAGTTCAGGGCTACTGCTTAAGGTCTATGTTTTTTGTGATGGAGATTGATTTGCTGGGTTTGTTTTGATTTGGCCGAAGTTATGTTGGGAAGTAGAGGAATGAGATAGTGGAAGCTAGGCGAGAGAGATGGATGTATTAGGGTTTTCCGTGTGAGTGAAGAGCTGTTGATTTGTTGTTACCGTGAGTTGGCTAGGGTTTTTCTGGTTTGTGAGGTGCGTGAGGGTGTGCCACTGAATGAAGAGAGAGGGCATTACCGTCATTTTTTTTTGTGAATGGAATTTAGGGTTTGTTGGTTAATTACCGTGAATAAGAGAGAGGAAGCGTGATTTTTTTCAGAAGAAGAGAGGGGAGAGAGATGAGTTTTCGTTAGGGTTTGTTATGACTTATTTGATAGAGGGGAGAGATAGAGAGAAGGCCGTTGTTTTGTGTTGAGAGGAGGTAGAAGTAGGGTTTTTTTATTTTTGTTTTATAGAGAGAAGAGAGATGGATCTAGAGAGAGATTAGGGTTATTTTGTAGTGGATTTCCATGAATAGTGAGCTCTCTCCTCGGGGAAGGGTTTGGCTTATGGTCTTTTTTATAAGAGTTGGTTGGGGGTTTTCCTTGTATGAGTAGGGAAAAAGATTGTGCAATAATTGGGGAATATTTAATTAGTTTGTTATAAGGAAATGATTTGTTTAATTTTTTAAGGTGATTTATTTAGTTTAGGAGAAGGATTTAGGAGATTTAGGAATGAGATTTAATTTGATTTTAGGAAATGGATTTGATTTGATTTAATTTGTGACATGTGTTTTAAATGTTTTAATTATTTTTGGATTGAGCTTGGGCGAAATGGGCTTTGGATGGGTGCGGGGGTTTTGGGCCAAGGATGAATTTTAAAACAGAGATCCAACGAGCGAACCCGAAGCTAAGCAAACGAATTAAGTCCAGCAAGGTATTGATTTCTGAATTTTCCCTTCCGACGTCTGTTTCCCCTGACTTCCGTAACTTTTCGGGTAGTGCCTCCATATGAGGCTCATCATCGGGACTTATATGTAAAAATGTAGTGCCTATAGTCGCCCCAATTTTATGGGACTTGTGCAGTGTGTGACAATGACAATCTTATCAAAGTTATGCATGCATTTTTACTTACCTGGCTCGCCAGCTGCTGCCTAACTTGTCTGTTGCTTCGAACTGAGTTGATATGGTGGTGAGGTGTTTTGACCCCAAGGTTCATCCCTGTAAGATGCTGCGATCTCTAGGAATCACTACCGAACTGAGATGATAAGAGGTGGTGAGGTGCTTCGACCCCAATGTTCATCCCTGCAAGATGCTGTGATCTCTAGGAATCACTACCGAACTGAACTGATATGATGGTGAGGTGTTTCAACCCCAAGGTTCATCCCTGCAAGATACTGCGATCTCTAGGAATCACTACCGAACTGAACTGATACGAAGTGGTTAGGTGCTTCGACCCCAATGTTCATCCCTGCAAGATGCTGCGATCTCTAGGAATCACTACCAAACTGAACTGATATGATGTGGTCCATTCCCGAACCGTTACTGTGAGGTGGTCCATTCCTGAACCGTTACTGAGTTTAGTTGATGGCGAGGCGCTTTGACCCCTGGGCTTTGTTCCTGAACCACCTGTGGACTTTGTTCCCGAATTGAGCTGACTGTGGGCTTTGTTCCCGAGCTGTGTAGATAATGGGCTTTGTTCCCTCGGCTTTGTTTTGGAACTGTGCTGAATGTGGGCTTTATTCCCTAGGCTTTGTTAAGAGTGGGCTTTGTTCCCGAATTGAGCTGACTGTGGGCTTTGTTCCCTGGGCTTTGTTCCCGAACTGTGTAGAAAGTGGGCTTTGTTCCCGAACTGTACTGAATGTGGGCTTTGTTCCCTGGGCTTTGTTCCTGAACTGTGCAGATTGTGGGCTTTATTCCCGAGCTGTACTGAATGTGGGCTTTATTCTCAAACTGTACTGAATGTGGGCTTTATTCCCTGGGCTTTGTTCCCGTTTTATGCTGAGTGTGGGCTTTATTCCCGAACTGTGTTAAGAGTGGGCTTTGTTCCCGAACTGTGTAGATTGTGTGGGCCTCGACCCTGGGATTCATTCCCGAAACTGCTGACAATGTGGGCCTCGACCCTGGGATTCATTCCCGAAACTGCTGGTAATGTGGGCCTCGACCCTGGGATTCATTCCCGAAACCGCTGACAATGAGGGCCTCGACCCTGGGATTCATTCCCGAAACCGCTGACAATGAGGGCCTCGACCCTGGATTCATTCCCGAAACTGCTGACAACATGGGCCTCGACCCTGGGATTCATTCCCGAAACCGCTGACAATGTGGGCCTCGACCATGGGATTCATTCCCAAAAATGCTGATAGTGTGGGCCTCGACCCTGAGATTCATTCCCAAAAATGCTGATAGTGTGGGCCTCGACCCTGGGATTCATTCCCGAAACTGCTGACAATGTGGGCCTCGGCCCTGAGATTCATTCCCGAAACTGCTGGTAATGTGGGCCTCGACCCTGGGATTCATTCCCGAAACCGCTGACAATGAGGGCCTCGACCCTGGGATTCATTCCCGAAACCGCTGACAATGAGGGCCTCGACCCTGGGATTCATTCCCGAAACTGCTGACAACATGGGCCTCGACCCTGGGATTCATTCCCGAAACCGCTGACAATGTGGGCCTCGACCATGGGATTCATTCCCAAAAATGCTGATAGTGTGGGCCTCGACCCTGAGATTCATTCCCAAAACTACTGATGGTGTGGGCCTCGACCCTGGATTCATTCCCGAAACTGCTGATAATGTGGGCCTTGACCCTGGGATTCATTCCCGAAACTGCTGATAATGTGGGCCTCGACCCGGGGATCCATTCCCGAAACTACTTGTCTTTGCCGCTTTTTCCTTTTCTTCAAAACCTACGAAAAAACAAAATAAAAAATGTGTGTATGTGACGTGTATGCATGTATGCATGGATGTATTTCCTATTCCGATGGGTTAGGCCTTCCTTGTGCTCCTCGGTGCCTCTCGCATACAAAAATCTTTAGTCGCCCCTATGTCTGTTTTCTGTTTCCTTCTGCCAGTTCTTTTCTAGTGATTGGTCCGTCCTCTTTAGTCTCATTTGCTCAAGTTCTCGTTGTGTCCCTTATTTACGGGGTGGTAGACTGGTCGCCCCCAATCTTGATTTAGCTTTATGCTCTCCGCTGCTTGCATTAGGTTAAGGTGGATCATGTGATGTGACGTTCCATACCTGTTGGACAGTTAAGAACCATAGCGTCAATATTTGTACAGATCATGGTGTTGTTGTACAAATTAACCATGTGACAATTAGATTACGCTCTTATCATTTGTGATTAGATCACCTAGATGTATAAATGATAGGAGGTCCCTATGATTAGTTCCTGGATTGAGATGATATGAGACAGTATCAGTCCTCGAAGGATTAATCATTAAATATCCATAGTCGTAGTATTATCGAGACTGGAAATCGATAATACGGAATAGACTAGTATTGCACTTGTGCACGTTGTGGGAGCACAACGACATAGTTTTCATATATTTAAGTATTGGATACTTATGCAAGTGTGATAGGAGGTTGTGTTCACCGATGGTCCGGAAATAGCTTCGCTCTGGATAGACCCCTCGGAATTCCATTGGTAGTATGACTATGTGTATATGGAAGTCCGATATCAGGGTAGGTGTATTTGGTCTTAACCTGAGACTTACATCGCTAAAACTTGCGACAATCGGTATGCTTTAGTTTTGGTCGTCCATGGCTTTAACCAATTCTGTGTACGCCTCTGTTGGGTATATTGAGAATCGTAGTGTATTGGGTGTGATGTCAAGACGGAAGTATCACTCCAGTCATAGTGGAGATGATGTCACGTAGGATACGGAACTAGTGCTCTTAAGTACTGCAGTCATCGGGATATTATGACTAGGTCATGTATATCCGATAATAGAGACTAGTTACCAGACATCCGACATGTGCTTCGTACGGGGCAGACACAGTTCCAGCCCCAGGCCTAGCACGTGACATTAGATACTGGATCGCAATACGCAATACTACGTATACTACGCTTGACATAGATTATATATTCCAGTAAGAATATTTCTGGAGAATTGGTAGGCACGGTGCTTTGCTAGAAGCCAACCATGTCTTGTAAATCGGTAAGCACGTGGTACGAGGTACGCACCTATTCGGATAATCTGATGACCGTATTTACTGCCAACATATCCAGGGATCTCTTGGGTCGCTTCCCAAAGATTCACCGATGACAATTGATTTAATTAGAATTAATTGGGGATTAATTAGAGAGAGAATTAATCTGGGATTAATTAAGATGGAGAAAATTAATCTGGGATTAATTGAGGTATTATTTAATCTGGGATTAAATGGGAGAGAGAGAACGCGATTAATTTGGAATTAATCGGTAAAATAAATTTAATAGTTAAATTTTATTTTTCTATTTAATTTATTCGTGGGCTAAAATTAATATATCAGATATATTAATATGAATTGGATTTCGTTACGAAATTTAAGTCGGACTTTAATACGAACGAACTAATTAATTTAGAATTAATTCATAAACGACGTTCGTAATATATTGCGAGGCATCGTCATTTAATTAAATTAGATTTAATATTTAGCAACGAAAGTTCGTTTAATCGATTAAACAGAACCGCGCCGCGGCAAATGTTCGTAGAGACATTTTGAGTTTTGAATTCAAAATGGTGGGGCCCACTTCACACATGTCACACATGTGAAGTGGTGGTTTGAAAGTGGTTGGCATTATGCCAAAACCACTTACTTTCCAACCACTTTGTTTAGGTGAAACCAAATTACCCCAACTACATGGTTTTGGTGAAAAGGGTAAAAACCCTAAAACAAACCCAAGCCCTCTCTCTTCACACTTTGGTAACACATCTTTTGGAAAATGAAAAACCCTAATACACAAGGCATATGGGCGTGAATTGCCTTCTCCCTTCTCTTGATTTTGTGGCAAAATCAACAAAGCTAGCACTTGGAGAAATCAACTAAGGTGATAGGGAAACTACTTCAAGAGTTGGAATCATCACTTAAAGCTTGGATCTTGGAGATCTCTTCTCAAAATTATGAAGCTCAAATCCGTTCATTGTAAGTATATTCCGCAACTTGTTTTGAATTTATGAACACCTTTACATGCTTATTAGATCCTTGGCATGTTCTAGGAACACTAACACTGGTATCAAGAGCCAATTTTATGCATGAAAATTTTAGGGTTCATGAGACTAAAATTTGGGGCTTTTGTGTTTTGAGCATGATTTCTTCAAATTGATGCTTTGAGCATGCTTAGAATATGATAACTTAGAGTTATGCATGATTACATTTGAAATAAATTGATTGGATCAAAAATTAAAAAAAATGTTAGCATGGCCGAATTCAACAGTGCAGTGGACTGCATGTTTTTTATTTTTTGTAACATGAAATAATGTGTTTAAATGCATGTTTAAATGTTGATTGTTGGTTTGATTGGATTAGAATCAAAGTCAATAATGTTTATTTTATAATTAAAGAGCATGTTGAGCATGAAATGATGAATTTTGGATTCAATTTGTGTTGAGCATGAAATGATGATTTTTGGCTTCAATTTGTGTTGAGTATGAATTGATGGATTAAGCATGATTAATTAAGTTAATTGGTATTTGGAAATATTGAGTTTAATTAATTAATCATGGCTAATACACTTTAATTAAAGTAATTGTGATATTTGGAATATTATAATTATGTTAATAAGCCTTTAATTATGAATTGGGCTAAAAGTGTGTATTTGGGCTTGGTTTGACTAAGTTTGGTTTTGGACTTTTGGATTGGATCCAATTGGGCCCAAAACCAATTCCATAAAGTCCAAATACATCACTCGGCCCTTTAAAGAATTTAATTGGCCTAATGGGCCTAAATTAATTTGTAGGCAATAGGGTGATTCCTATTGGGCCTTGACATTTTGGGTTTGATCCATTATGGCCAAAGCCCATGCCTTAAGAATTAATTAAAAGCCAATTGGACTTTAATTAAAATGACATTGGATGTTATTGGGCCTTTAAGACCCATTAAGATTGGATTTGGAATCCAAGTCTTTAAGGCTTATAAGTAAGTGTATTATTTAATTTGAATTAAATTGGAATTAGTATTGAATACAAATAAATTGGATTTAAAGTTGTAGTTCAATATAATTCAAGAATACTTACTTTGAGTATTTATTCTTAAACGAGTTTGACTCATGCAAATCAAATCGTTGTTTGAACATTGGATGGTCATTAATTTAAAGATTAATTAATTGGATTAGATTGATTGAATAACATGATTTGTATGAATACATGAATGTGTTGAATGAATAATGTATATCGGATGGATATTAGAAGGGCGAGGGCAATTTTGGAAATTGCAATAAATTTAGAATTTATTTAAATTGGACCTGCGTTTCCAGCCTTTTATCTTATTATTCTCTGTCTATCTCTTCTCACCTATTCCCCTCAATGTAAATGAGGTTTCTTTATTGTATTATGTAATTGGGTAGAAGTTAGAATAGTTCTAGCCGGGGAGAGGAAATGGAGTGATTTGTTCTAGGAACAATTTGTGACATATCCATCCGTATATCATTATTAATTTATTTATTTATACGCGCTTTATTATGTATTTAAAATGCATGTTTAAGGGTGTATGATGATGAGACCTTAACAAAAATAATAAATTGGATGCCTATTCACGCTAAAAACCCTCAAAACATATTAAGCGTTTTTCCTTCCGTTGAGTGATTCTTACTCAAGATCCAAAGTTGGCATTGGTTGTGGCCGTTGGCCAAGTCAAGACTTTGTCAATTGCGGATGTGTTTGAATCATGAGAGTTTTGTTCCATATCGGTGTCTTGTCCAAGTCGTGATTTGTTGGCCAAAGTCAATCACTTCTTGTCCATCGACATTGATTACGAAGCTTTCCATGTCAATGGGTTCCGCTTAACTGGGATCATTAAGTTTGTTGTGCCATAGCCAAGGCTTAGTTGATTCAGAGGAAAAGGTTAGGTAATATATTTGATATATTGGCATATATAAGATATATTTTTCGGACTTGGATGTCCACCTACTGGATCTAGGAATTGGATGAGATCCAATTGATCTTTGAGATCTACCTAGTTAAGTATCATACAATTTATTGGCCAAAGTCAAGATTGTGTGTTATTTAACGGGATCCTAGCCCACTAGGAAACTAGGTTTCCCGAGTACTCCACAGAGGGTTAGAGGCTCGCCGAAAAATAGTGGGAGGCGAGAATTAAATTTGCAATATTCGTTTAATTACTTGCCATACGAGCTCAATCAAATATCATTCGTCAAATATAAATTATATATTAGTTGGAATAATATTTATTGTTGTTTTAATTAAACAGTTGGACTGTATTCAAAACCGTTCATTTATAGTTGATTATATAATTGGATTATAGTAATCAATATATTTGAATTTACCGATCATTTATAATGATTATATAATTGGATTATAGTAATCAATATATATTTGATTTTAACCAATAAAATTGTAATAAGTTATATAGTTAGACTATAGTAATCATTACATTAGATTGTACCTGAAATCGTTGATTAAATAGTTGGACTATTAGAATCAAGATTAAATTGAAAGATTAGTGTTTAAAACATTATCCTAAGGAAAATGTTTTTAGACGACTTTAATTTTCAAATTGGGAATAAATTTCAGGATAGTCCTGAAACTAAGAAGTTACTTTATTTGATAAAATAACATCTTAGGCCTAAGCCCGGAGTTAAGCAAATAGTAGAGCATGATCTTTGGAAGATTCATGTGATGATAACTTTAATGTTTAATCAATTATGCTTGCCATAAAGACTCCTTAATTTCCTAATCAGAACTAAGGATTAGATCCTTAAAGTATGATGAAGAAATTGAAGGATCTTCATAAATCTATTCTTAGATCTTAGAAGTATTAAATTGTAATTAATAACTCTTGGAGAGTTAATGGCTATTAACAAGGAGATAAAGCCAAATTTTGCAATAAGGCAAGTAGCGCAAGGCGCACCTTACTTCGATATTCTAGAAACCCAAGGCTTGGTCAAAGGCTTATGGGATATAGAAAAGGGCAAAGGCAAAATCATTACTGTCTTCTAGGAAGACAAAGGACATATCCAAAGATGTATGCTTAAACTGTTGCAAATGGGATCACTGAAGCGTGACTGCCGTATGGACAAAGCAGACATGAAGGAATTGAAGACGAGCAAGGCTCTGACTTCAAATATGTTTGTCATAAATATGTTCACTACTAGTATTAAAATTGGATTTTAAATACTAAGTGTGATACATAAATATGCATTGATGTGCAGAATCTGCTATGAGCAGGATACTGACTTCAATTGAGAATTAATTTGTGAATCGGAAACGGGACGAAAGTCGCTGTTTTACCATAGATACCTAAGTTTAGGAACTACCCTTTGGGTGTGTACTTAAATTTGGAAACTGTTGTAGTGTAACTAGTTTGACTAGAGATATTATCTCTATATCGAGTACAACTCATTGCGAGTATACCTTTATATTCTAGAATACTAAAGTGTTTTATTTTATAAAGATGATATTGAGATAAACACATTAGATGTGAATAACAGTATTTATATTTTGAATATAAATAAATCTCAAACATATAACATGACAAACAAATAGCTCAAACTGATTTGATCAGATGAGACTTATTTATGGCAGTGTTGTCTGGGACACAATCAAACAAGACTCGTATATCCACACTTTTGAAGAGTGGATACTAGGATGGATTTGGTTCCATTCAATTAAGTCTACGAATCTAGTTTATTGGGCAAAGTGCCTAAAACACCTTTACTTGGTAAAAGTATAAGTGCCACCGATCTATTAGCCCTTGTTCATAGTGACGTAAGTGGGCCCATGTTAGCTAGGCTAAAGGTGGATATGAATATTTCGTGACCTTTACGGATGTGCATCGCGTTATGGTTGTGTTTCTTTTGAAGAACACAAATCGGAAACTTTTAGAGTTTCGACACGAATAGACGAACAAATCAGCTAAAGTATTAAAACATCACGGTTTGACCATGATTAAAATACTTAAGCAATAAGTTTCTCATATACTTGAAAGAGTATAGTATTCTTTCAATGAGGACTCCTCCCGGAACACGTCAATTTGACGGTGTGTCCGAACGGAGCAATCGAATTTTGTTGGACATGATAAGGTTAATCATGAGTCGCTCTGAGCTACCATTTTCCTTCAAAAGGGATAAGCATTAACAGTGCAATACTTATTTGAATAAGGTTCCATAAAAATCTGTTTGACAGATTTCATATTAGATATGAACAGGAAAGAAACTGGGCTTTCTCACTCCTGATGATTTGGGAATGCTAGGCATACGTTTGGATGATACCAAACTGGATAAGTGCCTAATGTAATTGGTTATCCTAAGGAAACCAAAGTATAGTACTTATACAACTCACTAGAGAACAATGTAATTGTTGCTCACCATGTGGTTTTCCTAAGAGGAATACCGATATGCAGTGGTAAGTGGGAGGATAGTAAAACTCGATGAAAATCGGAGTTATACTGTTCAAGGCACCAAGTCTTTAGTGGAACACAAACAGTTCATCAAGGATGAAGCTATACCAATAATCTTCGAATACACAAGAACAACGTAGGTCAGAGAGAGTCAGAAAACAACTGGGGTATGAGTTTCTGATCTCACCTCATAAAGATGTCAATCTTATTGAGGAATACGAACTGACTACGTATGATGAAGTGATACAAGGTATCGACTCCCTATTATGGCAAAGTGCCATGAGTCCGAAATGGATTCCATGTATAACAACTATGTTTGGACACTAGTTGTTGTACCGCAAGGCATTGTGCCTGTTGGTACTATATAAGTCTTCAAGGAAGACATACGTGGATGGCAGCATACGAACATACTAAGCTAGGCTTGTAGCCGAAAGATATCATTATCAACATTGTGTTGATTACAACGAAATCTTTTACTTGTTGCCACGTTAAATCCATTTGGATAATGCTTGCTGATGCTGCATGTTTCATTTATGAAATATGGCAGCTGAACGAAAAATTGCTTTCCTGAAAAGGAAACCTTTTGGAGGATGTTTAGAACATCCTGACGATTTTGTCGTGTCAAAACTAGCAAACAAGGTTTGCAGGTTATTCGATCCATGTTTGGATTGAATCAAACATTAGGTTCTTGGAATTATCGTTTTGATGTAATCATAATGGTTTATGATTTAATTCAAAATGAGAAATGATTCTTGTGTATATAAGGAGGTTAGTGGGAGCGCACTGAAAATGACTGTCCTAAATAATGAGATATATGTCATTTCTTGGAAATGATATTCCCACATTACAATCGGTGAAAGCTTGGCTTTCATGAAAATTCTCGTAGAATTCTTGGGAGAAACAACCTTTATTCTAGGAATAAAGATCTATTGGGATAGATTTAAGTTGTTAAAACTCTCCGAGAACTCGTACATTGAAAAATGTACGTGACCTAGTGTCTCATACGCTTTGAGCATATGGATTCACAAACAGGTCAATCCAAGTGATAGTCACTGGATTGATAATAAGAACATCTGTTAGTATCTTAGAGAACTAAGGATGATGTCTTAAACTATGGAGATGGAGAACTTGATGTGACTGGGATCACTGTTGCAAGTTTCCTAACCGATTAAGTGACTAAAAGTCGTAACAACGGTACTATACAGTTTGAATAACGGTACAGTGAGTTGGAAATCTTCTAAGCAAGATGCTGTTGCCGAATAAACAACAAATCCGGGTTATTGCTGCGGCTGAGGCAGCAATAGAAGCCATCTGGGTCATTAACAAATCTAATTAGATTAGATATAGTTCTGTTAGCAGCTGAGCTAGGCTACAGCACATAATAAAGAATTAATGGCCTCATCAACGATCCAGATATATACTTCGACTATTCATCTGATTCTTTCGGATCATACATCGTGACGATGTGATGATCGTATAAATCGCATCAGACGATAATCATGCAAATCCGCTGACGAAAGCCTTTCCTCAGCAGTTTGAGCAAACCATACATAGTTCGGGTGTAAGACACTCGAGTGACTGGCTATAGGCCAAGTGGGAGATTGTTGGACTGTTATGACCTATAGCGTCACTATTTGTACAAATCATGGTGTTGTTGTACAAATTAACTATGTGACAAAGAGATTGCGCTCTTATCATTTGTGATTAGATCCCCTAGATGTATAAATGATAGGAGGTCTCTATGATTAGTTCCTGGAGTGAGATGATATGAGACAGTATCAGTCCTCGAAGGATTAATCATTAAATATCCCTAGTCGTAGTATTATCGAGACTGGACATCGATAATACGGAATAGACTAGTATTGCACTTGTGCGCGTTGTGGGAGCACAACGGTATGACTATGTGTCTATGGAAGTCCAATATCAGGGTATGTGTATTTGGTCTTAACCTGAGACTTACATCGCTAATACTTGCGACAATCGGTATGCTTTAGTTTTGGTCGTCCAGGGCTTTAACCGGTTCTGTGTACGCCTCTGCTGGGTATATTGAGAATCGTAGTGTATTGGGTATGATGTCAAGACGGAAGTATCACTCCAAACATAGTGGAGATGATGTCACGTAGGATACGGTACTAGTGCTCTTAAGTACTGCAGTCATCGGGATATTATGACTAGGTCATGTATATCCGATAATAGAGACTAGTTACCAGACATCCGAAATGTGCTTCGTACGGGGCAGACACAGTTCCAGCCCTAGGCCTAGCACGTGACATTAGATACTGGATCGCAATACGCAATACTACGTATATTACGCCTGACATAGATTATATATTCCAGTAAGAATATTTCTGGAGAATTGGGTAGGCACGGTGCTTTGCTAGAAGCCAACCATGTCTTGTAAATCGGTAAGCACGTGGTACGAGGTACTCACGTATTCGGATAATTCGATGACCAAATTTACTGCCAACATATCCAGGGATCTCTTGGGTCCCTTCCCAAAGATTCACCGATGACAGTTGATTTAATTAGAATTAATCTGGGATTAATTAGAGAGAGAATTAATCTGGGATTAATTAAGATGGAGAAAATTAATCTGGGATTAATTGAGGTATTATTTAATCTGGGATTAAATGTGTTCGGAAGAGAGAGAACGCGATTAATTTGGAATTAATCGGTAAAATAAATTTAATAGTTAAATTTGATTTTTCTATTTAATTTATTCGTATGGGCTAAAATTAATATATCAGATATATTAATATGAATTGGATTTCGTTACGAAATTAAAGTCAGACTTTAATATGAACGAACGAATTAATTTAGAATTAATTCATAAACGACGTTCGTAAGATATTTACGAGGCATCGTCATTTAATTAAATCAGATTTAATTATTTAGCGAGGAATGTTTGTTTAATCGGATTAAACGGAACCGCGCCGCGACAAATGTTCGTAGAGACATTTTGAGTTTTGAATTCAAAATGGTGGGGCCCACTTCACACATGTCACACATGTGAAGTGGTGGTTGTAAAGTGGTTGGCATTTATGCCAAAACCACTTACTTTCCAACCACTTGGTTTAGGTGAAACCAAATTACCCCAACTACATGGTTTTGGTGAAAAGGGTAAAAACCCTAAAACAAAACCCAAGCCCTCTCTCTTCACACTTTGGTAACACATCTTTTGGAAAATGAAAAACCCTAATACACAAGGCATATGGGCGTGAATTGCCTTCTCCCTTCTCTTTGATTTTGTGGCAAAATCAACAAAGCTAGCACTTGGAGAAATCAACAAAGGTGATATGGAAACTACTTCAAGAGTTGGAATCATCACTTAAAGCTTGGATCTTGGAGATCTCTTCTCAAAATTTTGAAGCTCAAATCCGTTCATTGTAAGTATCTTCCGCAACTTATTTTGAATTTATGAACCCCTTACATGCTTATTAGATCATTGGCATGTTCTAGGAACACTAACAATACCAACATACTATGCTGCCTCTTACGAAATAGTTCCAATAGTTATACATATTGTTGCCTTCAAATAATGCCTAGTATTGAAACCAGAGAACCTTCAAAACATTCAATACAGCTCAAATCCAAATCTTTGAATAAATGATCTAAGCCAGACTCAAAGTGTGTGTGCGCAAATGTTCATTTGCAGATTCATCCCCAGGTAAGCCAACTCAATGATTTCATCAAACAATTGGGATCGATGGGTCAAACCAACCTAGATGTCTCAATTATGCCCTGCAGTTGCTTTTCTGTGCTCAATGTGGTATGGTTTTCTTTCTCTTTTATCTCTTTTTTTTTTCTTTTTTTTTTCAACACACCTACCCTTTAAGGTAGCATTTCTCCTCATGGTGGTCCTAATACTCGACCATGGGTAGCTTCACGCTTATCGGTTATATGTGGTTTAATTCTTTTCTTTAGAGACTTTTCTTTTATTTTCAACCATACCACACATCATAACATAAGCAAATCAGGATAGACATTTAGGCGAACGGTCATTCCCCGACCTACAATTTCTTCAACTAGTCACTTTGGTAACCACTCAGGTTTTCACTACTAAGAACCATAATCAAGTGCTTACGAGTCTAACATAGATCAATTACTCAAAGTATCAGATAAAAGCACATTAAGAGTTATCGTTTCTAAGATTTCACCCTAAAGCAAACGATTTCATCATTGGACTTATGCCAAACTATTAAGGACTAAGAAAATAAACAATTTTTTTTCTTTTTTTCTCTTTTTTTTTAAAGGCCCCCCAATGGTCTTTCTATCCTTGCCGTAAGGTTTTCTGTTTCTCGATTTCCTTTCCCCCGATATCCATGTTTGTTAAACTCTTCTTGACAAATCTTGCTTTCTTCTCTAACCCAACGGATATCTATGATGGCTTTTAAGACACATTGGTTAACATGATGCATGTATGCATGAGATGCATGAGATGTGTGCGATGTATGAGATATAATATGCATGTGCTTATCAAAAGCATAAAGGGTGGCTTCTATAGGTCATACAACTTCGGTTCACATGCGGGCTTATGGGAGTATAGACAAAGGCTCTCGCACGCGAAGGGTTGCCCACAACTAGGTCTCCCCACTCAAGGGTTCGAGCGACCGAGTGAGCGCGCCTTTTTTAAACCTTAAGGTACGTGCCAACGAGTAATGATACATGAATGACTGTCAAATGGATTTCTTATTGAAGATTCCCCAGAGGGAGGGTGGAGCGAACTCTCTTAAATACCCTTACCTCTTAGGCTCTTATCGCCTTGGTGACAAGAATAAACAATAGGTCCTCCAAATTAGTCCATCATGGTAAGATTCAGGTACATGATTATCTGTTGGACAATTATGACCCATAGCATCACTATTTGTACAGATCATGGTGTTGTTGTACAAATTAACTATGTGACAAAGGAAATTGCCATTTTATCATTTGTAATTGGATTACCTAGATGTATAAATGATAGAAGGTCCATATGATTAGTTCCGGATTGAGATGATATGAGACAATATCAATCCATGAAGTTTTAATCATTAAATATCCCTAGTCAGAGTATTATCGAGATTGGACATCGATAATGCGTAAAAGACTAGTATTACACTTGTGCGCGTTGTGGGAGCATAACAGCATAGTTCTCATATATTTGAGTATAGGATACTCACGCAAGTGTAATAGGAGGTTGTGTTTACCGATGGTATGGAAACAACTTGGCTCTGGATAGACCCCTCGGAATTCCATTGGTAGTATGACTATGTGTCTATGGAAGTCCGAATCAGGGTAGGTGTATTTGGTCTTAACCTGAGACTTGCATCGCTAATACTTGCGACAATCAATATACTTTGGTTTTGGTCATTCAGGGCTTTAACAGGTTCTGTGTACGCCTCTTCTGGGTATATTGAGAATTGTAGTGTATTGGGTGTGATGTCAAGATGGAAGTATCACTTCAGTCATATGGAGATGATGGTCACGTAGGATACGAAACTGGTGCTCTAATATGCTGCAGCTATCGGGATAATATGACTAGGTCATGATTATCCAATTATAGAGACTAGTTACAAGAGATCCAATATGTGCTTCGTACGGGGCATACACAATTCCAGCCCCAGACTTAGCATGTGACATCCGATGCTGGATCGTAATACGCAATACTACGTATACTACGCCTGATATAGATCACATATTCCTTTAAGAATATTTCTGGAGAATTGGGTAGGCACGGTGCTTTGCTATAAGCCAACCATGTCTTGTAAATCAGTAAAAATGTAGTACTAGGTACGTACGTGTTCAGATAGTCCGACGACTGGATTTACTGCCAACATATCCGGGGATCTCATGGGTCGCTTCCCGAAGATTCACCGATGACGTATGACTCGCACTTTATTAATCTGGGATTAATTAGTAGAAAGAGAAAATTAATCTAGGATTAATTACAGAGATATTTTATCTGGGATAAAATATTATTTAAAGAGAGAGAATGATTAATTTGGAATTAATCGATAAAATAATATATTCGATATATTATACGAAATTGGATTTCGACGCGGAATTAAAATTAGATTTTAATTCGGGCAAACGAGTTAATTTAGAATTAATTCGTTAGAGACGTGAATAGTAATTTTGCTAGGCAAAATTATTTAATTAAATTTGATTTAATTACGTCGCAACAGAAAATTCGTCGGAATTAGTGAACCCGAGCCCGAGAGTGTTTGCGGGCCCACTCGCATTTCGAATTCAAGTGCGGCCCACAATTCACATCAAGCGTCAAATCATTAGTCACTTTGATTGATGTGATGTCTAGTCACTTTGAGTGATGTGACAACTAGTCACTTTTGAGTGATTGATGGTGGTGGTTGGATGGCTTTAATGCTTGTACCTTTTTGACTTTGGAAATTCAAAATATGGTATATCATTAATTGATTTTGGAAAATCAATTACGTGTATTAGACCTCAAAGTTCAATCACATTCATGTGACTCCTAAATTTGAACCTGAATCATTTATTATCCTCACAATAATGACTAAATTGGATTAAGACGTGTTTCAGGTGTATACTTGTCAGTATTGGGTGACTACGTCAACTCATCACGCTACATCTAATGTTTTACCAAAGCAACATAAGTTCCGACCACTTATACCCTCACAATAATGACGGTATTGGGCAAAAGTAATGAGAATTCATTCATTTCCCTATTGACAGGACAAACCATTCAATAATGCTCCAACATTATTAATATTATTACTTAAAATAAAGTAATCACCTAATCACGAGAGATTTATGACAATCAAGTCATTAACATACTTGGGTCAAAATAAAAATTTTAATTAAAACATGTTGCATATCCAATATTACTTATGCATAACTAAATTAAAATTACAAAAGTATAGATTCAAATACATGTCAAACATGCAACATGCATTGTGTTTTAAACCTACTCTAATTCCATTCTGTTGGGGCGGTTGTGGGACCCCTAGGGTCGGATCAGTGCCCCGCGTAGCGAAAATAGGTCTAACCCGTGGTAATTAAGCATGGGTGTATTTTTAAATATTTCTATGGAATATTATATTCCATTGCGATTGTATAGGAAAATATCAGGGATGAATCAAAGACTCGAGAAACCAAAACAGGAGAATAAATCGGGTCCTCCACATGGCATGCGCACTCTTGGACATGCTGCTTGCGCATGCTGCACAAGCACTCAGCTTGTGCATGATGCACATGCAGCTTGCTTGCAAAACAGCTGCTGTTTCAATTTTCAATTTTTTTATAAATAAAAACCTTATACACTTTCAAAAAAATACCCAAAAATAATTTTAATTTCAAAATCAACACCAACACATGTTATAAAACAAACACATATATATATATATATATATATATATATATATTATAAATACATATATGTTTTTCTTTGAATCAAAATACAAACCAAAATAGAATCCCACAATGAAATGACTTATGAACAATTCTAGGTCACTCAAATGTGGTCAAGTGATTCTAGAATGGTAACCA